>LPNX010729902.1:183742-195282 GCA_001517045.1 Pseudotsuga menziesii | reverse complement strand
TCCCGGTAAAAAGGGAATCAAGCTGCGAAGGATATAAATAAAGGCTCTGCATGGCTAGACATGAGACAAGCTCGGGCTATATGGCTGAAACGCAATGTCAGGAGAGCCGGCATAAAGCTCAATAAGATAGGAAAAGCTCATGATAATGCATCCACAACTTGATATAAGGGAGTCCGGGGGGTCACGGCCAGCATAAGATCAAGAGGATTATGAGGCTCTTGCTAAATGTCATGGAAATACTATACAACGGACTCCCACACCCTAAAGGGGGAAACATCGGCATGGCCACCAAATGCAAATAAGGCGCTAACTAGGGTACCCATGTAAGGTGAGTCTCTACCACTCATATCATGCCACTTCTATAGCAGCAAGAAGGTTCTGTGACATAATAGAGTGGGTTCGTACCTAAGGATATAGTGACATGGTCATAAGCTCATGCAAAATGCAAACGGTGGTGAACCTAACCTATATGCCAGTATACACGTTATACCTGAGATCAGTACGAACGGGTCAATCCAAAGGTTGAAACGACGCTGAAACTGGTCTTCTACATCACAGATTAGGTCAGAAACGGTCAAAACTATAGAAAAGGGGGTAAAATTTTTCAAATATTTGAAAATTTTTCTATAAATAGTAAAAAATAGAAATCATTTGAAACTTTTACCCATTTGAGCTCTGATATTCAACTGCAAATTCCAGGAGATCCAGCCAGCGGAATTCACAACCGATTCTTCCAGGTATTTACTCATGTTCTCTGCTTGCATTTCAATACAATTTTTATAATTTTTCATGGTCAAATGAATTTTTAAAAGCCAAACTTACATGAGCGCTACGGCCCACGCGGGTATCGAGGCTTTTTCCGCGTATAGGGCTGGCTATACGCGGAAAAGGGACCAGAAACCGCGTACATACGTGGCTGTTTTCAAAACAGCCACGTATGACGCCGCACATAAGGATTTACAAGAATCTAATGGACATTTTGGTCAAATTCTTATGCAGGATGGTGCTAGAGTGGCGAGAACACGAGCACGGTGACGTAGAGGAAGCAGTAAGGGCTGACAGAATGGCTCAAGAAGCTCTAAGAAGATGTGGACTCTACAAGTTTTGGTGCCTAGGTGGCTTGAGGGCCAAACCAGGACTACTACAGATGCTTGTAGACTATTGGGATCCGAACTCAGAGTCCTTCCGGCTAGACGGCATGTCCCTCACCATTGAGGTGGAGGATATCTACTTTATCACAGGTCTATCACGGCGAGGTGAGATGGTGAACCTTCGTGCCCGAGGAGGGCCAGGTCATGGGCTGACTATCGATGAGTACATAGATATGTACTGCTACCCAGAGACGGATAAGGTGGGGAGCCAAGTTCCCACCAACGCTATACAGGTGCTGGGCCTAAAGGCCATACTACTGATGCTGGGCAGGATAGCAGGATTAGCATCACTCCATCAGGCCTCTTGGCCACTGATGTTCTATGCAGTGGAGTGCATGACACCGACCATCTATGACTGGAGCACTTCCCTACTGGGCAACATGAAACATCAGCTCAGTGAGTGCAAGGCAGGTAGGATACAGAACTTTGGGTTCAGCAGTATCTTGAGCACGTTTTTCTTAGAGCGTGTTCCAGGATTGAGCCCTAGAGTGGATGTTCCTCTCCACGGGGTTCGAGATCCAGCCCAACGACGTTAGGAAGACGTGATGCGCAGACTGGGGGGCGATAGGGTGGCCAACCCTTATCCAGTAGACTTTTTTCCATGGTGACGACGACAGATTGTTGCCATAGAGGACTACCCTTATGCAGGGATAGACTTCTGGGGAGACCTGGACATGCCATTACCACCAGGGTCAGCATATGGAGACATAGGTAACGAATCTTGACCCTTACTCTTTTTAAAATTTTTGAAGTATTTAATTTTTTGTGTTTTCTTGATTAATGGAATCAAAAAGACATGGTTTTGGGTGACAATACATAATGAAATCTACCATTCATGTGTATATGTGGGACCACAATGACCAGAGGGCTTCCCACGTCATAGACAGAGGGGAAGAGGAGACAATATCACCGGTGTGGATGCGGATCGAACGCTCCAAAGCATCCATACCAACTTCGTGCGACTGACTCATAGGATTCCCATGGCGCAAGTCGAGGACTTGCTTGAGGCTATGCAGAGACAGGTGGTGGGTGTACCATGCACATGGGTGCATTTATTTCGGCGGCTAGCTAGAGCCGTGGTGACATATCATGATCACAACCCTCATCCACCTCCACAGGACTAGACACCTAGGAGTGTATCTATTTTTTACTACCGTGTATATGATGGTGGCTTTCAAAGCCCCAATTTTGTATTATGACATTATGTATTACCACATTTTTGATGTATATAAAAAAGTTTTATGGTGATCGGTTTATTTATTTACATGTGTAAAAATTGTGTTTATGATTAATTTATAATGAATGAAACAAATGCCAATCTAACACATAGTTAGCATATGAGTCAGCAATTTGATTATAATTTCTTGGAATGTGTATATATGTTATGTTCTCAAATTTCCGTTCTAGAAATCTCACACGTAAGAATCTCCTCAATAACGTCGGATCTCTAACATGGTACAAACCATTGAGCTGTGACACTGCTAACTCTGGATCAAGACGTACCTCAAGAGAGAGAACACCATGCGAAGTGGCCTCTCGTAGAAGCTCGATAACGGCACTATATTCAGCAACATTGTTGGAAGATGGCCGTATACATACACTTCCTGAAGACAGTACATGACCCATAGGAGTATAAATCACCCAAGCAGCTGAGGCTGAGTGTTGAGTGTGATGGCTTGCACCATCCGCGAATCCTATGTAGGTGGAAGATTCCATTGACATCTGCCACAAGAAATGGAAACTAATCACAAACCCGATCACGATAAACAAGACCCAACTATGCAAAAAAGTTGTACAATAATATACAACAAACAGCCTTGGCTAAAGATCATGCATAGTATTTCTTAAGATAGAGCCCATTTCTAGGCTCCGCCAAGACTGTCCCTTCGTAATCCACTAACTCGTAGGCACCCTTCTCTAATACACGCTTGACCACGTAAGGACCACGCCACATAGGATTGAACTTCCCTGCCCCCAAGGGTTCTTTCGATTGATCCCATAGAAGGACCAAGTCTCCCTCACTAAACACTCTCGGATGGACAGACTTATCGTATTGGGCCTTCACATGACGCTTATTAACCTCAAGAGTCACCAAGGCATCTCTACGCTGCTCATCGAGTTGCTCAAGGTGAACCAAACGCTCCTCCAAAGGTGAAGTTTCTAGTAAGAGTTCCACGGCTAAATTCAACGAAGGAATCTCACATTCAACTGGCAATATTGACTCCACTCCATGAACAAGCTGATATGGAGAAAAACCAGTGGCAGTCTTTACCGCGGTTCGATATGCCCATAAAGCAGGGTACAACATAATATGCCAATTCGTCTTGCTTTGTGCGATGGTTCATTGGAGAATGGACTTAAGTGATTTATTCACTGCTTTAACCTGTCCATTCACTTGAGGATAGTAATAAGAGGAGTGCTCTTGCTAATATCCTAACTCAGATGCCAACTCTTCCATCATACGATTCTGAAAGTGCAAGCCATGGTCAGTGACAAGCTCTCTCGGAATCCTGAACCTAGAGATGATTTGGTTGAATACGAAGTGAGCGGCTGTCTCACCATCAAATTTTACTGTAGGCATTGCCTCATCCCATTTCGTGAAGTAATCGACAGCCACTATGATATGATGGTACCCCCCAGCTGAAGCTGGGTTGCAATCCATAAAATCTAGCCCCCATTTGGTGAAGGGACCGGCGGTGATAATAGGGTGTAACGGGGCAGGCTTCGAGCGCATGTTACATGTGAACACCTGGCAAGGGTGGCACCTCTTGACCTCTTCAATACAATCCTTGAAGATCAATGGCCAGAAATATCCTGCTCTCAAAATCTTTTGAGCTATAGAAAGCACAGATAAATGACCACCACACGCCCCTCCGTAGAAATCATTAAGCACTACCTCAGCCTCATCATGAGTTAAACAACGTTGTAAAAGGGAATCTACTCCACGGCGGTACAAAGTATTGTCCACTATGAGGTAGTTCTTGGAAATGTGACGTAATCGACATCGCTCATCTCGTGAGAGGTGAGTAGGGGTCCTATGCGTTTGCAAATATACTATGATATCACCATACCATGGGTCAGCCGTTGAGATCAATAAAATGTGTTCATCAACGAACGTATCTTCACATACTAACTCCTTAGCCTCGCTCGGAAAATCCGATATGATCTCTGTAAAGATTAAAGATTTCTTCGATTTTGCCGAAACAAATTCGAGATCAAATTATTGCAGGATGACAATCCATTTATTATATTTTCCCCCAATCATCCTACGTGTGAGGATGAACTGAAATGGATTGACATGGGCAACAACCAAGGTTTGGAAAAGGAGAATATAATGTCTCAAACGCTGCACCACATGTACGGTAGCTAAGGCAAGCTTCTCGACATGAGAATATTGAATCTCTGCATCAATAAGGTTTCGGCTCAGATAATATATGACATGCTCCTGGAGCTCCTCATCCTCCTGAACCAAAACCATCCCAATCATCTCTAAAGACGTGGCCACATATAATAGGAAATCATGGCTATAATCCGGAGGGCTAATCACCGGGGCCGATGCTAGGGCTCGCTTAAGTGCATCGAAGGACTCTTGGGCTCGCTCATCCCATTCAAAGGGAGTATCCTTCTTCAGGAGACGCATGAAACCTCTAGTAAAATTGGCGAAATTGACAACAAATCTTCGTAGGAAGTTTGCCATGCCTTTCAAACACTGAAGATGACGAATATTTCACCGGGGAGACAACTGAAGTATTGCCTCAACCTTCAAAGGGTCGACTCTTATACCCTCTTTCGAAACGATAAATCCTAACAAACGACTCGATTTCACGCAAAAGATGCACTTATGAGGGTTTAATCTAACAGCATAGTGCCGGCATCTTTCGAACACCAATCTCAAGTGATAAGAATGACGCATCCTCATGCGAGAATGAGCAGCGAGGTCATCCAAAAATACTTCAATAATGGACTTGAGATCGTGGAAAATCAAGGTCATCGCCCGCTGAAACGTAGCTCCGGTGTTTTTAAGGCCGAAAGGCATTTTTCAATACGCAAATGTTCCCCAAGGACAAATAAATGCGGTCTTATGTTGGTCTTTGGGTTTAATTTGAATCTGATTATACCCGGAAAAGCCGTCCATAAAGGAGAACACCTCACTACCCGCACACTCATCCAAAATCTGATCTATAAACGGTGTGGGGAAGTTATCATTAGGACAGGAACGATTTAAATCATGGAAATCAGTGCATTTATGGATCGCTCCTTGCTTCTTATCTACTGGAACAGTATTTGAAACCCACTCCGTCAAGGGAACGGGATAGATGAAACCAGCTTTCAATAGCTTATCTATCTCTGCCTTTATGGCGGGTGCTTTCCTAGGATTTACCACACGTAAACGCTGTCGAACAGGCTTAGCATTGGGGTAAGTCTTAATTTTGTGTTCGACAATCCGAGGGTCAATCCCTAGCATCTCATCGTAAGACCAAGCAAAAACATCACGGAATTCCTTGAACAGCTCGGTATACTCGCGAATCTCATCTTGGGAACAGTACGCCCCAATGTAGGCATTCTCAATTGTACCAGGGTTGCGAGAAATGTTGATAGGCATAGTTGACGATATGTTCGCCATGTTTCCATCAGCCATCTAACCAGGAGAGCTTAATGGAATCATGGGTCTACCAAATTTCTGTCTAAGAATCTCCCTATAATCCTCATGCTCCAAAAGGTCAAGCTCTGGAAGGAAATATGATCTATGATGAAGTTCCTCCCATGGTGGCTCAACTCCCGACATAGCCTCGATGATCGCTCCATCTGAAGGGAAAACTGTATCAAGGCAGTCATGGGCATGAGAAGACTGTACTGCCCATGCCGGCAGCACATAGGGGTCTTCCTCCTCTGTCCGTGAAGAAGAAGAACAAGGCTCTGTAGCAGACTGGAGATTATCTTGGTAAGCTATCATGACTGCAGGCAACGACACGCTCATCTCAATGGCTTCACTCAAAGGACTCGGCGAAGGAAGAATCCAAGGATCTCCCATATGACTTGTGTGAAAAGGCACCGATCTCGTAGACATGGAAGCACCATCGAAACTAGATCCTATCATGAGGACGGGTGCAGGACAACTGAAGGTTCCCATGAGGGACGGATACATACCTACACCCACACTCCCAGTTGCCGGCTGGGAATGTTCAACTTTCAGAACCGAAGCTTCCGAAGATGCACTAACAGGCGGATTCTTGAATGCCATTTCTAAAAATAAATTATCGTAAATATCCGACAAAATCAGGATATTGTCTGATGCAATATTATTGTCGGTAATCCGAAGATAGAAGTCGAATATCTAATGACAGTTGTTAGTAATTCAACGACTGTCGTCATATTACAAACGATTATCTAATATTCGACAAAAACTGGAAATCTGACCATGGGATGAACACATCGACCATGTTAGAAAGACATGCTCAACACTCACATCTGACCATGGGATGAACAAATCAACCATGTTAGAAAGGCCCAGCACTCACATCTGACCATGGGATGAACACATCAACCATGTAAGAAGGGATCAACACTTATATTTTACCATGGGATGAACACATCAACCATGTAATAATGGCTCAACACTTATATCTAACCATGAGATGAACACATCAACCATGTCAAAAGGGCTCAGCACTTATATATAATCATGTGGAATGAACACATCCCACGGTCATAGAAAAATGGCTCTCAGTCCCAGACTGAAATTCCTGGTAACTGGCCAGGTGCCTCCATTCTCCCAAAGAATGGCCTCTCGGCACTTAAGTTGAGCTTCAGTCCCAGACTAAAATTCCTGGTAACTGGTTAGGTTCCTCCATTCTCCCAGAGAATGGCCTCTCAGCACTTAATCTGAGCTTCAATCCCAGACTAAAATTCCTGGTAACTAACCAGGTGCCTCCATTCTCCCTGAGAATGGAATTCATCACTTATATCTGATCATGTGGGAACACATCCCACAGTCACCTCATAATGGCTCAGCACTTACATCTAGCCATGGAAGGAACCAATCCTCTCACCATGTCAGAATGGATGACAGACTCATCACTTCCCTTTGGAGGGAACCTCGATCTGGAGAACACCAAGCTTCTCCCTAAAGTATTCAAACTTCACTCTATCCAATGGCTTAGTCAACACATCAGCTATCTGTTCATCCATCACAACATACTGGAGCTTCACTGCTTCTCTCTGCACCATATCCCTGATATAGTGATATTTGATCTCAATATGCTTCGAATTGTCATGGAACACCAGGTTCTCAGACAACTTCACACAACTCTTGATGTTGCAATATATACAAGTAGCATCCAACTAGAGATCAAATAAATCAGACAGTAGCTTCCTCAGCCATACTGCCTCACAACTAGTTGAACAAGCTATGACATACTCTGCTTTAGCTATACTTAGTGCCACGCAATACTATTTCCTACTAAACCAAGAGATCACACCTGATCCCATACTGAAGCAGCACCCTGAAGTGCTCTTTCTATCGATGGCATTACCTACCCAATCTGAATCAACATAACCTTCCAGTTTAATCTTCTGATCAACCTTATACTTGAGCCCATAATCAACTGTACACTTTAGGTACCTTAGAATATGCTTTGCAACAATCAAGTGAACATGTCTAGGATCTGTCAATAACTGGCTCAAGGTGTTCATAGCAAAGCAAATATTTGGTCTTATTCATCAGGTACATCAAGGACCTAATCATCTGATGATATATCATGGCATCAACCGACTCAAATGAAGCATCACTCTACTCAATAGCTTTAGGTTCGATGCCATAGGTGTGGTCATGTCCTTGCAGTCCATCATCCTAAATCTCTTTAGGATATCTACTGCATACTTCCCTTGTCCAAGGGAGATTCCATCTACATTCTGCCACACCTCCATGCCTATAAAATAGTGCATCATACCCAAGTCTTTCATTTCAAACTCAACAACAAGCTTCCTCTTCATATCAGCAATCAACCCATCCATACCTATTACAAACAACTCATCTACATACAATAGGAGTATCACTAGGTTACCATCTTCAACCTTGTATTAAAGGTTGGAGTCTGCTTACTTTTGGGAAAACCCAAACTGGATAGAAAGATATCAATTATGTCATACCATGTCCTGGGTGCCTGTTTCAAACCATACATGTCTTTCTTCAATTTACACACATGATTCTCCCTATCATGTGTCTCAAAACTGAGTGGTTGCTCCACATACACTTCCTCTTCCACTACACCATTCAAGAAAGCAGTCTTGACATCCATCTGGTGTATCTTCCATTTCATCATTGTAGCCAGAGAAAATACTGATCTGATGGAAGTGTATCTGGCTACAAGTGCAAAAATTTTCTTCATAATCTATTCCTTCTTTCTTGGAGAAGCCACGAGCCACAAATCTTGCTTTATATTTCTCTATGCTACCATCTGCAGCATGCTTGATCTTGTAGATCAATTTAGAAGTTACAACAGACTTCCCTTCTGGTTTTGGGACAATATCCTAGACATTGTTCTTCATGATCGATTGATACTCTTCGATCATAGCATCCTTCCATTCTTTCCTTTCTTTCACTTCTTCATAGTTAGAAGGTTCCTTATCGATGAAGTCACATAATAAGGCTACATAACCGGAGTAGGACCTGGTTCTTTTCCTTTCTCTGTGATTTTCTTCTAGAGCCCCATATCTTTCTACACCTTGGATAGCTTCTCATACCCAAGCAGGTTTCCTCTTGTGAGGATTCTTCTCCTGAGGTGTATCTACAGGTTCTTGAGGTTCTTCTATTTCTTGATCTTCTTCTTGAATTTATTCATTCATGGTTGTGTCGTGAATTCTAGGTACTTCTATTTCTTCAGGTTCTTCAGCAGTTCTCTTTCTAGATTTGTTGTAAGTTGAGTCTTTGTCAAATTTTACGTCCCTGCTGATGTCGATATTATTAAATCCTAGGAAGTATATTCTATAAGCCTTCAAGCTTTCAGAGTATCCCACAAATATACCCTTCCTTCCTGAAGGATCTAACTTTGTCCTCTTTTCTTTCGAAATGTGCATGTACACTGGACAGCCGAATATTCTGAGATGGTTGACTTCGGTTTCTTGCCAGAAAAGAGCTCTTCATGTGTCTTGTTCTCTAGTACTCTGTGTGGAGTATGGTTCTGTACATACACTATTGTTCTGGCAGCTTCTTCCTATAGATGCATGGGAAGATCTTGATCATGAAGCATGGCCCTTGCAGCTTCCATGATAGTTCTATTCTTCCTTTCTACAACCCCATTCTGTTGTGGATTATATGGAGTGGTTAAATCCCTCTTAATCCCTAAATCTTTGCATAATTATTTGAATTCATTTTATGTGAATTCTCCTCCATTATTCGATCGAAAGGTCTTGATATTGTTTTCTGTGTAGTTCTCGATCAAGGCTTTCAATTCCTTGAACTTGTTGAATAATTCATCTTTGTTCTGTAAGAAGTATATCCATGTCCTCCTAGAAAAATCATCAATAAAAGAAACATAGTATACATATCCACTTAATTAACTGGATGACATCGAGCTACATATATCAGAGTGGATGATTTCCAAGATTCCTTTTTATTTGCTCTCGCTACTTGGAAATGACTTCTTTGTATTCTTTCCTTTCGCACATCCTTTGTAGACACCGTCATGTTTTTTCTGAATTTATGGAAGTCCTTCAAAAACTTTGCTCACAAGCGGTAGTGCTCTGTAGTGCACAAGTGCATTCCTTCTATGCCAAATTTCATTTGGCTCTACTAAGTCATGGATCAAGGGTTGTTCTAGATGGCCCTTTAATTTGTGTAGACCTCCTTCTTGTTCCCCAATCACTACTGCATCATCAATAGTCTTTCCCTTTGGCAACATGAGAACTTGGACATCTACAAATGAAACCCTCATGCCTTTTGCATCTAATGCAGATATGGAGAGGAGTTTCTTATTTAGTCCTAGTACAAACAAGACATCCTTCATCTTCATAGACTTTCCAGAGTCTAGCTTATAGGAGGATTCCCCATGACCTTTTATTGGATACTAGTAGTCATCTCCAAGTTTGACCTTGTGGGGTGATTCATGTTCTAATATTTTCACAAAGGATTATTTGAATCTTGTCATATGTTTGGAATCCCCACTTTCTATAATCCAGTCATTGCTTCCATGTGTGATGTTTCACGTGAGAGCGGAAATCAAAACATATTCTTCATCACTTGAAGAATCATCACTTTCTTGCTTAATTCTCTTTGTGGAAGGTTCATCATCTTCTGCAGCATGAGCATGATGTCTTCTCTTGTTTCCTTTCTTCTTGAGAGAGCCATTTTTGTTCTTAGGACAATCTCTAGCATAGTTTCCTTTTTCATCACTTGTAAAGCATCTGAATTTAGGTAGGTTCTTGTTGGATCTTCTAGGATGAAAATGCTTACCTTGGTGATGATTTGTTTTGCTCTTCTTGGATTGTACTGTGAGAGCTTGATATTCACTTTCCATCTTTTCTTCTCAATCTGCTATTAGAGATTCTTCTTGTGATCATTCTTCCCATAATCTATTGAACTTGACTAGCTTCTTTCTAGCATAGATCCCTTGAATGAAAGAGTCCCATTGTTGGTCGGAATATTTCACCTCCTGCGGACAGCAAGGTGTTCCACTGGTTTGAAAGGTTTAGATCCAAAAAAAATAGATCATAGAGGTTGATAACTCCCCCTAGATGCTGTAGATATTTGGAATACAAGGCTTTGATAGTTCACCTGTGTATCTTCAAAAGAGTTCAACACGAAATAGATCAAAGCAACCAGAATATGATCTACTAATCTATGCTAGTGACTAAGGAATCTAGCAATATATATCTGAAATCAAACATCAACAATATATATGGGATATAAAATCAACTTGCATTAGAAAAATGAAGAAGTTTACAACCAAGCCTTAGTGTTGACATGCATCTCCATGAAACCAGCTCTTCATCCCCAAAAGCTCCGACTCTAGCTCTCTATGCTCTCTCTAAATGATCTTGGGCCAAGAATCAGTCCAACAGCATAACAATACCTTCCATGTTCTCTCCTCAACCATGGATATGAGCTCATATATATAGGGCTTTAATGGATAGAGATGGTTGAGAAATTAGTGGGTGAGGTGGCCTCTAATATCCTAGGATGAGGGATCTCGATCTCAACCAACCCACAATAGTAGGGATAAGAGATATCTCGAGGCTTATCATCTAGAAGCCTCGAAAAGCTTCTCTTTTTACCCTTTTACCCAGGGTACTGCGCTTATCCTTCTTTGACAAAGAGGTTCTGGTAATAACCGCCTATGGACCAAGGGTGACAGGCGGTGGCACCGCTTGTGGACAATCGATGAAAAGTGG
>LPNX010729902.1:162407-183448 GCA_001517045.1 Pseudotsuga menziesii | reverse complement strand
CTTTTAGTGGGATTTTCAGGGAAATATGGTAGGTAAATGGACGAATGAGCCATGAAATGGGGTAGATGAGGTAGTTAACCATTTTTGGGTGTTAACAAGTGGTGCGAACAGGGTACCGCTCCTGGATAAGGGACAATGAGCAATGCTGGGAATTTGTATGATAGACTGATAAGAAACCATTTAGTATTCACTCCAGAAGCTGGGATTTTAGGGCAAGTAGGTATGTCAAAGGTCTTATCACATGATGGTGACAAGATTTTGGTATAACAGGATTCCCCCCAAAGCATGAGTCTTAGAGTGATATGATAAACGAGAGCTTTGAGAACAAGTCATTGCCAGGAGATGAAAATGTTGGCTCGATTGGAGCATGCAGTCAAGTAGGAATCTATAGTACATCAGTATGTTGACTCATAGACACAAGTAACCAAACTCATAGTTGCAGACCAATACAAGGCAGATCCATGAGTGGAATAAACAAGCATGGCTACTAGAATACAATGTAGATCCATGTGATAGAGGACTCAAATTTGGACATAGCTACCAGACATACAATGTAGATCTATGTCATACAGACACAAATTTGAGCATAGCCACGACCATACAATTGTGGATCCATGCTAAATATACAAAACTCCATTGCAACCTGGGGAAAAAGCAATGAGCGCTTTTAAACAGATACCCAGGGTCTTCCTCTCGTCTTCCACAAAGTACGATTCTATCCATGTGATTACAATGTTCTGAAGTCGAACATGGTAGAAACCACTTGATTACTGGCCAATGATGTGAACCATTAACAAGTGTGAGGGAGATCACCATTAATGTCAATGATTCCCAAGGTACTCCAGTACAATCTACTGAGTGTGAATAGATGTCCTGATGTTGAACACCCAGTCAATTCTATCAATCAAAGGTCAATGATGTGAACCAATGTCGAGAGTGAGAGAATCTATCATTAAGGCATACAGATCTCAAGGTACTAAATATTGTTTCTAAGACTATTTCTCAGATGATGAGCTGATGTCAACGGGAATAGTCTCGTCGAAGGAGGTCCTCGATGAGTCCCACATCGACGACATGAAACTCATAACATAGTTTTGGAATGATGTGAACATAGTAACCATATGACTGATAAAAAGATACTAACACAAAGGCTGTGTATACTGCATAGGTAAGACTTCTTCAGATTCCCTTTGAACATTGTGTAACATGACAAAATGACTTGGCAGCATGAATAGACAAGACAGATACACAATGCGACAGTGGACAATGCATTCTTTTGAAAGATTCAAAGGATTGACATGACTCATGAAAGTGGATCATTATGGAGATCAACTAAATACCCAATTGACTGACATGGTTGTGTAGACAAGTGCCATGTTTAAAGGTAATGACAAATAACTTCCATTATTTGCAAAATGATTCCCTTTCCCATTTCCCCCCATCATGATCGATGAGTGCCTCTTTTCGATTTTACGAGTTCAAAGAGGGTAACAAACACTTGATATAGATTGTCAGAAGATAAGTCCAGCCTCATATGTTTTATGAACCAGAGAGAGGATGGGTTCATTCCCAAAATGGGTCTCTCAATGTTTAATCTTTAACGAGTCCACTGAAAGAAAACTCGGTATCGTTCATGTTTAGAGAGTCTGAACGAATACTAAAGAAGACTCCATGGGGGTCCTTTTCTGTATGATTTAGTCTCTAAGGCCCAAAAAGTATAAAATCATACCTTAGAGAACTCTTTTAGTCATGATTGGCTGGAGTGTTCCTTTCTCATAAATAGTGCTGTCCAAACCGAGAAAGAGACAACCTACCATCGGATAGACGACTCTTCAAATACTTTAACGAGCGTGAAGAAGATAAGATCGCTTGACGATCTTTTCATATTTAGGGAGTCTGAAAAGGGTTTAAAGAGAACTCCATGAAGTTTTTTACACAATGTCACTTTTTACGATCCTGGAAAGATTTGAAAATGGACTCGACTATCTTTTCATGTTTAAGGAGTCTGAAAGAAGATGTGAAAAGAAGACTCCATAACGTTTCTTTACACAATATTGTATTTTACGATCCTGGAAATAAACTTGAACTAGACTCAGAACTTTGATACTAGATTTTAACGAGCGTGACAAAGTTTCTTAATAAATGCTCAATGACCTTTTTCGTTTTGTGAAAGTATGAAAAATCCATAAACAAACTTTCCAAAGCTTTTACTAAATTTAACCTGCAAATGACTCATAAACAAGTGTTAAATGCATCCAAAATAAATATTACAAGATTACGACAAATAGATTTTGACTAGAACATGATGTAATATCAAAACTATACTAAGCCAGACCTAAAAATTGTCTATATAAGGCAAGTAAATAGTAAAAAATCAAACATTTCACTATTTACCTCTTGGCAGAGAGCACTTGGAGCATTTTTTAGCCAGATTTTCCACAGCTGATACCGGGAGAATCCATCATCTGTTTTTCAGTTTCGTCAATTGCAGGTAAGAGCTAAGACCTTCTTCTTTCATTTCATAGCTTTCATTTTGGGATTTGATGGGGTTTTAGGCCTATTTGGAAAGCCCTGAAATCCTATTTGTAGGCACCGTGGCTACCCCTTGCGGGATAGGCTGTACCACCTGAGAACCACGCCAAAGACAAGATGAACAGGAGGTGCCACCACCTATCTCCAATGGGGCATAGGCGGTGCTGGCTTTGGACAAATTTAACCAATGATATATACAAAACTAGTCATTCTTTTGATTTATAATGATTTAAGGATGATATTGATGTATACCATTATTGTTTTGGCAGGTCTAGGCTTCTAAAATATGGTGATATAGAAGGAAAGAACTCATAATGATGAGGATGTTGCTGTTGAAAGGAATCCGGTGTGCATTTCCGCACTCCAGAACTATGGAATTCTAAAGTTCTTACGGACACCAAGCATGGTGTCCCATGAGAGACTACTGGAACACATATTGAGAATGTGGAATCCAAAACAGTAGTATTTCAAGGTGGGGGCACATATACTTATAGTGGAGGTAGAGGACATCTACTTCTTGACTGGCCTATCGAGATGGGGCGCCCCTATCTCACTGACAGGTTCCCGTGGTGGGGACATTACCACCAGAGAGCTCATAGATCGACACTGTGCACCAGGTACCGGTACCTCGGGGAAGAAAATCACCATCAGGGCAGTGACAAACAGAGCTCTACGGATCGTTCTGTTCACCATGCAGAGGGTGGCAGGGAGCCAGGGTGTACATTAGGCTTCCAGGGCACATATGTTGTATGTCCTAGAGGCAATGGCACCTACGGTGTTCAGCTAGGCGGAAGCATTGCTTCCAATATTCAAGGATCAACTGAATAAATGTTGGCAGGGAGAGCTGAAGCAATTTGGCTTTGCTTCCATCTTAGCTTGTTTCTTCTTTGAGCGGGTCCCCCAGATGATGCCCCAGGTGACTTTTTGGAGTCTGAGAGCACGGGACCCCCGCATGCTGAGGTGGGTCCAGGTCATGGCTTGCACAGGAGTGGGTAGGGGCAAGGTGAAGTTCAGTGACACATTCTTCAGATGGCTACAAGATCAAATTCTCATGGTCGAGGAATATTCCTATGCGGGCACAGATTTTACAGGTGATCTTGACCTACCACTCTCGCCTGGAGGGCAGTGGGGAGACATTGGTAAGAAACAAGAAACCCTAAAGATGAAAAATGTTTTTATGTTTTTTATGTTTTATATTTTTTATGATAAGTGACGAGACCCATTTGTCTTCATGCAGATGTTGGAACAGCGAGGCCTAGAGGAGCATCTCCATTAGATAGGCGAGCTGGAGCTCACTTCGTGCCACAGGGTGATGATATCACCGGGGAGCTAGAGGAAAACCTCCAGAGGTTGATTCTAGAAATCCCAAATGCTGACATAGATGATCTCCCAACTAGATATCAGAGATCTACGATGGGAGTACCAGGCCGATTCAGTAGGCTACTTCGCAGGGTGGCTCGAGCAGTGATGTGCTATCATGAGCACCACTAGTAGATGAGACATGTATACTGAAAGCTGATAGCTTCAGGATTTTGTATGATGATTTTTCCTGAAATCCTATGTGCTTCAGAAGAGGTCTTAGGACCTATTTTTTGTAAAAAATTTCATATATATATATATATATATAGACTTTTACATGATGTTTATACATTTCAAATGGATGAATGCATTTTCTATGAGTTCTGTGTGTCTTTAAATATTTATTTATAATGTACCATGTTTGATTAACGTTATGAATGGGAAATATGCCAATCTAGGATGTAATTAGCCAATGAATCAGCAACTACATTATGTTCCCTAGGGATATGCCTATATGTAATGGTTCCAAATGATATTTTTAACAAACATACCCTCCGGAAGAGGCGGAGGAGCATCAGGTTCCTAATGGTGTAGATATGGTTTAAATGACAAACCACGAGCTCAGAGTCCATCAAAACTACTATATCATAGACATCCTGGTTGGCAGCTTCAGTCAGAAGACCGATGACTGCTTCATACTCGGTGATGTTATTAGTAGTGGGACCTAAGCAAACCGCTCCTGAACTGACCAAATCTTTAGCTGGGGAATAGAGAACCCAAGCAGCCGAGGCTAGATTCAAGGTGTGGCAGAAAGCACCATCAGCGAAGCCGTAGAAAGCCATCTGCATGACCAAAACATGGTATAAACATATGTGGGCACCAAAACTCAAAACCATCTTGAAAATACTGAAAACACATTGAAAGTCAATCAATATACATATATACAAGATACCATCCAAGAACACCTAGGCATAGTACCTTTTCAGGTAGAACCCATTGCGAGGTTGCCCCAAAGGGATTCCATCATAATCTACCAACTCATAGGCTCCTTTCTCTAACACCTTGGAAATAACGAAAGGTCCATACCACATAGACTCAAACTTACCCTTTCCTAGCTTGTCATATCTCTGGTCATAAGTCAAAACTAGGTTACCCTCCTTGAAAACACGAGGCTGGATGGATTTATCATATTGCGCCTTGACGCGTTTCTTATGTGCCTCATTAGCCAAGGCAACATCTCTACGAGTCTCATCAAGTTTATTTAAGTACAAAAGTATTGCTTCCTCTGTGGAAGTGTCTTGGAGAAGTTCGACGGCAAGTTGTAAAGATGGAATCTGACATTGGATAGGAAAGACAGCTTCGAGTCCATAGACAAGCTGGAATGGCATGAAACCAGTAGCTTTTTTCACGGAAGTTCGATAAGCCCAAAGAGCGGATAAAATAATGTGGTGCCAGTTGGATTTATGATCTACAACCATTTGACGAAGCATATTTTTCAAAACCTTGTTAATGGCCTCTACCTAACCATTAGCTTGCGGATAATACGGCGTAGAGTTTTCATGGAGAAAACCTAGCTTGTCACTCAATTCCGCCATCATTTGATTACAGAAATGGGATCCGTGATCAGTGACGATGGACTATGGAACTCCAAATCTGGCTATGATATGATTGAACAAGAAGAGAGCGGTAGTCTTACCATCTTCTGCATATGTAGGCATGGCCTCAGACCATTTTGTAAAATAATCCACAGCTACGATGATGTAACCATGCCCCCTGACTGAGGTAGGTTTACAATGCATGAAGTCAATCCCCCATTTGGCAAAAGGGCCAATGGCAATGACGGGGTGAAGCGGAGCAGGATGGGTGTGCTTTTTGGGATAAAAATGTTGGCATGGTGGGATTTTCTTAACAGCCTCATGATAGTCTTTGAACACAGAAGGCCAGAAATAGCTAGCATGAAGAATTTTCTTGGCTGTAGCCATCCCAGATAAATGACCGCCACATGCTCCAGAGTGGAAATCATTTAACACATGTTTAGCCTCCTCATGAGTGAGGCATCACCAGAGAATGGAGTCAATCCCATATCTATACAAGGTATCATGCAAGATGAGGTAGTATTTCACGTGGTGACGAATGCGGAGGCGATCATCGCGAGATAGATGTAGCTGAAAATGTTGGGTCTGGAGATAAATCAACAAATCTCCATTCCAAGGATCAATAGTGCTAATTAGGAACAGGAATTCATCCATAAATGAATCGCTGGGCTCAAATTCTATGGTAGCATAGGGAAGGTCACATATAAGCTCAGCGAAAACCAAGGATTTCTTTGATCTAGCCTTGGCAAACTCAAGATCGAATTCCTGAAGGATGATGATCCAACGAGAGTACTTTCCCCCGAGTACCTGATGAGTCAGAATGTAGTACATCGGGTTCTGGTCTGCCAATACGGTGGTAGTGCGAAGCAGAATGTAGTGACGAAATTTTTGCACAGCAATGACCGTGGCCAAAGCTAGCTTCTCCACATGTGAATAGTGGGTTTTAGAATCAATAAGATTATTACTAGTGTAATAAATCCCATGCTCCTGACCGTGGAGATTGTCCTGCACTAAAACCATGGCGATGGTAGTAGCGGAGGCAGTCATATACAAGAGAAAATCCTTTGAATAGTCTGGGGGGTGTATCACGGGTGAATGAGTCAGAGCATGCTTAAGACTATCAAAGGCATGTTGGGACTTGTCATCCCAGAATAACGGAGTGTTCTTCTTGAGGAGACGCATATAACCGTGCATTTTTTCAGTGAAATTGCACACAAAACAGTGGAGAAATTTTTCCTTCCCCTGTAAAATTTGGAGTTCAAAGATGGTGGTTGGGGCTGGTAGATTAATGATGGCAGTAATATTCAAAGGATCGATCTGGATGCCATCTTTGGATACCACAAATCCAAGTAGATGTCCTGTCTCAACGCAAAAAACACATTTATGCAGATTGAGCCGTATAATATAATGACGACATCTCAGGAATATGTCTCTAAGATGACCAGGATAGTCCTCCCATCGTTGTGAATGAGCAGGGAGGTCATCAAGGTATAGTTCAACAATATGTTTAATTTCATGAAATGCATAGGACATCGCAGGCTGGAACGTGGCGCCAGTGTTTTTCAACGCGAAAGGTAACTTCTTATATGCAAAGGTTCCCCATGGGCAAATGAAGTCCATATTATGCTGATTGGCAGGCAATATCTCAATCTAATTGTAGCCAAAGAAGCCATCCATGAATGAAAAGATGACACTTCCAGCATAGTTGTTGATAATCTGATTGATGTGTGGGGTAGGAAAGTTGTCTTTGGGACAAGCTTTATTTAAATCCCTAAATTCGATACAGACTCTAATGGTGCCCTACTTTTTATTGACAGGGACAATGTTCGATACCCATTCGTCAGGGGTACAGGATAAATAAAACCATCTTTCAGAAGTTTCTCAATCTCAGCTTTAATAGCTGCGACCTTCCTAGGATGGACTTGCCTATGTTTCTGCCTGACAGGTTTAGCCATGGGATAAGTTTTAATCTCATGGACCATAATGGAAGGGTCGATTCTCAGCATCTCTTCATAGGACCAGGCAAAAATATCACGAAATTCCTTAAAAAGTGCCTTACATGCTTCAGATTCATCTGTGGAGCAGTTCTGCCCAACATGAACATGCTCAATAACATCAGGCTTGGCTGATATGTCAACTAGGTTCATCTGAGTAATGTTGCAAAGGTTTCCTTCAGAATTTGTATCTTGCAACAATATAGGACTTTGCGGAACGTTGACAATATCAGTAGGAAACAAGGATGCAAAATCATAGCTGCTCGAACTAGTATTGGGGAGGAACATGGATCTATGATGGTGACCCTCCCAAATGGGCTCACCCATGTTCATGATCTCTATAATCGACTCATTAGAAGGAAAAATCACAGAGAGATAGTTTGGAACCGGAAGAGAAGGTGCTAACTAGTACGGTAAATGGTAAGGATCCGAAGCCACTAAATGAATGTCATTAGTGTGATCATCGGAATAGGTTTGAATGGTGTCATACATATCTTCATGCCGGCTCAACAAGGTTGACTCAACAACATTTGTTCCTTGGGGCTCAATATCAAATGAAGTGATCATATGTACTGTCGCGGTATCCATTCTAGGAGGGGTGGAGGGAAAAATCCCTATAAGGGATGAATCCTTTAGCATACCTACCCCAATCGACTGGTAAGGAGGAGGGTACTGACCTAACATGGGGATGTTATTAGACATGGAGGTGGTAACATTTGGCGTATAGAAATCAAGCTGGTCAATAGTAACAATTCTCTCGATATACGGGAATTGGACCATTTGAAATAATATTGAGGCAACAATGTTCGTGGCATAGAACCAATTCCTTCCTAAAAGGAGGTTATAATCTAAAGGGGAATCTACCACTTCTACTTGGATGGAAATGTTTTTTCCCTCCAGCTCGACTGTGAGGGCTGGTATGAGGCCATGGGGTTGGAATCCCCATCCATCAAAGGCTTTAAGGGTCGTAGGTGATGTAACAAGCTTGGGAGAGCCAAGAGCTTTCCAACAAGTCAGAGATAACACTGAGGTTGAAGCTCTTTCATCTAGTACCATTCAAAATACTTTCTTTCCCACTACTTTCATAATGATCTGAAAAGCAAGTTTATGCAGTAATCTAGGTTTATAGTTCTCAACATTGAAGTGAATCAAGTTAGTGTTATCTGGGTCTATAGCTCCTAATGTCGTCAACAAGTTCTTGCGCTATATAGGGAAACTTTGGAGTACTTCTATGGTAGACATCACACAAGGTTCCTAAGAGAGATCTTCAACCACATTTTAGAATTGAGTAGCTCAGGCATTGGGATTAAAGACAACCTTCTGAAGAGTACTCTTTGGTGGGTGAAAAATCATGTCAAGAGTAGGCTTCTCGATAGATAAGGGAGTAGTAGACGAGGATTCCGGAGAACTAGTGGAGGAAGATTTCCCTGAAGAAGATTGGTCTTCTTGCTTATCTACGGGTTTATCATAATTCTGGCTTCAAGTTTGTAGATGGATGGTATCTGAGGACATCATATGAATTTCCTTCAATGAACTGAAGTTACCCTGGTTCGACATGTGGTCTACTAGCTGTTATTAAGAGGGAAAGGATCCATAAATACTGCAAGTGCGGGGCTAGACTTCAAAAACTGGAATATTTCGTCCCAACGGGGACACTCCTTAGAGAAGTGGCCACCACCACATAATAGACAAAGGTATTTAGCCTTCCTTTTCCTTGTGTTGTTGTCATTATGGGTTGATTGTGGGGTCTTGTGCTGGTTTCTGGGTTTTTTATTTATATTTTTACCTTTCTTTTTATTACCCAAGGTTTGAGTACTTTGAATAGAATTGACCTCGGTAGAAACCTTGGGAGTCGAAGGAGTAGCAGGTTGGGTTTGCTTGACAGGTTTCACTACGGATGGGACTAGATTGAACCAACAATCCTGTCAACAGGTACTTCTAGTGATGTCTTGGCAGGGTCAGTGCTGGGGTGAGGAGCTTGAGGAATCAGGTCATAAAGAGTCCCAGACTAGGAATAGACCAAGTCTAGGTACTGAGCCCGATTAATAGCCTGCTGTTCGGTAACGGCACCACCCATGGCCACATCTCAGGAAATAGGAGGCAACAAGGATTTAGTGAACCAATTAGCTAACAATTGATCCGAAATAGGGGCCTTAATAAGTCTTCTCCACCTTCTCCACTCATGAATATGATCAGAAATGTGGGTGGAGGTGTTCTGTCACAGAGAAGTTAAAAGATCAATGCCCGTTTCATAACAAATAGGGAGCTGAAAGTGCATAAGAAATACAGTTGCCAATGAGCCAAAATCCACAAATGAGTGTTGTGGGAGTTCAATACCACTTCACGGCCGTACCAGTCAAAGTTCACTGAAAGAGTTGTAACCGTACGGAATCATCCATGAGGGAGTTCAAGGAACACCATAAAATAAAATTCATAACATGGTTCCGTGGATCTTCACCCTGCTTCCCATTGAATTTTGGAATGTTCGATGGTAACTTTACCAGAATGGGAGGTCACAAGGGATTGTGTCGAATGGGATCATTAATCAACTTAGACAAATCAGGCAAGTCCAAAGTTGCAAGGAAAGGTAACTATCTATTGGGCTGCACATACTGGTAATATTGATATGGCATGAAATTACTAGTAGGGCCATAGGTTGACTGAAAAACAGGTTGATGTGAGGAAGAACTACTGGGAAATCTACCCATGGGGGGTTGATTTCTGGAATTGGGACCACTAGGACCACCAAGGCCTCTGGGAGGAGGACCTCAAGGGGTACCGATACCACCAAGACCATCGGGACCACCAGGACCACCAGGAGGTGAACCACTAGACCCTCCAGAACCTCCAGGAGGTGGAAAACCTCCAGAGCCACTAGAACCACTAAGTGGAGGGCCACCAGACCCTCCAGATCCATAAGGAGGAAAGCCACCAAGTCCCCCTGAACCAATCATACTGCCAGGACCATGAAGAGGACCGTCAAGCCCTCTAGGACCATTAGGTCCTCCCGCACCTCCCACAGTATGTATGGGTATCCCTCCCATGGCTGGCATGTAAGACCAGTTGGGTTTCCTCCATGGAGTAAAAGTGTTGCTAGGGAATGGAATTCCAGTAGGATTAGAGGGATGATTACCTACAGGAAATTGATAACCATAACCACTAGAAGACTGAATGGCAACAGGTTGTTCCCCCAAGTGCTAACCTGAACTAGATGGGGGATCTACCACATGAGTGTGGGTGGGAGGGACAAAAATTGTAGATGTTTCTATGTTAGAGGTCTGTTCTTGACTAGGTACAACTCTGGGATCAGATAATGTAGGTCGTGCCGAGGGTTTCCCCTCGGCATTCAAAGGTACTAAAGACACAGGAATTGAAGGTTGGGCCCCAAATGCAAAAGATCTAGGTAGGCGGATTTGGATCAAACATAACATAAGAGGTGAGAGGGGTGGAAATTTGACCTGGGATGTGGGTTGTTAATGGATGATCTATAATTGGTTCAATGGGTCTCATAGAATCAGCTAGTGAACGATATCCCACAGGAAGGAATGTGGAACGAACTGGTGAAGAGCCTAGTATGTTGCCAATATGCTTTTCTACCTCCTGTGCACGGAGTATAGTAGCATGGTATTGCCTGCATTCTTCTTCACTTTCAGGAGAACTTACATGGGTGCCAAATGAGGCAATGTCCTGTCCAATAGGTGTCTCCCAAAAAGGACCATTAGGACCAAAGTCCGGATGGGTATCATCAACACGATCTTCCACGGGAGGATGGAGCGATGAATCCTCATGGGAAGGCTATTGGACCAAGGGAGGTGAGTGTGAAGAATATGGTACTCCACTTTCCACCACCACATGATCTCCCACTTGGGAGGTGGTAGTAGCTCCTTCGTCGATAGCTTCCATTGGATTTCCTTCTAAAATAGAAGTGAAATTGGGTGGCAAGCCCCGTACTCTCCTGGACTGTCTTAACTCAGCCAGTGTGTACAGTTCCTATCTAACCTAGAGTCTGAAAATCTAGAAAAAACACACCAAAAGACTTCCCTACTCAAACTACAGGTCAAAACAAGCAGACTTAAAATGACAGGAGGAGTTTAAAAGGTTAGGTCTCTCACTAGGATTGTCAAGCCAGTGCTACTCATGATATACCTCGAGGGTACGTGCATAGTAATCTCCCTGAATGTTTTTTTCGGTGTATGGCTCCGAATAATACAGCTAAAGGTATTTTCTCAGATAGATAAGGTACCCTAGTGGGGTCTCCCGATATACTCAAGGTACGTGGGAGCTCGAATCGGTAGTATTGCTGTCTAATGCATAACTGTACACAATTGGCCTTCCGATATACAATTGAGTACGTGAAGTACCTTTCTATATACCTCAAGGGTACGTGAAAGGCCGTTCGATATACCAATGGTATGTGGAAGAACCGCATGAGTCCCGAAATGTAATGCTGACAAATAACGACAACTCCTATGTTTTACGACACCTGAACACGTCTCTAACCTATCACTCAAGTTACTACGTAAATGTTAACCTACAACTACCGTTGATTTTAACTTGTACAGTTAGGTGAATGCATGATGTTCAGACAAAAAAGTAAAACCATGCAGTATGCTTGTGCAAATGTTCACTTTACCGTTCAACATGCCTACTTACGGGAGGGAAGAGGGCGTTTTTCTTTTTGTTTTAAAACCAAAAATCATACCAATCAATAGTCATGAACATCAAATCAAAGACAAGCAAATACTTCTACAAACCAAATTATTCTTTCTGAAAGCAAATGGGAAGGGTCAGAATCTCTTTTCCTAAAAGAACAACACCAAGCACACCTACATGTCAATGCACCCTAAGTTTTCAAATTTCTTAAAAACATAATCAAATCTAGCTTAAAACTACCATTCTTTTTTATTTTGATCAAGATAGTCCTATATGCATGAGAGACAAAATATCGTAAAGGTCCTGAAAGCTTATGAAGCCAATCAGAAAACCCGAATCCAACGCTCAAATATGATGTCCTAATCTCAAGCAAAACTTTTCTTTTTTGAAAGGAAGAAAAATAAATTTACTATGAAAGCAAGAAATAGAATCTAGAAGCTAATCTAATGTTCTTCTTTCAGTACATGCAACGAAAAGAGAGTTCAATGAGCACCCTAACTTTCAGAAAACAAGAAATCCTTCTTTAAACACAACCAACGAGCAAGAAGCAGATGAACAATAAAAAAGACTAAACAAATTTTGAAATTCCACTCAAAATCAATCTCAAACCATCAAAGCAGCAAGCCACACACATTAGATTCAATAACACAAGCCTGATAACAAAACTGAAAGCAATCAAAATTCCAAATTTTTACAAAGAAAAATGAGGAAAAAGGTGTTTTGGACTAATGCCTACCTGGTACCGTGCTTTGTAGGTGTTGTACGAGAGTTTCCAAAGCAGCACCGCTCCTTGCTAACCAGATATAAGCGGTGGCACCGCTTACTTTCCACTGTGTTCAGGCAGTGGCACAGCTCCTCGCATAAAGCATTACCGCGGTTCCCTGTAGATGGCCAAAACAAAAAGAGAACAATGGATTAGATAAAAAATAGACTAGATCAAGATGGATACTGTCGAATTGAATATGGTAACAGATCATAAAAAACCGAAATAACCCAGATCTGAATAGATCTGGAAATTTCAAACTCAAATAATACAAATTAGAAAGTAGATCTGACTGTAAAGAGTTGAAGAAAATGGAGCCTAGATTCGTACAAGAGTTGCAGACTGAGGACGATCAGAACAACTGAATACAACTACTCCCCAGCAAAGTCACCAAATTTGTTGGTCGGAATATTTCACCTCCTGCTAACAGCAAGGTGTTCTGCTGGTCTGAATGGTTCAGATCCAGAACAAATAGTTCACAGAGGTTGATAACTCCTCCTAGACACCGTAGATATCTGGAATACAAGGCTTTGATAGTTCACCTGTGTATCTACAAAAGAGTTCAACATGAAACAGATCAAAGCAACTAGAATATGATCTACTAATCTATGCTAGTGACTAAGGAATCTAGCAATATATATCTGAAATCAAACATCAACAATATATATGGGATAGAAAATCAACTTGCACTAGAAAAATGAAGAATTTTACAACCAGGCCTTAGTGTTGACATGCATCTCCATGAAACTAGCTCTTCATCCCCAAAATATCTAACTCTAACGCTCTATGCTCTCTCTAAATGATCTTGGGCCAAGAATCAGTCCAACAGCATAACAATACCTTCCATGTTCTCTCCTCAACCATGGCTATGAGCTCATATATATAGGGCTTTAATGGATAGAGATGGTTGAGAAATTAGTGGGTGAGGTGGCCTCTAAGATCCTAGGATGAGGGATCTCGAGCTCAACCAACCCACAGTAGTAGGGATACGAGATATCTCAAGGCTTATCATCTAGAAGCCTCGAGAAGCTTCTCTTTTTACCCTTTTACCTAGGGTACCACGCTTCTCCTTCTTTGACAAAGCGGTTTTGGTAATAACCGCCTATGGACCAAGGGTGACGGGCGATGGAATTGATTATGGACAACCGATGAAAAGTGGTGCGAATAGGGTACCACTCCTGGATAAGGGACAATGAGCGGTGCTAGGAATTTGTGTGATAGACTAATAAGAAACCATTTAGTATTCACTCCAGAAGCTGGGATTTCGGGGCAAGTAGGTATGTCAAAGGTCTTATCACATGATGGTGACAGGATTTTGGTATAACACCCATGTCCTAAGGAGACCATTCAAGGTGGTCATCACAATTTCTACATTCTCTACTTTTTCATCCACCGCTTCAAGTTGTTCCTTGATCTGAGAGACCCTTGTAAAGTAAGATTGGATGGTTTCTGCATTCTGGATCTTTACATTCTTCAATTGGTTTCTTAGAGTCATCTTCTGATTTATGTTCTTTCCTTAATATAGTTTGGCCAAGGCATCAAACATAGCTTTAGGTGTATTTAGGGAGGAAACCTGTGGTATGAGGTGATCCTTGATTGAATAAGCAATAATCCTCTTAGCCATGACCAATTTCTTCTTATGTAATGCCTTAGCCTCATCTCCCTCTGGAAATGGAACCTATTCATTGATGTAAGAGTCCAAATCATTTTATTCCAGGACTAGGGAGGTCTTATACTTCTAGGCTCAAAATTTATTAGCTCCCTCATGCGTTTCATCAAGCTTGGTATGATGAGACATCTTAATAGAGAACCTCAAATGGAAATACAAAATATTTATATCTTACTAGGTCAAGATGTCAGAACTGGATCTGGAGTTGAATTTCTGTAGAGCTGTTTCAGGAGCAGATTAGGGTTTGACTTTCCTGGAGTTCTACCCAACCAAAAAATTTGATATTGATCTCTAACTTGGATTTTGAGGAGGAGATCAATCCAGGCTTGGGCTCACTCAAAAATTCCACTTCTGTGGAAAGACCTAATTTCCAGCAGTAGTGTCAAGTCAAAAACTGAAAATGCTCAGAATCAAATTCTACTTCGACAGAAAGATGTGCCCTGGAGAGGAGAGTTTTCCCAACCTTCTTTTGTTGAAAATCTGTGGAGAGATATCCAAAAAGTAGGAAGCCCTAGTTTCCACAGCTGCGCAGTGTCCTCTTCTCACGTTAGCTCTGATACCATTCTATATTTTTATCATTCAAGCTAGCATTATCTTAGGATATTTAACTGAGATAATAATAAGCACAACAATCAAACATAAGAGATAATGAACACAAATTTTTTCCTCGGGGAAACCATAAAGGAGAAAACCCCGCAACTTCCTCAGGGATAGAATCAACACCAAAAGTAAAACCCCAAAACAGTAAGATGATCTCCCAATAGTAGTAGTCTCTCTCTCTCTTGTCCCAACAACTTCTTCTCTCTCAGTTATGTGCTACAACTGAGTGTGAGTGAATGTGTGATAAATAGAGAGGCTCACTCTCTATTTATGCTAATTCTCGACTTGACAATAACTCACTAGGGCCAACTTCTCTAGGAGAGTCTAATAACCCTAGGGCCCCGCAAATGCATGGATTTTAACCCTTGATCAATAGGAGGGTTACCCACAATGACTTTACATGACTTGTTTACATTATTGAATCTCCCGATAGGAACATCGGGGCATGACATGACTCAATAACATTACAAACACTTCCCATAATAAACATCGGGGTACAATACCTAAGATATACAAGTGAATAGATTCCAAAGTCACAAATACATCAACAGGATCTTCATCTCATAATCAAATGAATATCTCTTTAAAAAGTACCGAACATATAAATATCCATAAGAATCAGTGCCAAAATATGAGTAAGTGACAATCCAATGCAACCCAAGGCATAACATAATGATGTGATGTTATATAAAGGCTTGGAGTCTTCAAACCAAATGACATTGGTATGAGTTTAGACTATGGTGAATAAATGTCTTGAAGTCAAACATAGTAAGACATTGTGTGATTATCGGTCATTGATGAATACTATTAACACATGCGATCCAAATCACTAGTAATGATAATGAGAGGCAAGGAACCTAGTGCAATTTAACAAGTGTGAATAGATGTGTTGAATTTGAACAAATGTACACTCTAACAATTAGGGAACATTGATGTATTCCTACAGCTACTAGCGAGGAAAATTTCCACTGATGACTACAAGATCCAAGTTACTAAAAGGACTCTATATCACCATCCCATAATAGATGTTTTGGAATCAATGGGATGTGAATCACTGGAAGGATGGAATTGAGGTATACCCTATTATCCAACATGAGGGTGTATCATAAGGACAAATATTTGGTGGAGAAAGCTGATTAATTTTGGAACATACTTGACATGGGAAGGCTAACACACTAAGTTAATATTTCTAAGGAGTGGTCGACAGAGGATAAAAACTTCCCTTGAATAGAAGCACGACACAATAAGAAACTAAGGCCACACTGAATCAAGAACAGACACGATATAAGTTTGTGATGTGTGATACATCAACAAAATTTTCCCTGATGACTAGAATACTAACCAGTTGGTGGAGATACGCATAAATGAGTTCAGTTTCCTAAAGCCATACTATAACCCATACTGCAAAAATAATGACTCAAAACAGTGTGCTTCGTTCAAGGGTGACATGACCTGCTACCAAACATAAATAAGAACATGACGCTTTCCCATCCATATTTTTGTAATATTTGATATTTTTTATCTTTTTTCATATTATTAAATCATGGTAAATAAATAAATAAAATCCTATAGTACAGGTGAAGAAACTATTTTTAGAGCAAGCGAACTAGTCCCAAGTGCACGGAACAAATTTGTGCATAATTCAAGGAACATGAGAAGGATAATGATGCACATGGTGTGTTTCTTCCTAGAAAAAGGGTGTTCAAGTTAAAGGTAGAATGATGAAAATATTAGAAAAAATGAGAGGGGATATGTGGGATTATATACTGAGATAAACAAAAGGAAGTTGGCATCGGTCTCATAAGCACAAGCAAAATAAATGCAAGTGCAATTACAATGTAACTAGTACCACTCTATGGACTTTTACCAATCCTGGGTTAGTTAGTGCTCATCGATGTTTTCAATTTTAGGGAGTCTGGAAAACTTAAAGAAGGCTCTATAGTATTCATTTTATGTAATTACTCCATTCGAACCGAAAAAGGGGTAAACCTATACTAGATATATGTCCTTTCAAATAATTTAATGAGCATGAAAGAAAATAAGGTTTCTCGGCAATCTTTTCACTTTGAAAGAGTTTGAAAAGGGCTTAAACGAGAATTTATAAAAGCATGAGCCTTATAGGGGTATCCAAAAGTATAAAATAGAGAGAGGCATGAGGCCTCTGCTCATAGTCATGGTAAACTGAGCAAGCTCCCAACCGTATAGGAAAACTCAACAAGGGCATCAAAATTGAAAAAAAGGTGCTAACTAGGGTGACCCATGTTAGGTAGGCCCTATAGTGAACAAGAGATGTATAAATAATGGAGTGTAAGTACAAAATTGTAAGTTTGCAAAAATACCCTAAGGTTTCTCGAAAATGAAGGATAAGATGCAAAATACAAATAGGAAGGGGTTCCTATCCAAAATTCTAGTTAAGAGACAATATACTTGCTACATATACCATTGTCACAAAATAAAGTGTTCCCCTAAAATAATTCCAATATAAAATGCTACAACAATACCAAATTAGTTCATTTTCAAATAAAAAATATAAACGATATAATAGTGGGTTTGGTAAAAATTGAATAAAACAGGGTATAAAATAAATTTTACCATTCCATTTTGCAAAATTGAAACTTTTAGAGTGTTTTGGGTGAGAAAGTACCTCCACTATCTGAGGACATTTGCAAGATCTAGAGGAGATCATTTTCTCAACTACCAGTGCTAGGTAAGAGGTCTAATCCCCCTCTTTCATTTGATTACTATTTTATGAAATTTTAATTCCATTTTTCTAAATTTTAGGGAGGCCCTAATTAAGCTTGGATATGTACACAAGCTATAGTGTTTCAGGTCACGTGGATGCAACTGCCACCACTGCAGGTCATGTACGTGTGCGTAAAAAATGTTTTTTAGACAATGGGACTAAAAATGGCCAATGTCAACATGATGGTGATAAAATGGAGGGAAATGGGACATGAAGAGACTAGCAATTTTGTCCTTGAAGACGATAAAGGTGTTGAAGCTCTTCGCCAATGCAGAGTGAAGAAGTTTTTTTAAATGAAAAACATGCAAGGTCAAGCTTGATTGCTCCAAATTTTGATCAATTAGTGGTATCTGAAGACTAAGGCTTTCATACTAGATGGTCAACCTCTAAAGATAGAGGTGGAAGACATATACTTCCTCACTAGTTTATCTTGTTGTAGTGAATTATCGAGCTTCAAAGCTTGAAGTGTAGATGGGAATACATGGAATGCATAAAATCTTAATTGACATCATGTCGATAGGGGAATACATGGAAATTTAGTTTTGGTATCATTCTCTACATATTTTTCTTTAAGAGAGTGTCGACACTCAATCCATGAGTGCTAGTAGATGCACATGCCATTAGTGTTCCTTCTATGGGGAAATGGACAAGGCTTATGCTACGAACTAGGGGTGGGCATGTAGTGATTCCATTTTATGATGACTACATTGCATGGTGGGAGTGTCAGATCGCAGCGATCAATGACCACCCTTCAATGGAACTAAGATAATCCCTCATACGATCATCTAAGTACTTTATATATAACAAGTGGTTTTCAAGATCACTAGTGTCTGTTAAGAGTTCTACAGATATCTTCAAAGATGGAACTTCAAGCTCGATGGGTAACATTGTTTTCACTCCATGAACAAGTTGGAAAAGAATAAATCGCATTATATTCTTGAGGAAGGTTTGGTAAACCTAGAGAGTTGGTAAGCCTATATCTATGTTTATTGATTGTCCTCTGCAACATGGTTTTCAAAGACTTGTTGGTCGCTTCTACTTTTCCATTTTCCTAAGGATAATATAGTAAATAAAAATCTTGATGAAATCCAGGTTTATCTATCAGCTCTACGTCATCTTGTTTTGGAAGTGACTGCCATTGTTAGTGACAATCTCTCTTAGGATACCAAAATGAGAAATGATCTAAGTGAACATAAAGTGTGTGGAATTTTCACCCTTGCGAGAAGAGATAGGCATGGCCTCTACCCACTTGGTGAATATTCTACGACCACAATGATGTACCTATGGCCTCTAGTCGATGACGGATTACAGATTTTAAAATTAATCCCCCACTTAGCGTAGGGACCAAAAGTGATAATTGGGTAAAAAGGATTCAAATGGGAACACATTATTTTTAAATGTTTGACATGGATGACACTCATTAACATCTTTGATACAATCCTTGAATATTTGTTATAGTTGATTTCACCACTCCAGGTGAATCACACTTTGTATGGACTTCCCCTATCCCACTGCAGACTCCTTACACCCTATGGACCATTTTTTGTCCTTTTAAGTTTCCTTGATCATCCCTAAAAACATGTGAAAAATGATACACGTGACTTTTAAACCTATAAGCACGTATATATGTGGGTTTGACCATTAAAACCGCATACATCATGATGTGTGCATAATCCAAATCCTTTTGGAGTTTTCCTTGACATGGATCCGACTCATGTGACTCCTAGCCTTCCCTATGCCTTGAGATTGCTTGGATTCGACCATTCATTACCCCTTTGAAATGCTATATAAGGAACCCCTTGGTACATTGAAGGCAAGAAGAGAGAATTGAGAGCAAAGAAACTAAAGTCCATTGTTGCCAGAACTTATGCTTGAGTCTGCATCCCTTTGTCCCTTGGAGCACTAGTGTGTTCTTCCCAAGCTTGCCTTTTACTTGTGAGCTTGCTATCGAGAGATGGAGGATTGAGGGGGTGGAGGCCCAAGTGGAAGATTCAGTTTCTCCGGTTCGCAAACGTGCCGTCAGAGGTTGTATCTTGTAATCTTTGATTTATATTAATAGAAATATCTTTTCTTGTCCAATAATGTGTGTTTGAATGAATATTTTATCCATGGGATTATCTCAAATGCTTGTACATTATTGATTATATATGCTAGAATAGATCTAAAACCATGATATATAGAATTTTTGTATTGTTTACTTGTTGTTGAGGAAGTAATCTATCAATTCAAGCTGAAGATGGAAAGCTCAACAGGGATCTACTTCAACTGTCCGGAATAAGGTACGAGGTCTAATCCTTTAGTGTTAGACATTTAATTTCTTTTGCATATTGGAAAGGATTGATTTCTGGAGTCAAGCTGTCTGTTGTGGTACCCCAAGCCATAGGAATTTCTCTCTGTAACAGAATTGGCGACTCCAATGAGGATGTTCCTTGTTTTTATTTGGGGGTTTACGGGCACAATGGGCTTGATATTCTTGACTTGCTCTTTGTTTCTCCTTTTTCTGTGTTGCATTTTATAGTATGTTCATCCATTGACACTCCCCTTTATTGGTTTGACCCTTGGCCTGCTTTTTACCACTGCCTTCTCTATATAAGTGGGTTTTTGGCCAAAAGGTGCGTACATACGTGGATTTTTGGCCAAAAGTCACGTATACATGCAGGGTTTTGGCCAAAATCCACGTATACACGTGGGTTTTTGGCCAAAAGTCATGTATATATGCAGCTGTTCCTTAAACAGTCACATACATCCTCCCTTTTGGCGAGTTTGATGTTGTGGGAAGTTGTTGGGTGGGTTGTGAGTGTGGTTGGGTCTTCCTTGGGTTTGATGTTGTCTGTTGGATGCTTCTTTTGTGACCAGAGACAGATTTTTCATTGATTTTTACTTGAAAGTAGTTTTATTCATTTATCCTTTTTGTTTTGCCATTAGTGCATTACTCTTTTTTGTCTTGGTGTCTTGCTAGGCTTGTCTTTTATACTTGCTGCAGAGAATGAGAGTTTTAGATGAATTTTATTGCATTTTTCATTGTTTTATATTGAAAAGTACAAAGTAGTTGCACTCTTAGTTGCATCTTAGATATGGATTTGAGGAGGTACTTGCATTGGATTGCTTGGATGAGAGTTGTGTTTAGGATTTCATATAGGAAGGATTGCATTGGCATTTGGAAAGGAATATATATTTATGCATCTCATGTACT
>LPNX010729902.1:3472-162277 GCA_001517045.1 Pseudotsuga menziesii | reverse complement strand
TGTTTGTTATGGTGTGCATATTTATTTCACTGCTGAGTCATAATGTCATTAGTTTCACGGCCATTTCCCTTTGAGTAATTACAGCCAATTAAAATCAACGCTAAATTAAAATGAACTACACTCTTTTCTTTTATAGGGTGCACCAACAAGACTAGGTTTTAGGGTCTTGGAATAGTTCATTGTGAGTAAATTCTCCAAGATCACTAAACAACAACATGTATGTGTCTGTCTAAGTGAGATAGTGAAATCCTTGGTATAATTAGTGTTTCTTAGGACGCTCCTCTTACACGGGAGTTAAGCATGAGGCAGTGTGAGTGGTTATTGATTGGGATGACCCCTAGTCATAACTGAGTAGCATCGGAGATATTTCCAGGATTGTATTCCTATCTGGGGGCTCTTTCGAGAGTTTCAGGATTTGCTACCCTACCCATACAGTCAATCCCACCTGTGACTGTCTGCCTGAGCATTGATTATATTGAGGTGACCTTAGTTTCCTTACCTAGGTTATCGAGGGGGTACTTTGCAGGGGTTATTTTGCAGGTGTCCTGGCCAGGTAGAGGTCGAACAACATAGTCGTTTTATGCATTGAATTTGAGGGCCACTATAATTGGTTATGTACCTCCACTTGTAGTGTATGGGAGTTTTGAGCCTCTCCTAGGTGAGACATACCTACTGCATTCGGGAGCTCACATATCCTCCCCTTGGTTTGCTTGTATTTTGGATGTAGATTTTCTTAGGAGTGTGCTCTTTGTGCGCTAGTTGTCCTTTGGGATCACGGTTATGTGAGTATATTTATTCTCTCTCGAGCTTGAGTCCTTTTATTTTTGACATGCCTGGTATCCTATCACCCGTCCTTGTCCCTAGTACGAACCCTAGTGTCAGACTTGGGGGCATCACAGCCCCTTACCATGCTCATAGTTTGGGAATGGTCACATTCTGCCCTCTACTCCATTTTTGGAGGATGTTGACTCCCTTCTCTCGGTCTTTACACCGGTGGTCACCCTCATGGGGGTGGTAGTGGATTTGTGAATGTTGGGTCCACACCTTACTTTCCTTTTTATGTCCCATCGTTCACCACATTGTTTCCTTTGGGTGCATTTGTCATGATCATTCCTCCCTATATCCTATAGTTTGGATTCTTTATTGACTATTTTGGATTATGTTGAACTAATATGATCGTCATGTAGGGTCCAGTTTGTGTACACTCTCTTTGAGGTTTTCACCCGTTCGTGCCTATCACAGGTATTATGTGTGAACTGGCATATAGGATAGGATATCATGTCCGCTTGCACTTATGCATTGCCTTATGACCATTCCATCTTAACCGTAGGTACGAACCCATTCCATGATATCACGAAACCTTCATGCTACTGTTAGAAGTGGCATTATGTGAATGGTAGAGCTTTCCTATACATGGGTGTCCTAGTTAGCTCCCCTTTGCATTTTGTACCCATGCTATGAGTCCTCTCTTAGGTCTGGGAGTCCATTGTATAATATTGCCATGACATTTCTCAAGAGCCTCATACTCCTCTTGATCTTTTGCTGGCCTATTTCCCTTAGGACTCCCTTATGTAAAGTTGTGATTGCATTATCATGAAATTTTCCTGCCTTATTGAGCTTTATGCCAGCTCCCCTGACATTGTGTTTCAGCCATATAGCCCGAGCTTGTCTCTTGTCTAGCCATGCAGAGCCATTTTTTGTATATCCTTTGCAGCTTGTTTCCCTTTTTATCGAGAGGGGATTTTTCCCCGAGTGTCGATATCCTTATACACATGTATCCTTACATTGAGCATAGGCATGTTCCACTGCTTGGAACTAGTGTGTTTTCCCTTATGACACTTGTCTCCTCCTAGTTTGTAACTATAAAGCAATTTTATTCTTTTTCAAGCTTTTTAAATATTTGAAAAAGTCCAAAAAAATAAAAAAAAATAAAAAGCTGGATAAGGAAAGATGTTATATGTGGCAGCTGTCGAGTTGTGTCACCTTCGAACAGAGCACTGTATATCACATCCATTGGTTGGGTTATATTTTGACTTTAGGAGTTGTATTCGTTTATCTGAGTTTATCTCCACTGACTAGATAAGCTTCCAGTCCCTATGGAGCCTCTGTCGATGCCTCCTATGTCACAGATATTTCCCAGTTTGTATATCGAGTCTGTGTTTCCTTTATTCAGTCACCATACACTGTTATGCTCTTTTTGGAAGGAATTTGAAGCCTAAGTTGGCCATTCCTCAGTTATGTTGACTTTGCATGTCGGCCATTTCGATACAGTTACTAGTTGGTGCAGCTTATGATCGAGTCCTTCCACATTATACAACTTTGCTGAGTACCTCATGTTGGATGATGGGGGATGCCTTAACGCCCTCCTTCCAGCGGATTTCATCCCATCAACTTCAGATCATTTATTCTGGGATTGGAATCTAGAGTCATGTTGAGTGCCTTGAGACTTGCAGTCATCAGTGACAGGTTCTCTCGCCATCGACAGTTTTTGGGAATACATCAATGTCCCCTAATCGATGGATCCTATCAAGTGTTTGACCTCAACACATTTATTCACACTTGTTAGTTTGCACTCTAGTACCTTGATTCCCATTTTCCATCGGTGGGTGATCTCGCGTCTGTTAATGGTATACATCAATGACCTGTAATAAGACGATAGACTACTATGTTCGATCTCGACACCTCTATTCACATAGTAGGACATGTACTCGTAGCGGTTTGTGTAGAAGACTTTCCACATTGGTGGCATCTCTTATATGCTACCTCCTTGATCATGCCAGTGTTCATGAGATTTCAGCTCTCGTGACTTGATTCTAGTATATGTCAAATATTTCCAGCCACTATGGAGATCATGGTCCTTTGTATATCTTCATCATGGATATTATGATCTATGTATATTGTACGTGGCGATGACCACATATGTGATATCATGTATCATGCCTATTCATGGCCATTGTACTCTTATGTATCCGGGACTGCTATATGTACTTGTAGTTATGTGCAGAGTTGTATTAGTGTACTATGTTGATTGGGTGGCTGGTCTTCCATTTGGGATCCTTCATCACTCCACTTCTGGGATGGACTTATAATGTATTTCGGCCATCGTATGACCCCTCTAACCTCACACATTAGGGGGAATCTGTTATAGATGATTTCACCACTCCAGGTGAATCACACTTTGTATGGCCTTCCCATGTCGCACTGCAGACTCCTTAGACCCTATGGACCATTTTTTGTCCTTTGATGTTTCCTTGATCATCCCTAAAAACATGTGAAAAATGATACACGCGACTTTTAAACCTATAAGTGCGTATATACGTGGGTTTGACCATTAAAACCGCATACATCGAGATGTGTGCATAATCCAAATCCTTTTGGAGTTTTCCTTGACATGGATCCAAATCATTTGACTCCTGGCCTTCCCTATGCCTTGAGATCGGTTGGATTCAACCTTTCATTACCCCTTTGAAATGCTATATAAGGAACCCCTTGGTACATTGAAGGCAAGAAGAGAGAATTAAGAGCAAAGAAACTATAGTCCATTGTTGCCAGAACTTATGCTTGAGTCTGCATCCCTTTGTCCCTTGGAGCACTAGTGTGTTCTTCCCAAGCTTTCCTTTTGCTTGTGAGCTTGCTATCGAGAGATGGAGGATTGAGGTGGTGGAGGCCCAAGTGGGGGATTCGGTTTCTCCGGTTTGCAGACATGCCGTCAGAGGTTGTATCTTGTAATCTCTGATTTATATTAATAGAAATATCTTTTCCTATCCAATAATGTGTGTTTGAATGAATATTTTATCCATGTGATTATGTCAAATGCTTGTACATTATTTATTATATATGCTAGAATAGATCTAACACCATGATATATAGAATGCTTGTATTGTTTACTTGTTGTTGAGGAACTAATCTATCAATTCAAGCTGAAGTTGGAAAGCTCAATGGGGATCTACTTCAACCGTCCAGAATAAGGTACGAGGTCTGATCCTTTAGTGTTAGACATTTAATTTCTATTGCATATTGGAAAGGATTGATTTATGGAGTCAAGTTGTCTGTTGTGGTACCCCAAGCCATAGGAATTTCTCTCCATAACAATATTGAAGATCATAAATATCTAGCACACAAAATATTTTGGATTGTATCAATCCCAAATAAATAACCACAATAGGTACCACCATGGTAATCATTCAAAGCCTTCATAGCTTCCTCATGAACTATAAAACATCTTAGGATAGTGTCAAAACTTTGATTATCTAAGGTATCACCAATGATGACATAATGTCTTGATTGGTGATATAGTGTATGCATTTGTTCATGGGTACACTAAGATGGGACCCTATGGTTTTGTAGGTATACTAAAATATCACCATACCAGGGGTCTTCCAAGATGACGAGGAATATATTTTAATCATTCAATGATATAATTTCAATAGATCCATCATCCTTTCAAGGAAACTCTGACATCAACTTGGAAAAGTCCAAGGATTTGTTTGATTTTGCATATGCAAATCCTAATTCAAATTTCTAAAGGATTAAAATCCACCTATTATAATTTCCTTTGATGATTTTTTAGGACAATATTTGTTGGATTGGATTAATGTTGGATATGATAGTTGTTCTTGTAGTAGGGATTTCTCCCTTGCTACAGGGTAGGAATGGATACCTTCCGTCTATAGGATGGAAGGATAGGGTTCCTGGTGGTGGGTTCAAAAAAATAAAAGCAAACAGAACAAAAAAGAAAATGAAATGAAGATACCCCTCTGCACACAAGGTTAGGGTTCAAACTCCAAGGCCCTACATACAACTGTTATAACCAAAATACCTGCAAAAACATGTTAAGCAATGAACCTGCAAACAAATACTGTTAGAAAAACTACAAACTACTAAAGTAAACATAAAAAATAACACAGGTATACCTTCTAGTTGGAATGGGCCACCATGCCCTAGTTGGGAGAGCACCTCTTTTGGAAGGGGGAGCTATGGCTCAATGGAAGGATGGAGGAGAAGGAGAGTGAATGGCATGAGAGGAAAACTAGTCTCAAGGCACTCACTTTGGCAACATAACAATAGGGAAGGGAGGGATGTTTTGAGAGTGACCCTACCCCTCTATTTATAGCTTTTTTAGGGTTCTAAGCCCCTAGTCAGGGCTTTAGCCCCTTTTTTGGGATTTTAGCCCCTTTCGCTCAAACTTTAGCTCCTTTTAGGGTTTTAGGCTCCTTTGAGGGATTTTAGCCCCTTTTTGGAGGCTTTAGCCCCTAGGAGAGCTATTTAGGCTCTTTTTAGGGTTTTCAAGCCCTTTTTCATGTTTTTAAGCCTTCTTGAGGGTGTGGGGGTCAAATGAGGTCAAATGAGGGTCGTGTATGGGTGTCCTTGGGTGGTGTAAGCCATGTAGAGATGAGTGAGAGATTTTTTGGGTTAACAGATTACCCCTTGATGTGTGAGGGCAGGCGCTCATCGTATGGCCAATGGACATCATAGAATTTTCTGTGGAGAGGTCATGATTCCTGGGCTGGGGCATGGTAGATTTGGGTTTTTGTATTAATATGATTCCCATCAATGGGTTAGATACAAATAATGTGTGACATGTATATGGACGAGGCAGGCATCCCCATGCTGTTAACAATGTCAAAAGAATAATGTGATCTATGCTCTATAATACAAGAGCTGATCATATACAACTGATGATGCATAGTGGTTGCCTCACTAAGAGGCTGAATACAATACTGATCCGAAGAACTATTGCATTAGACCCATGGCATTCTCATGGAATGCTATATCTTCATGATTGATAGCCTGCTGGATCTAGAACAATACATAGCTGTATGGACTTACTAATTGAGAGTTAGAGTCTATTTGGTACAAGTATGCTGCAACAATCATAAATATATATAGAAGCACTGTTGGGGCTTCTGAACACTATCTCCAATGCAACCCAGAAATCATAAGGGACATAACCTGTTTAGGTCCCTCGAATAGACTCATCAATGTGCTAGAGTCAGGTGACATCCGGGGTCTTTGACCAAATACTGCACAGACCAATACCCTGTATGAATCTCAATGATTTGATGATGTAGCTGGAGTCGAGCATGTGAGAAACGACCATCTCGAGAGGCACTAAGGACTCCTCTCAAGTGGTCCAAGGAACTCATCAATGAGGTTAATGAAACCAAGATATATGGACCTTTGGGTCTATCCTCTGGAATATGTGTGTTGTCGTTGATAGAGGGAGACCTACCCCAGGTCAAGGTAATGGTGTTTCCTTGACCAAAAGAATGAGGGAGATAACCAAAAGATGTGAGACAATCTCAGGACTAACCCACTGAATTGGTGGGGGGGGGGCGGAAAGAGTTGAAAAGGGGCAGAGGGAGGTTAGTAGACTCAAAATTCCTTTGTTTAGAGTATGACGACAGGGTGGACCAGACAGTAAATGAAACTGAATCATGGGAATGGGATCATAGTTGTAATACCAGGAATGTCACTATAGATGGGAAAAACTTAGGGGAGGTAGACACTTTTGATATTGATGGGATCCAAGGAAGACACATTGCAGAGTACTCTGAACAAAGGAGACCCAAAATGGGAATGCTGCCAAATTGTTGTCTATGGGGTGGTGTCTAGAGACACCATTGTGGTACGATCTCATGGATTTTTGGCAAGCCTGAGAAAGTAAATGCTCAATGGTGCTTTCAATTTTAGAGAGTCTGAAGGCATGAAGAAGACTCTTGTGGGGGCTCTTTTTTGTTGGTAGTCTCCTGTGCCCAAAAAAGGATAAAAGTATAAACAGGAGAGCTCGCCCATCCTTTTAGGAGATGGGAGAATTATTTACCATTGGTAGTCCAATCAGGCAGGAAAAGGTTAAACCTATACTAACTAGGAAGTCATTCAGATACTTTTACGAGCATGAATGAAACCAAGTTTGCTCAGCAATATTTTCTTGATGAGAAGGATGGAAAAGAGCTTAATGAAAACCCATGGTGACCTTTTTTGTAAAGTTTAGCCCCTCTTCCCGAGAAAGCATAAAAGCATGCAGAGGGGAACGATCTTGGATTGAATATGCCAAGGTGGTCCTTTTCATTTGATGGTATACATAGTCTGCAAAAAAAGATAAATTGGATGATGTAGACACCCTTTCCTATACTTTAACGAGCAAGAAAGGAAGCAGTTGTGCTCAGTAATCTTTTCATTCTTTTAGGAGTCACAAAAGAGCTTAAAAGAAACTCTAGTATGGTCAACCGATTGCGGTGCCCCAGGTCGGGACTGTGGACAGTGGTCCAAAGGTCATCCACGTAGTATGGATGAAGCAAGTGGCTTTAAAACATACCAATACATGCACGGGATAGATCGCGATAGAGGCACGTGAGTCGATGCAACAGAGGCACGCAAACCAAGGTGGATCTTGGACAAAGGTCAGGAGATTCATGTATGAATTGTGGTTGACAAACTTGACTACATGTGATGTGAGTGCAAGTCTGGAGGCAATTATATGCCAAATACGTGGAAAGGAAATGATACATCTTTTAGAAGATGGTCCGGAGGTCCGTATAAGGTGCGGTGGACAGAGTAGACAGCTATGTGTTTAAAATAAATATAAAAATGATGTTCCTTATGGGTGGTGGCCTGAGAACGCACATGAGTAATAGTAGGAAAGTGTGATGAAAGTACAGGTCCATAGACACTTGCATCACCTATGCTATGGCTCGTAAATCGAGGTAACTTTTGAATAACGGTCCTGAAATTTTTCTGTTAAACATGAGACAATGGTCTCATGAGAGAATGGAAATTTGAACCCGGAGGTGTGAGAGGTGTCTCGAACCGGTTCCGAGTGGCTTTTGATTAGCAGCTAATGTTGTTGCCCCTAACTTGTGCTAAAAACATTGAAAAACAAGAAAAGAAAATGAAGCGACTCATTGGTGATGTTAAGTGTAAAATCTCTTGAGGTAGAGTCCATTGCGGTGGTTCTCCAAGAGTTGTCCATTGGAGTCAATAAGGGTGTATGCCCCTTTTTCAAGGAAATGGTGGATGACATATGGGTCATACCACATTGACTTGAACTTGCCTTTTCCCAACTTGTCATTGGTTTGGTCATAGACTAGAACCATATCCCTTTCGCTGAAGGTGCGAGGGTGGACATGGGAGTCATAGTGGGTCATTGACCGTGTTTTTGCTGCTTCGATGGCTTGGAGGGTAGCTCGACAGTAATCTATGGTTTTCTTGAGTTGGAGGAGTTGTTCTTCTAAAGGAGAAGTATCAGGGAGGATTTCTACCATGAGGCGGAGGGATGGGATTTGGCACTCTATGGGGAGTACTGATTCAACGCCATGTAATAGGTGGAAAGGGGTGAAACCGATTGCATTTTTTGTGGATAGGGTGGAGAATAGCATGTGATGCCAATTGGTTTTATGGTTTCCTACCATCCTTTGGAGCATTGTTTTGATGATTTTGTTGACTGCTTTGACTTGGTCGTTGCCCTGGGGTAGTAGGAAGATGAGTATTGGTGTTCAAATTTCAACATGGTTGAAATCTCAGCCCAAACAACGTCTTGAAAGTGTGCACCATGGTCTGAGACCAGCTATTTAGGAACATCAAATCATGAAATAACATGGTTGAAGAATAAGTGTGCCACTGTTTCACTTTTGCAATCAAATGTGGGCATGGCCTCGGCCCACTTAGTGAATTAATTGACTGCCATAATGATGTATTTATGACCATTGGCTGAGGTAGGGTTGATTGTCATGAAGTTGATTGCCCATTTGCAAAAGGGACTAACTGTGACTATGGGGTGTAATGGTGCAGGGGGGGTTCTTGACTTTGGGGAAAAGAGCTGACAACTGCGACAATGCTTGACTGCCTCTATGTAATCGGCAAAGATGGAAGGCCAAAAGTAGCCGACACGTAAAATATTCTAGGGGGTTGCCAGACCTGAAAGGTGGCCACCAAAGGCTCCACTATGACATTCGTTGAGGATGGTCTCGGCCTCATCACGGGTGAGGCAATGACGTAGGATGGTATCAATGCCTCAATGATATAGAACATCTCCAATCAAGAGGTGGCAAATGGCTTGATGTCAAATGCGTCTCCTATCGTCATGGTTTAAGTATGATGTGAACTTCTGTGTTCGTAAGTATAGAAGGATGTCCCCATACCATGGGTCTTCCATGGATATAATGAATAGGAAATCATCAGGGAGGTCATCCTTGGGAGGTGATGATGCAGTTAATGGGGGTAAGTTGGTCATGAGCATGGCCAGTGCAAGTGCCTTTGTACTTTTTGGGGAAACAGATTCTAAGTCGAATTCTTAGAGAACGACTACCCACTTAGCCGCGCGACCTTGTAGGAGGCGACAGCTTAAGAGGTACCACATTGGGTTTGAATCGGCCACTACATGAGTATGGTTTGCAATGATGTAGTGGTGCAAATATTGAGCCGAGAAGACGACAACAAGGGCCAATTTCTCCTCGGGTGAATATCGTAGTGGGGGGCCTGTCAGTTTCTGATTGATGTAGTAAATCACATGCTCATGGTGAGCATCGTCTTCTTGGACCAAGACTCCAGCAATGGCGTTGTTTGAGGCTGACACGTAGAGAATGAAGTCTCGAGTGAAGTCTAGTGCCGAGAGTAATGGTGTAGAAGCCAAGGCTTGCTTGAGTGCATCAAATGTTTCTTGTGCTTGCTGATCCCAAATAAAGGGTATTTTTGTGCGAAGCAAGCGGATAAATCCGTAGGCTTTTGTTGCATATTCTGGTACAAAGTGGTGAAGGAAATTGGCCTTGCCTTGGAGGCTCTATATTTGGTGCCAAGTTTTTGGTGAAGGAAGATGAAGGATAGCCTGAATTTTGAGGGGGTCTACCATTATCCCTTTGTGGGATACAATAAACCCAAGTAGACGACCTGCTGGGACACAAAAAATGCACTTTAGGGGATTCAAGTGAATTTTACACATTCGGAAATGTAAAAATATTTTTCACAAGTCATCCATATGTTGTGCTTGTTTTGGTGATCGAGAGGTAAGATCGTCTAGGTAGACCAATATGATATGGATTAGATCATGGAAACAATATGTCATGGCACATTGGAAGGTGGCTCCAACATTTTTCAGACCAAAGGGCATGACTTGATATGTGAATGTGCCCCATGGGGTTGTGAATGCAATCTTATAACGGTCTTTTTTTTGGATATGGATTTGGTTATATCCAAAAAATCCGTCCATGAACGAAAAGACCTCATGTTTGGCGCATGCATCGATAATATGATCGATGAAGGGTGTTGGGAAGTTGTCTTTGGGACACGCCCCATTGAGATCGCGGAAGTCTATGCAAATACGGATGGTACCCTATTTTTTATTCATGGTAACGGGATTAGAAACCCCAAGTTGTGTATGTAATGGGGTAAATGAAGCCGGCTATGCACAGCTTCTCTATATCAGCTTTGACCGTGGCTGTTTTGGAAGGATGGATGGGCCATTGCTTTTGGCGAATGGGGGCCACATCGGGCCATGTGTCGATGTGGTGTTCCATAATGGATGGATCCAACCTAGGAATTTTAGTGTAATACCAAGCAAAGATATCATGGAATTCTTGGAAGAGAGCTTTGTAGGCAGCGACGTCTTCCGGGGAGTAGGATGCCCCCAGCATGATTTCTTCAACAACCTTGGGATTGGTTGAGATGTTGACTTTGATGGTTGGTGAGATGTTGGCCATGTTCCCTTCTTTGAAGGCATCTAGTGCTAGAATGGGGTTTTTGAACCAATCAACTTTCCCATGAATGAAATAATTGGTTTCCATGGAAAACTGGTCAGACTGCGACACAAGTTCTTTGGGGAGGAAGAACGAGCGATGGTGCATGTTGTCCTATGGGTATTCCAGGGTGGTTAAGGATTCAAGTATCTCCTCATCATTTTGGAAGCAACGAAGAGATAGGTATGATGGACCATTATTGGAGGTGGAGACGAGCAGGTTGGTAGAATTGGACATCATGTAAATGGACATGGTGTCCGAAGAAGGAGGTGGGGGGTGAACTTCTTCGATGAGGGTGATCTCAGATTCAAGGGAATGTTGATGAAGGTCGGCTAAAGCCATTCGAAACTTAGGAAAGTCTTCAAAGGGGTGAGAATAATGTCCATATAGTCCATAAAGGGCACAAGCATGGTTTGTTCTCAATGACTTTTTTCTCATTGTTGGAGTGCTTGGAAGTTCAACCATTGGGAGGTTTTTGGTTATATCCATGGCATCCAGGTGTGTGCAGATTATAGTAATTTCAGGGCGGTCTTGAGTTGGATGGCCTTGTACTTCACAGACGGTGCAAGGCTAGATCTATTGAGGTTTAGTGGTAGTTTTTGCATTCTTTCCCCTGGCCCTTTTTGGGTGGGGCGGTGCGGGTGCGGGTGCGGTGGTTGGTTTTTGTGGGCTGGGTGGAGGATAAGACTCGACCATAATGGGTTGCATGGGGATTAAGAATACTTGGGGCATTGGTGGTTGAGCTGGTGGATCAAGATACCACATGAGAATTCCCAATGTAAAGTTTGATAGGTTTAAGGTGGCAATTATTGTCTTGGTCATGACACCAGGCGGGTGAAAGAGGAAGGGAATTGTGTGGACTGGAGAGGAGCCCAGATAACTCCCTGATGGTTGTATGTGGGGATAAGGTTGTGGTTGCAGCTGCACATAATGCTACAACTAAAGATGATGTTTTGGCTGCTGTTGATGTTGTGGCTGTGGACGGTGTTGTGGTTTGCGGTTGGGGATGCGGCTACGGTTGTTGTTTGGGTGCAGCGGTGCTGCATGAGAGCATGTACAAGTCTGTAGTCTTGTTCAGTGTTGATGATTGTGACACTAAGGGGAAATAAGCCATCATGGTGGTATCAAAAAACAACCCAGGGCCCACATTCAATAATGGGGAGGCTAGTATGTTTTCAACCATGGTGTTGACCGCAAGGATAATATTGGTGTGTGTGGTCATCCCTTACGGATCAATGGTGTTGATTGTAGGGATAACGTTGGCGGGTGTCGTTAGTCCTTGCAGATCATGATAAGTCAGTTGGTCAACCGTCACAATTTTCCCCTAGTGGGGGAACATCATGAGATGGAAGACAGTTGATGCTAAAGCTCTCATGGTGTACATATAACTTATTTCGAGGAGAAGGTTATAGTCCAATTGAGCGTTGACAACCTTTATGTTGATCAGAACTGTCTTTCCGGCTAATGTGATGGGGACATGGGGGAGGATTCCTTGGGCTTTAGTGGGATGGCCATCATAATCCCACATAGTTGTGGAGGATGGTTGTAGAATCAGAGATCCAAGTTTCTGCCAGACTAGGGTAGACATAATGCATGTGGATTCCCCCTCATCCACTATGCACTGGTGCATGACCAAATTCTGGATAGACACCAGGATTTGAAAGGAAATGGTTGATGGTATTCGTAGTTCTCCATTTTTTGTGTTGAATGTGATCAACTTGGAGTCGGAGGGGTCTACGACCCCAAGGGTGGCTAGTAAGGCTTTCTGCTACGTTGGGCAAGGTTTGAGTACCTCAAGAACAAACATATCAATAGGTGTTTGGGATAAATCATCCACGATGCTGTAGCTGATAGAATCTCTAGCCGTGGCATTATTGGAAACCCGACGTATAGGGGGGCGCAAGAAAGGGGGTAACTGAAGAGGTGCATTGACTATTTTAGACGTAGATGCCACTGATTTGTCAGCAGCTTCAGTGTTGGTTCTGTACTGATTTCGTCTAGTTTGTAGATTGACCTCTTCAGTTGTCATAGCTAACAGGTGGTGGACACCTGTTTCTGCTATTGGAGGTGCCCCCAGAGCATTGGAACTTGGTTGGGGAGGGGGTTTGGTTGCCACCAATCCTTGGACTGGTAATGGGTTTTGGAGCACCATAGGAGGAGGTCCTTGTGGTGCCAGGTTGGGTTGGGCTTAGTCTATTGTATTGGTGGCATGTTGAACCTCATTTCTAATGGCCTATTTAGCGTGACCCATGAAGGGATACTCGAATGTGTAGTGCCTATACAACTCGCATAGTGTGCAGAATTGGTTTTTCCACAATGGAGCGTTGCGTCTTGGTGCATTTGGTCGTTGAGGATTTTGGGCTAGTCAGTTTGCCATGGCATTGTTGGGAGGATTTGGTTGTTGACCACCTCCCTGTGATTGATTGTTTCCTTGGTTCTGAGGTCAGTTGTTTCTGGCTTGCCCTTGTTGGTTATTGAGGGCTGGCTGGTTGGGACGGTTTTGTTGTGCAAAAACCTTTCCCAATGGAGCAGGTGGAGCAGGGGTGGGGGATTGAATAGCCTGTACCGGTGGTGTGTAGTAGATTTGGGTGGGTGCCAGTGCCACAAATGTGGGAATTTGTCCCGTGTATTGTTGTTTTGGCTAAGCCAAGGCCTGGGACTGCTGCGGTGGCACAGGTTCTGCGTAAGAAGTTGTGGCTCCGGACTGGGACATCATTCCTCCATAGTCCAGAGTTTGGTTTTGGTAGGAAAAACTAGTGGTGTTGCTTGATTGTGGTGGTATTGCAAGTGGTGTCAAACGGTGTTGTGGTTGGTGAGAGACAGAACCTATGATCCCATCTGCAGCATGGGATGCCCCCGGTGCATCTCGGTAGGAGGTACCTGTACGAGGAGCCTCTGGAATGACAGTGTAAAGGTATCCAGACTGTGCATAGATCAGATCAAACTATTGGGATTTCAAGATGGCCTCCTCCTTGGATTGGGGACATTTAGATGTGGCATCCTTTGCTATAGGTGGGAGCAAGGTTTTAAGGAACTAATCCAAAAATATCCTGTCATCAAGTTGGATCTTACACAAACTATGGCATCGCCGCCACTCATGGATGTGGTCGGTTATGTGGGTTGCAGTATTTTGGTGGCAAGATAACAAGATCTCCACCCGTTCATCATATCTGATGGGGAGTTGGAAATATTGCAGGAGCATGAAATATGGGTACTTGGCTTGTGGTAGCTCAATGTACCACTTGGCTGTAGCACCTGTGAGGGTGCGTTGGGAATAGTCTTAGCCTGATCGAATCATCTATGATGATGTTTGATGAGCACCATAGATGAAACGTCATGATGTGGTTTTGGGGGAAGTCCCCTGCCTTCCCTTCAAACTTGGGAATGTCTGAGGGAAGTTTGGTTGGCATGGGAGGCCAAAATGTTTGATGGTGGATAGGGTCATTTGTTAACCAAGCCAAATCAGGCAAGTTGAGATGTGCCATGAAAGGAAGGTTTGACCCCAGGTTGATGTGAGATGGGGAAGCCATGGTGGTGGGATTTGCAGGTGCATAATTCACCTGCATTGTTGGGGGTACTTGCGGCACCATTGTGGATGGGCCAGTGCCCCCAAGTGTGGTGGGAGAGACAATGTGGGTGGAAAGGCCACTGCCCCCATTGAAGACAGGAGGGGCAGTGTAGGTGGAAGAGCCACTACCTACATGTGATGCAAGTGGGACAACTTGATTGGCCAATATGGGTGGTGGTAGCTGGATTATGATGGTTTGCATAACTGTGCTAAGGCCACCTGTAGGGTTGTTAGCGATAGTTTGTGGTGTGGACATGGGTCCACTAGCAATTGCTATGCCAGAAAATGGATCCAGGTTTGCAACAACTATGGGGCTTGATGGTGTAGTGTGCATATCTGGTTCAGATTGATATGGGTCTGAATCTGAATCAGAGGCTATGTGGCCTTCTGATGGTAGTTGAAGGTCGTCGAGAATGGTCTCGACGATGTCGGTTTAATGATCCAAACTATGGTGGTTTTCCTCTTATGCATGAGGAAGAGAATGAGGGATCAATCATGTCAAATTTGTATGTCAAAATGGAGGTAATGATTTTTAGACCTCGGTTTCAATGGCTTCCTATTAGCTACAGGTGGTCACTCAGCCACCAAGACTGTTGAAAGACATCGCTTGGCTTTTTCCTCATGGGAGTGCTACTCAATCGGTGGGGGTCATTGCTCATTTCGCTTGGCAATTCCTCTCAGCAGCCAGCTACTTTGGGGTTCCCGTGGTACTCCTCACAATGAGTTTCTGGGCTGATCCCAAGTACTTCCCACGGTTAAGGCAGTCAAGGACTTATGTCCTAAAAAACTGCAGATGTTTAACTTAGTGTAAATTGTAAATTTTACTGGCTCACTCAGCATCATGAACTGAGTTGGGTTGATTTATATGGTATGGTGTGTATGTCTTTTGTTTTTCTGTTATATCTGGTGGCTGCTTAAATGGTTTATGAATATTGTGTAGAGTTCATAACTTTGTGAATGAAAAGTAGTAAATAGTAATAAAAAAATTTTAGACATGTACCATTTGTAATCCTGAACTATGATAGCCTGACTAAGTGACTACCTTGCACCTATATTTCTCTTCAACTAGGAGAGGGTGTTGGGATCTCAACACAATGGGACTAATCCCATCCATAGATCCATAGGTCACCCTTCGGATGCAAGTTTGGTCAACAGGGAGGACATTGAGCGTCGTGAGAAGCCCTCCTTCTCTACCCCCTCTACCTTCCAAGTCACCCATTTTTAGTGGCTTCAAAAAATAATAGGTGAAGTGCCTATTAGTGTACAAGCTTCACCCTTCATCTTATCCCAGAATACCCTAAAGGGTGATGACTGGGTAGAGGAGGAAGGGTTAGGCAATATGTTGATTTTAAGTAAATTTTAATCAAGCTATGTTTATTAACCCATTAAGAATTGGTTTACACTTTGATTTAATCAAGATTTGTCATGTAAATGAAACGAACAGAAACAGAAACAGAAACAGAAATAAAATAGTTTGGATGGATAGAGGCGGATGAGCCGCATTGATTGTCCTTCACTTTTAGAAAAAATCAAACTCTAAATGACAGATCACACTTTTTGGGTCAAATGTGGTGAGGGGGTCGCTCAGAAATTGCAGACAGAAGCAGGCTGACTTCTGGAAGGGGATCGCACCTTTCGGGGATAAATAGGTGACCTGGTCACACCTGTGAGGCTAGAATGAGTGACCTGGTCCCCTGTCTGGGCCCAATCAGAGTGACTGACTCCGAAAACTAAAATTTTTTTGACCCTGATTCAGATCTAGCTGACAGTAACCTGTACTGTGACCAAATGGACTCAAATTTTCCTTAAGGAGGCTCAACAGTAACTGGAAATGTAAATAAATAGGAATCTAAGCTATATTTTAATAGAAAATTAAACTAGGGCAAAAAACAGAACTGTAGCAGGGATCCTGTGGGATCGACTTGGTATGGTTGCCAGATCTGTAGCAGGGATTTCTCCCTTGCTACAGGGTAGGAATGGCTACCTTCCATCTATATGATAGAAGTATAGGGTTCCTAGTGGTGGATGCAAAAAATAAAAGCAAACAAAACAGAAAACAAAATGAATTGAAGAAACCCCTCTGCACACAAGGTTAGGGTTTAAAATCCAAGGCCTTGCATACAACTGTTAGAACCAAAATACCTGCAAAAACATGTTAAGCAATGAAGATCCAAAAAAATACTGTTATAAAAACTACAAACTACTAAAGAAAACACAGAAAATAACACAGGTATACCTTATGGTTGGAATGTGCCACCATGCCCTAGCTGGGAGACCACCTCTCTTGGAAGGGGGAGCTATGGCTCAATGGAACGATGGAGGAGAGGGAGAGTGAATGGCTTGAGAGGCAAACTGGTCTCAAGGCACTCACTCTGGCAGCATAACAATAGGGAAGGGAGGAATGTTTTGAGAGTGACCCCCGCCCCTCTATTTATAGCTTTTTCAGGGTTTTAAGCCCCTGGTGAGGGCTTTAGCCCCTTTTTGGGGATTTTAGCCCTTTTCTCCAAAAATTTGGCTCCTTTTAGGGTTTTAGCCTCGTTTGAGGGGTTTTATCCCCTTTTTGGAGGATTTAGCCCCTAGGAGAGCTATTTAGGCTCTTTTTAGGGGTTTTTAAGCTCTTTTCATGTTTTTAAGCCTTCTTGAGGGTGTGGGGGTCAAATGGGGTCAACTGAGTGTCATGTATGGGTGTCCTTGGGTGGTGTAGGCCATGTAGAGCTGAGTGAGGGAATTTTTTGGGTTAACAATTCTCCTAAGAAGAATGTAATGTTGAAGTTTTTGAACTGCATGAATAGTAGTGAGTGCAAGCTTTGCAACATGTGAGTACCTTAACTTAGGGCTGGAAAGATTCTTTCTCAAGTAATAACTAACATGTTCTTGGTAGGAATCATCCTCTTGAACCAGAACCATACCTATGGTAGATTCAAAATATTTTAAATATTAAAAGGAAATCTCTATTGAAATTAGGTGGACCCAATAGTGGGGCGGAGATTAAAGTTATTTTTAATGCATTGAAATTTTTTTAGCATTATCATCCCATATAAATGGGACCCCTTTCCCAAGTAAGCACATGAAATCCTTAGTGAGCTCAGCATAGTTAGTAATGAATCTATGCAAGAATTTTGCTTTTCCATAAAGGGTCTACATTTTATTCAAGTTTTGCGAGGGAGGAAATTGCATTGTTGCCTCTATCTTGAACAATTCTACCATTACACCATATTTGGAAACAATGAAACCTAGTAATCAACTCAATTCAACATATAAGATGTATTTGTGAGGATTCAAACAAGTCTAAAAATAACAACACCTATCAAAGACTACCTGTAATTGTTTAGGGTGATCCACTCTCCTCGTTGATTTAGCAGTCAAGTCATGTAAGTAGGATTCTACAATCTTCTTGATTTTCTGAAAAGAAACATGGCATGTTTGAAGATAGCTCTGGCATGTTTGAAGATAGCTCTGGCATTACTCAAGCCATATGGAATATTTCTATTTGTGAAATTCCCCCAAGGGCATATAAAAGTGGTTTTTTGTTTATATTTAGGGTGGATATAAATTTGTTATACCTATAGAAACCGTCCATGAATGAGAATATCTCATTACCAGCACATTCATCAATAATTTGATTGATGAATGGAATAGGAAATCTATCCTTAGAAAAAGATAAGTTAAGGTCTTGAAAATCAATACAAACTCAAATGTTACCTTGTTTCTTGTCAACGGGTACCAAATTGGACACCCATTTAGTTAAGGGAACAAGATAGATGAAATTTTCTCAAAGCAACTTCTCGACCTCTACTTTAGAAGCAACATTCTTTTTAGGGTTAACTGGTCTTAGCTTCTACTGAACAAATTTTACATTAGGATACGACTTAATCTCATGTTTGACAATCTATGGATTAATTCTCGACATTTCCTCATAACTCCAGGAAAAAAAATATCTATATTCTCTAGGTTTTTCTATGTATATTTGAATCTCATTAGGTGAACAATCAATGCCAATAAATACATTTTCCACAACATCTAGGGTATTGGATATATTGATGGGAATAGTTTTGGAAATATTTTCCATATTCCCCTAATCATAAAGTTGTGAATATGCAAGAGGGGTCCCATACCATTCCATAGGACTCGAATTTAAGATTCCATCTATGTCGATCCTTAGGTCACTTTCGGTTGGAATGAATGATCCATGTAGGCATATATTTCCAAGGCCTATCCCATAATGATATTTCCTCAAGAATTGCATCATCAGATGGCAATACTATATCCAATGGGTCATGACAAGGCAAAGAATTTGAATCCCAAATGGGAATAGAGTAATGGTATCCTACATCAAGAATGGAAAGTAGACAAGCATGTTCCACTTGATTTGAAATAGTGGCTTGATACGATACCTTGTCCATAGATAAGGCTTGATTCATCCGAATACACCTAGCTTCAAAGGTTGGAAACTACCAAGGGTCATTAAAGTAATAAGTCTTGAACTGAGACACCTTAGGCATGGAATCCATGGAAACAATAGATATTGCATGTATCAAAGATACATTCACATGCAAGTGAGGTGGGGGTAAATTAAAGGTTCCCATCAATGTATTATACATTCCCATGCCAACATTCTCAAAATCCTTCACGACATGGCTTACCAGGGGTATATTGGAACCATTTTGATGGTAGGATCCATTGGTACAAAATGATAATTGATCAATGGTAACAATACTACAATTATGTGGAGACTTAAGGATATGGAATATTGAAGATACCAAAACCATTATTGCTTGGGTCCAAATTCTCTCTACTAATAGGTTATAATTAAGTGGAGTGTTCACTACTTGCACTTGAACCGTGATTTTTTCCCCTTGCTCTATTAGAAGAGCTGGGATTATTCCATAAGGCTTGAAAAAATGGTGATTAAAATCCTTAAACATTGTGATAGGAGAAATGGCCTCAAGTGACCTAGTAGCCTTCTAGCATGACAAAGACACCACACAAGTGGAGGAACCCTCATCAAAATTCATATGGTGTGAATTGGACTTACCAAAAGTCACATGAATCTAGAAATCCACATGATGGGTAGATGGGGTTTCCAATTCTCACAATTGAAATCTATGACTTGACAATCTACATGATCAAACACTCCTAATGTTCAGAGTAAGTTCCTTCATTGGTTCGGACAACTCTATAGAACCTCGAGAGTGGAAATTGCACAAGGAGCTTGTATGATGTCTTCCATTATGCCATAATTATAAAAATCACATGCATTGGGATTAAGCATGGATTTATTTAGAAAAACATTTGGTATTCATGGCACAATGTCATTAGTTGACTTCTCTATGTATAATGGGAAAGCTACATCAGAGTCGGAGGTTTCCTTACCTTTTATCCAAACTTAGTAATATCATAATATTTACTTCTAGTCTAGAGATTAATGTCTTTCTCACACATAAAAAATTGGATTTGGACAATACTGGCCCCTTGAGAGGAGGAACCCTGATTTCCCCATTGCAAGGATCCAGGGTTGGTTTGGGAAGTAGATATCATATGTTGTTGTGGTGGTGGAAATGGGTTAGTTAACAAAGTAGGTTGGGAAGACCCTTTATGTTGTGCCAATATTTTATGGTCCATTTCCATATTAGGTAATTTATAGGTTAAATGATATTCCTTGCATAACAGCTAAGGGAATTTTGTTTTACCCTTTTCATTATTTGACCCATAAACATTATTGTTGTTGTTGTTGTTGTTGGAATTGTTGGTCCCCTTGTTCTCGATTTTCTTATTCTTATTCTTATTTCCTACAAGATGATGGTTTCCCTTAGAACCATATGTTTGTACTGACATAACATCCATGGGAGGGTTGGGACTTGGGTTTTGTTGTGTTGTTCACGGAAGCTTCCAATGAATTTTGAGCAACAAGTTGCATACCCTGGCTAGCTATAGAATTGACTATTGAACCAATCACACCATGATAATTTGTTCTAGACATTGGCTTGGTTGGATCAACCTCTAAATCATTATAGATTGAGAATAAACTAAGTCCAGTGGTTGGGATTTAATGATGGATCTCTCCTTGGTTTGTACCCTGAAAGAGCCACATATTTCACAATAAAATGTTACAAACACTTAATGAACCAATCAATTCAGTAGGAACCTGATCTTCAATTCGACTACATATCCTCTACCATTCAAGAATGTGGTTGGATATATGGGTGGAATTATCATGACAAAAGGAAGTCAACAATTCAGTACCAGTTACATAATGAACTAGAAGCTAAAAGTGATTAAGGAAAGTCATCACAACTAGATTGAATGTTTGGAAAGAAATGCATAGTAGCTCAATAAACCATTTTGATTCTATCCATGTTAGATTTTACTAGAAAAATACATAATCTATTAGAATCATTCATTATATAATTAGAGAAACACCAGAGCTGAAAGGTCATCACATGGTTCACTAGATCTTCCTTTGGTTTTCCTTCAAATTTTACAATATCTGAAGGTAACGTAGTAGGGAGGAGTGACCAACCAGGATCATATTAGACTAGGTCACTGGTTAAGTTGGTTAAGTCAGGAAAATTCAAAGTGTCCAAGAATGGAATCTTTGTTTGATCCATAGAGTTCCATGATCCATGAGCATTAGAAACCAACTAATTCATGTTAACATTGGTGAAAATCATATCATACTGACCAAAGTTTTGACGAAATTGAGGTTGTGTACCGGGTTGATTAAATCCTCCAGATGTACCTCCTAGAGTACGGTTAACTAGTAAAGTACTAACTATCATTAGGTTAACCATACTTGAAACTCCTAGCCTAGAAAAAGGGATGTTCCCATGTGGAGAATTCTAGCCCCAAGGAAATATAGTACTAATGCCCCCTAGTCCAAATATACCACTATGTGGGATGTTATAAGTGAGGGGAGTACTAGTACCCATTCCTCTCAATGACTGGAAAGACAAGATTATATTAGGTAGGATGAAACCAACAACAACTCTAGAGACAGGGGATGGGTTTGGCATGGACATGTGTCCACTAAAAGGTTTGAATTTATGGAAAGGTATTAGTGGACCACTCCCTAAAGAAATAGTAAAATTAGATATAGGAGGAAGTGAAGTAGGAATGGAGTGTAAACCAGAAAAATTCATCCAAAAAGAAAAAGGATTTGTACTTTGTGGGCCATATGTAGGTCCTCCAGTAAGAATCATTAAAGATGATGAAGTCCATACAAAACCTACAATAGATGATGCATTCACACTAAATACTCCTATAGGATTAGTATTAACCAGGGGGGTTACTTCCCCAATACCATACACTTCTCTAGATTGTATCCATATGATACCGCAAGGATAAAAGCTCGCTTGACCTAGGAATATCAAACTCAATTCCTTTACTAGAAATAGGATTCTGTAGTGGGTTCAAAAATCCTAAAGGATTTGTGAGATCCCCGATCGAAGGAATGTGTAAGTTCTCCTTTGGATGAGAAGAAACGACTAGGGAAGAGTTATCTAACTAACCCTAAGTGTCACTAAAATTCCCTCCTTCAGATGAGGATTCAGATTCAACACAACTAGAGGTGTTTTAATTTGTTTCTTATTCAACACTAGGATCCTAGTTTTCTTCCTCTACCCCCTAAGGGGGTGGATTATTATAATACAGTCTTCGCCTAAGTGTAGGGAGTTCCCTCTGTTCAAAACGATGTCCTTGAATTCTTTACCTATGCAAAGTTTTATCATCCATAGTGGCTTGCAAAAGACTCAAAGGATGAAATATAGAAAAAAATAAAACAACAAACAACACTCACTAGAAAGTTCCTAAAAATATTACAACAAGCAATCAATTCTTTCCAAGTAAAGAAGTTCATTGTTTAGAATCAATTATCATTTATTGGAGATCAAGAACTAGGGTCTTATGAAGGCCAGTGTAGGATGATTATGGCCCAATTCCAACTAGCAAAGATAGAGAGATAATTACCTACTCTATGAAACCAATCATCGAGGGTGTAATAACTTGCCTTAGAAAATACCCTCCATAAGGAGTTGTGTCAGAGAGTCTATGTCTGTCTTAGGTGTTGAAAGATATTCCCCTTGAAGCGACCTAGGAGGAAATTAGGAAGAGTAACTATGGTTACCACTTCACGCTAGGTAGTCAGGGTGGAAAATCGATGGAAAGGGTTTCTACGAATGGGCAGGGGACATAGGATACATGTCCTAGACCTGAATATATCATTGAAAAGTGGTGTCACCTGGAGGAATTACCAAAAATAAAGAACACATAGAAATGGATCACCCCCCTAACCCAAGCATTGAGGGTCAAATTGGACATTTGAACTAACTTCACCTACTGCTTGACACCAGTTTGAGTGGTGCTTTCTCAACAAATACTTTACGTTATGAATGGATTTCGACCCTCATTAGTGAATTCCTAGTTTCGAGTCTTACGTGATTTTGGAGGACTTAAATCTCAACACCTATGTTTAAAATCCTAGCTCTAGATTATTAGGAAAGTTTATTACTAAAATAAAAATCCTAGTAGCATATCCCACATACCTTCTTGCTTATTCAAACTGCAATTTCAAAACTTTCAAAAGAATAAAACTATGTGCACCTAAAGACTTTTCAAATGCAAAGAAACACTCTTTTAAATGATGTATGAAGCACTATGAAATGAAACTAAAGATACTCAAGTGGAAATGAATTTGTTATTATTCTTTACTATAGTGGGTATTTCTCCTTAGCTATGTGTAGAAGCACCAACCTTAGATCGTTGTGATTGTAAGGAAGAGTTCAATGGAAAATAGAAGAGTAAACTAAACTAACAACGTAAAGCAAATATTTTTATCATTTTTCAACATATGTCGACTAAAATAAACTAATGGATCCAAGATGGGTACGGAGAATGTCTCAATGTACACCATGGGAATGGTATGGAAACAGGAATGGTGGCAAGGGATTATGTGAATACCTAAGAGCAAAAAGTGTCACAGTGTACCCACAAATGAAAATGTAAAAAAAGGTGTTTTGGGATAGCCCTTCACAATGTATTTATAGTATGGTCCTAGGTTTTTTTCACCCAAGGTGGTGACCCATGGTATTTTTTGACCCATGATATTTTCCTGTGGTTTTCTGACCCTTTCTCTTTTTAAGGGTTTTTGAACCCTTTTTAGGGTTTTTTACCCTTTTTTGGGAGAGAATGAGGGTAAACCATAGTACATAATGATGTTTTGGACCATTTTTGGTGGAAATACAATTGTGATCATCAAAAGTAAGGGAAATATGGTAGGTATATGATGTATGTATATGGTTTAGACCATGTAGAGCTAGGTGAACACTTTTTAGTGTTAACAAATTTCCCCCTGATGTGTGAGGGCAGAAGCTCATCGTATGGCCGATGGACATCATAGGATCATGGGAATAATGGTTACAACAGTGGAGAGACTGGAGAGACTTGCAGAGAAGTAGAGATTCCTCATTCGAACTACAGTGACTTCTGGTTTTTTATTATGGGTTCTCAAAAATGGATGAGATACATATGATGTGTGACATGTATATGGACGAGGCAGGCATACCCATGCTCGCAACAATGTCAAAATAATAAATAATGGGATCAAGGCTCAAAAACATGGGAGATGATAAATACATATACAAATGATGATACATAATGGTGGCCTCAATGGGAGGTTGAATACAATGTTGATATGAAGAACTGATACATAGGAACAATGGCATTCTCATGGAATGCAATACCATCACAACTAATGCTCTGCTGAATCTGGAGGTGTACATATATATGGACTCAATGACTGAGAGTCAGAATATATGTGGTACAACGTGCAACATCAAGTACTGGAGATACATGGAAGAACAACACTGGGGGCTTCCGAACACTATCGCCAATGCATCCCAGAAATCACAATGGACAAGAAACTGTGTGGGTCCCATAGTGGACTCACCAATGTGCTATAATCGGGTGACAATCAGGGTCTTTAACCAAATAATGAATGGGCCAATACCATGTATGAATCTAAATGGTGCAATAATATAGCTGAAATAGAGCACGTGAGACACAACCATTTTGATAGGCACTAATGACTCCTCTCAAGAAGTCCAAGGAACGCATCAATGAGGTGGATGAAACTAGGACACATGGACCTATGGGTCTATCTTTTGGAATAGATGTGGTGATGTTGACAAAGAGATACCTAGAACTAATCAAGGCAATGATGTGTCCTTAACTAGAAGAATGAGGGGGATAACCAAATAGGTGGAAAAATATGGGGGCTGACACACTAAATGGGGGAACAGGGGCAAGGGTAGTACGAGGGAATCAAACTTCCTTTGTTCAGAGTATGATGGCAGGGCTGACCTGGAATCAAATGAAACTTACTCAAGGGAGAGGGATAATAGCTGTAATACTAGGAAGATAACTACAAATGGGGAATATTGAAGGAGGTAAATAGACTAGTGGTATCCAAGGGATCCAAGGAAGACTCATCCCAGAATACTCTGAACAAAGGCGACCCAATGGGAGAAATATTCCAAAATATGATATATGTGGGAGCACCTAAAGACACCATTTTTCCCTTCATAGTTTGAGGAGCACGAAGAAGGGATAGAAGTAAGCTCAATATGACACTATCTCATGGATTTTTAGCAAGCCGAAGAAAGTAAATGCTCAACGTTGTTTTCATTTTTAGAGAGTCTGAAAATAGGAAGAAGACTCTAGTGTGGTCTATTTTTTGTTAATAGTCTCCTAAGCCCAAAAAGGGATAAAAGTATACAAACAAGATCTCTCCCAACCTTTGGGGAAGGAAGAATTATTTACCATTGGTAGTCAAACCAGGCCGGAAAAGATTCAACCTATACTGACTGGATGGTCGTTCAAATACTTTTACAAGCATGAACAAAACCAAGTTTTCTTGGAAATATTTTCTTGGTGAGAAGGCTGGAAAAGATCTTAAAGACAACCTATAATGAGCTTTTTCATAAAGTACGGTCCCAATGTCCGAGAAAGCATAAAAGGATACAAAGGGAAACATTCCTAGCTGGAAGGTGCTAGGGTGATCCTTTTTTTATCATAGCCTAGGTAGTTTGAAAAAGGAAATAAATGAGGCCACATAGACGCCCTTTCAAATACTTTAATGACCGTGAAATGAGGAAAGCTTGCTCGGCAATCTTTTCATTCTTTTAGGAGTTAGAAAAGAGCTTAACAGAAACTCCATAATGGTCAATCAAGCAAGGGGGCAGTGTTCAATATATGGAAAGAGGTTATGTTGTGAACATGGATGAGAGGAATAAATGCATAACACTTATGGGGCCCCCTTACTGGATGATGGATGGTGATAGAGATGGCCAACTGTGCAATACGAATGGAGTAGATAAATCGTGAACATGTCAATACATAAAAAGGGATATTCACATGATGGCATGTAAATTGAGATGAATTTTGGGAAATGGCCCAAAAAATCATTGTGAGAGCATAATACAACGGTGTCATAATAATATAGAGGATGAAAAACTAAATCTCATGGTGTGAACGGCGTCTCAAATGGAATCTGGATGACTCTGTGACGCATGAAAGAAAACTAGACCCAATGGAGGCCTATAAACAGGGGGAACCACATGACATGTGTCATTGTTACTGTTCAATGCTGAGTTAGAGTGGAGGACCCATGAGCTCAACTACTGATTTATTCTGACTAGACTAGCGGTTTTCTAATTTGTGACTTGTAGGTAAGAGCTCTCATCAAACCCGTCTTTTTAACTGGTTTAGTTTATGGTTTTCTCATCCTGGGGCTTATGCCAAGCTCAAGGGGTTCATGGGGCCGGGTTGCGATTTTTGAGGGGAAATACACAACCTAGGTAGCTCATATTGAGTTGATAGGTGTGACTCAGTCACACCTGTTGGTTAGACAGACACAACCTAGGTCGCACCTGTTCAGCAAGAATGAGCGACCTCGTCGCTCCTGTTTGGGGTTTTTGAGTGACTTGGGTCACACAGAAAGGTTGAACAGGGGTGAATCATCCCAATATGAGTTTTTGTGCATGACTAGACATGAAAGAGGTTTTGTGTATGTTCAGGATATGCTTGCTCATTGTGGGTTATGGCAGTTCTTCCATATCCCACTCATGCGTTCATCAAAACTGTTGTTGGACAGGCTGGTGAGATTTTGGTAGCAGGATGCTGAGTGTTTTATCATCCAAGAAGAGTATATTGAGATCACACTCCTTGATATCTATTTTCTGACTGGGCTACCTATGTTGGGTGTGATTAGCGACACTATTCCAAAGCTCACAGACTGCGTGTCACTGAACGAGCTCTGCGAGAGGCATTGTTATGCCTCTATGATGGTACACTCATCGTACATACCAGTGTGCAACATCGAGAGTATTGTGACTCGTGTTGTGGAAGTGATGGTGCTGTGGTTACTGGGGTCATTGGTACCTCACAATATCTCAGGAAGTTAGCTTTATATTTTGGAGCATGTGCTGAGGGGCAACTACTTTGGGTGGGCCCAGATGTACCTGACAAAGTTTCGACGTGCACTGAACCATACCAGTTCAGTGGGAGGGTATTTCTATTTCCCCTCGTTCTTGTGCTCCTTCTTTTTTGAGTGGCTACCTACTCTACAACCACATCTGCAGGTATGAGAGGGGAGACCTCGTGAGCCTCGCATGAGGATGTGGAGTGAGATGATTATTTGGGAGGGAGGCAGCTTAGTGGGTTGATTCTTCACCTAGGAGATCTTTACGCAGTGGCGATAGCTACCAGTCCTCATAGATGACTATCCATATGTTGGCATGGATTATCGAGGAGATCCCGACATGCCTTGACCTTCAGGACAGGCCTAGGACCTAACGGTACGTATACATGATGCTTTATGTGGTTGCATTCATATATAGTTTACTATCTTAGTGGTAACCATTTTATGTGTGTGATAGATATTGATGACATACTATGTGTATGTGCAGACATTAGGCCACACCCTCCAGCGGGATATCAGAGGTGGAGGGGTAGAGTGGAGTGGTTAGATCCACCTTCTCATGGGAACAAGAGGCACCATAGTACACTAGACTAACTTAGTATCAACATTGAATGCTTACTAGATGGGGTCATTGATGATGGTTGGAAATACCTAGATGATGATCTGATCGTCGCATGCTACCATGCTGCTCCAGAGTGGATCCCCTTGATAAGGATGACCATGGTTTTTGCTGAGTATGTCAGAGAAGTGACACAGGTTGATGTGTTGATGGTGGAGGAGGAGGAGGAGGACTCTGACAAGGAGGACACAGAGGAGGACTCTGAATCTGACTAGCAGCTAGTGATGTTGCTCTCGGTGTACCGATGCACTAGGATTTTTGAATGATATGTATGCTCAGTCGAGAAAGCTTGTGGAGCTTCTCATTTTGTACTAAACATTATGACATGATATATATATGCACATGGATGCACTTTTTATGTGTTTTTTATTCCATCTTTTTTATGATGATGCATATATGATGTATATGACCTATGTATGCATGACTATATGATGATGCATGATGCATTTTTATTTCCTATATGCAATGATTGATGTGCCACTCTAGAACATCATTAGCCATTTGTTCTACTACACTAATGATACTTCTAGGAACATGCATGAATGTAATGGATTCAAAATTTCTAACCAAATTTCTAGTGCACAGGAACTTTCTAAAGAGAGAAGGATCACGTACCCGATAGCAGTTATTCAACTGGGAGACAAGCAGCTGGGATTCTAGGAAGACGTCAAAGTGACGAATACCCAAGTGCAGGGAAGCAGTCAGGAGACCAGTGACACCGTCATACTCATATTGGTTATTGGTAGCAATTCCAACACACATTCCATCGATATGGATCAACTCATGTGATGGGGAATAAATGACCCATGCAGCTGAGGTGAGATTAGGAGACCATCTACTTCCTTCGTCAGCGAAACCAACGTAGCGATATGAGGTAGGATCCATCTAGAAAAACCAAGGAAACAAACTATGAGACTCATGATAAGAACAATGTAAAACAAAAAAGAAAAACTATGACACAAGTATACTACATCGTGGGCGACTTCAAGCATAAAACCTCTTGAGGTAGATCCCGCCTGCGAGGATTCTTCAAAAGGTGGTTGTTAGAGTCAGGGAGGATGTATACCCCCTTGTTGAGGAATCTATGGATGACATATGGGTCATACCACATGGAATCAAACTTTCCTTTTCCTAACTTATCATCGGATCGATCATAAATGAGGACTAGATCTCCCTCGCTAAAGGTGTTAGGGTGGACGTGGGAGTCAAAATGGGACTTCGACCTATTCTTAGCTGCTTCAATCATTTGGATACCAGCACAACGATCCTCATTAGTTCATTTGAGCATAAGTTAGATTTTTTCTAATTGGGAAATATCGAGTAAAATTTCGACCACAAGGTGGAGTGATGGAATCCGAAACTCAATGGGAAGTATTGACTCCACACCATGGACCAAGTGAAATGGGGTAAAACTGGTGGTGGTATTTGTCGATGTCCAGTAGACCCAGAGGGCGGAACATATCAAGTGATGCCAGTTGGATTTATGTTTGTCCACCATTCATTGGAGCATGGTTTTGAGGATCTTGTTGACAGCCTCAACTTGTCAATTTTTCGTGAGGATAATATGCAGAGGAGTATTGTTATTCAAACTTCAACATGGAAAACATCTCTATCCAAATGGCGTCCTCAAAATTAGAACCGTGTTCTAATACTATCTGTTGGAGGGCACCGAAACGTGTGATAACATGGTTGAAAAACAATAGTGTCAGGGTATCAACCTTACAATTGAATTTCGGCATGGCCTCATCCCATTTAGTGAAATAATCAATGGCCACAATGATTTACTTATGTCCATCGACCAAGGTAGGATTACAAGTCATGAAGTCAATTTCCCACTTATAGAAGGGACCGACTGTGACGACAGGATGTAATGGTGCAGGAGGGTTCCTTGCCTTTGGGGCAAAGAGCTGACAAGTGTGGTATTGTTTGACTGCATGGATGGAATCAGCAAAGATGGTGGGCTAGAAATAACCAGCACAGAGGATCTTCTGGGCTATGGCCAAACCAGAGAGGTGGCCACCATAGGATCCACTATGGTAGTCATTCAGGACTTTATCAACCTCATCGTGGGTGAGGCAACAACGTAAAATGGTGTCAACAACACTACAATATAGGACATACCCAATGAGGAGATAGAGAGTAGCTTGGTGTTGAATGTGCCATCGATATTCACGGCCTAAATGGGCCCCAAATTTTTGAGTGTGCAGATACAGGAGAATTCCCCCATACCATGGCTCTTCTGTAGATATGAAAAATAATAACTCGTCCAGAAGAGTGACTGCGATTGGTGATGAAGCAGATGATGGAGGGAGGTATGTCATTAAGGAAACTAATTCCAATGTCTTGGTTCTCTTGGGGGAAACAAATTCCAAAATGTACTCCTAGAGAACGACAATCCAATTGGTAGCACAACATTGAACAAGGTGACGTCTCAAGAGATACCTCATGGGGTTGGAATCGTCCACAACTCGAGTGCAACTCATGAATATGTAATGGTGTATATTTTGACCAGAAAAGAGGATGGTGAGATCCATCTTCTCTTCATGTGGATAACGTAAAGGGGGGCCGAAAATCTCCTAACTTACATAATAGATCACATGCTCTTGGTGAGCATCATCTTCTTGGACTAAAACTCCAGCAATGGCATTTTCGGATGCCGATACATAGAGAATGAACTCCTTAGTGAAGTTGGGAGGAGAAAACAATGGAGCAAAAGTCAGAGCTTGTTTCAATGTGTCAAAAGTGTCTTATGCATGCTTATCCCAAACAAAAGGAATGTTTGTATAGAGCAATCGTAAGAAGCCATGGAATTTTTTTGCATAGTCCAGAATGAAACGACGAAGGAATTTGGGCTTTCCTTGGAGACTCTATAGTTGACACAAAGTATGTGGGGATGGAAGATTCAGAATGGCTTGAACTTTCAGAGGATCAACCGCAATCCCTTTGTGAGAGATGATAAATAGTAAACTCCCATCTGGGACACAAAACACACACTTGAGAGGGTTCAAGAGGACGTTGTATTTATGGCATCATAAGAAGACCTGAGGTAAGTCCTCTAGATGTTGTGAATGCTTCCGAGAGCAAGCAGTGAGGTAGTCTAGGTATACCAAAATGATATGGATAATCTTGTGGAAGCATAACAGCATGGCCCTTTGAAAAGTGGATCCAAATTTTTTAAGGCCAAATGGCAGAACTCGATATTCAAACGTGTACCAGGGGGTTGTGAAAGCAGTCTTGTACTGGTCCTCTTTCCATATTTGAATTTTGTTATAACCAGAAAACCATCCATGAATGAAAAGAATTCAAGGTCAGCACACGCATCAATGATTTGTTCAATAAATGCACGGGGGATTCACTTGTTGACCAATATCCTATCACGTTAGTTCATATTGTGGGTTTTAAAATGATCAANTAAGTATTGGGAGGGGGTTTCAACAAAAAGAGTTTGGGTCAATATCTCTCGAAATTAAGGGTATTCTTTAATATCCCACGATCTCACGTGCTATGTGAGATATTCACTAAGTGAAGTCCCTGTGAATAAATGGAGTGGTGAAGTTGTCTTTGGGACATGCAAAATTCAAGTCATGGAAGTCAGTACAGATGTGAATGGTACCTTTTTTTTTGTTGACAGGAATAGGATTAGAAACCCAAGTGGTATATGCAATAGGGTATAGGAAACCCACTTTACGTAGTTTCTCAATCTTAGCTTTGACTGTAAGAGCCTTTTAGGGGTGAATGGGTATTTTATTTTGGCATACGGGTGCAACATTAGGCCATGTGTTGATATGATGTTTGATGATAGATGGATCAATCCCAGGCCATCTCAGTATAGGACCAAGCAAAAATATCACGAAATTTCTAAAAGAGTGCTTTGTAAAAAGCAACTTCTGCATGGGAGAAATATGCTCTGAGTGTAATATATTCAACTACCTCAGGATTAGTTGATATATTGACCTTGATAGTTGGTGAAATGTTAGCCATGTTTCCCTCTTCAAAGGCATCGGGGGTCAGAATGGGATTCCTAAACCAGTCTACCTTTGCATGGATGAAGTCTTTGGCTTCAACTGAGTACTGATCCAATGATGAAAGAGGTTCATCGGGGATAAATAATGAGCGATGATGCATATCATCCCAAGGGTACTCAGGAGTTGAAAGAGATTTAAGGATTTCCTCATCATTGCTAAAACAATGTGTAGATAGATCGGAGGGATCCTCTATTTCTGAGGGAATGGAAGGAATACTGGAACTGGAGATAATGTATATGGTGTTGGTTGTGTCTGAGGAAGAATTTGGAGGGTGGGTCTCCTTAAGGATAGTAATGTTAGACTCGTTGGAGTGCTAGCAAAGGTCACAAAGGAGTGACCGATAATCGGGCAAGTCTGGGAAATGGTGAGAGTAATGACCATACAAGCCACAAACTGCACAAGGATGGCTGGTTCATAATGACTTGTGCTTGACCACTAATGGATCTGAATGGTGACCACTAGAGTGCCATCGGCCTCATATATAGTTTCCATATGGGTGCAAAGGAGAGGAAACTCAAGACAGTTTTGTGTCGCGTGGCCTTGGATATCACACAAAGCACAAATAGGAGTCGGACGTGGTTCAGTCATTTCTTTGTCATCCTTGACCCCACCCTTCTTTGGAGGAGGAGGGGCAGGCCTAGAGACAAGAGTAGTATTCAATGGACCAGGAGGTGGGTGTGACATTTTCTTAATGGGTTGGATAGGAGTCAACATGACCTGGGGAGTCAGGTGTGGGGTGGGTGGATCGAGGTACCATATAGGAATTCCCAACATGAAATTAGGTAAGTTGAGAGTAACCATGATAGGATTTATCATGATACCAGATGGTGGAAAAAGGAAGGGAATCGTGCATACCTGAAAAGAACCCCAATAGTTCCCTGATGACTGTGGTTGGGGTTGCGAATGAGGTTTCAATGTGGTTGGAATGGTTCCAGATGTGATGGTGCACACATCCGATATGCCAGTTGATGAAGGTGGAGGTGGTAGGAACAAAAAGGTGTCTATCATAGGAGTGTTGGCAAACAAGCCCGAGCCAACAGTAGATAACGATGGAATGGACACGATGTCGATGGTGGAGATGATAGTCCGAATGATGTGTTATAGCTTGGACGACCCTTTAGAATCATAGTATGTCAACTAGTCGACAGTCACGATATTCCCATCATGAGGGAACATCAAGAGTCGAAATATGGTAGAGGCCACGTCTCGCATGGCATACATGTAGCTATGTCCTAGGAGGAGGTTGTAATCAAGTTGGGCATTGACAACCTCAATGTCGATAAACACCATTTTACCGACTAACTCAAAAGTAACATTCGTGAGAATCTATGGTGGTTGAGTAGAGTGGCCATTGTAGGTGCGGAGAGTAGCGGTGGAAGGTTGAAGGGTAAGGGACCTAAGTTTATGCCAAACGAAGGTTGACATAATGCAGGTGGATGCCCCCTCATCAATAATGCATCGATGTATGACCAAATTTCGAATTGATACAAACTTGGAAGACAATGGTAGATGACATCCTGGGCTCTCCTTTATCTAAGTCAAAGGTGATAAACCTAGAATCAGAGGGATCAATAGGACCTACCACAGACAACAACACTTTACGTTGTGATGGAAAAGTTTTGAGCACTTCCAAAGAGGACATGGTTGTAGGAGATTGGGCCAAGTTGTCAACTATGTTGTAGTTGAGGGAAGCTCTAGCAATAGCGTTGTTTACGACATGATGGATAGGAAATCATGGGACATTGGTCACCCCATCTGTGGGGGGTCTTGGTAAGTGTAGAGACATTTCAGAAGTGGTAGAGGTAAACGTCATTGATGCATCAACAGTTTATGTGGTGGAGCCATATTGGTTGTGTTGAGTATGGATGTTGAATTCATATGACAACGTCATGAGGTGATTGACACCAGCCACAGTAGGTGCGACTATAGCTGGAGCTGCGAGAGCTGGTGGGGCCACAGATGGAGCTACGAGAGCTGGTGGGGCTAAGATTTGGGTTGCAACCGATCCTTAGAGTGGAAGGGGATTTTGGATCACCATAAGAAAAGGACCTGGTGGAGCAGGGTTGGGCTAGCCATTTTGAAATTTCAACTCAAAATGGGCCTTTTAACTTTTATTCAAAATCCATGTCATCATGTGTTAGCCAATGAAATCGCTTTAAATTTGAAATACCGTATAGGTCTTAAACACTTTTTTAATATAAATTTGGGGTTAGGTATCATAAAAAAAAACTACTTTTTTTGTTTGTATTTTTGACATATCTCCTTGTGTTTTTACTCAAATTTCGATCAGGAGAGCTCGTTGGATAATTAAATTCTGCATCCAACAAGTACCCACTTGGCATACTTTTGACGGACCCCTCTACCCCAAAAACAAGAAATACCTGAAAAAACGGAATGATGACATCATCATTTCATTTTTTCAGGTATTTCTTATTTTTGGGGTAGCAGGGTCTGTCAAAAGTATGTCGAGTGGGTACTCGTTGGATGTGTAATTTAATTCTGCATCCAACGAGCTCTCTTGATCGAAATTTGAGTAAAAACACAGGGAGATATGTCAAAAATGCAAACAAAAAAGTAGTTTTTTTCTTTTCTTCTTCCAAAATTAATAAATATTATTTTATTATTTTAACTATTATTTTATTAGTTCATTTTAGGAGGCCCATTTTGAGTTGAAATTTCCTCTAATGGCTAGAGCAGCTATGTTTGGATCACACTGATTGTCGTTTTGGAGGAGTTGTTGGATGCGAGCCATGTTAGGACACTAATGAGTGTAATGACCACAGGTGTTACAGATAGCACATGGATGATTGGTCTATAAATGTGGGTTCTTTCTAGGTCGATTAGGATGTTTGGGTTTCTATTTAGGAGGTTCAGCGGCGTTGTTGTTTGGAGGGTTGGCCTACTAGCCGCCTCCTTAAGGCTGGTTGTTTCCTCGATTCCTACCTCTATTTTTCTTTCCCTTCCCTTGTTGGTTATTGGGGGTAGGTTGGTTAGGAAGGTTTTGTTGAGCATAAACTTGTCCCGTAGAAACTAGAGGAATCAAGGCCAGAGCCAGAGTGGGTTGCACAGGTGGTGTATAATAGACTGGAGGAGGAGGAGGGGCTGCAAATTGAGTCATTTGGCTAGAACATGAATTTTCCAAAACAAGTCGATCCATGTACATGAGGAGTTGGACCGAGAGGTGCGTAGGAGGGGGTGGCTCTGGACTGAGCCATCACATGTGAGTAATCAAGGGCATAACCAGGGAGCATAAGATGAAGTAGATCCAAAGTGAGCCATCACACATGAGTAATTGGGGGCATAACTTGGTTGGGAAACACTATGGGTGTTACCGAGATGGGGTGGCATCATGGGAGAGGCTGCGTAAAACTGGGGGTGCTGGGTAATAGAGTTGATAACTCCAAAAGAAAAGTGAGATGCCCCCAGTGTATCGCGATGAGAGGTGTCGACTCAGGGAGCATCGAGTATGATGGTATATAAGTAGCCGGACTGGGCATAGATCAAATCGAACTGTTGAGCCTTAAGGATGGCTTCCTCCTCAATTTGGGGTCACTCAGATACGACATCCTTGGCTATGGGTGGGAGTAAGGTTTTGAGGAACTAGTCAAGGAAGATCCTATAGTCTAATTGTATGTTGCACAAGCTACGGCGATGACGCCATTCATGGATATGATCTGTGATATGGGTAGTTGTGATCTGGTGATATGATAGTAGCATCTCCACTCCCTCATCATAACAGATGGGTAACTGAAAGTACTAAAGGAACATCGAAGCGAGCAAGGAAAAGTTGGGGGTAAGTAGCATGAGGAAACTCAATGTACCACTTGGTCACAACACTCGTAAGTGCATCGAACAAAGTCATCAATAATGATGTTAGATGAACACCACATGTGGAATAATTTGATGTGATTTTGAGGGTCCTCTCTACCTTGCACTCAAATTTAGGGATGTCTAAGGGAATATTAGTAGGCATAGGAGGCCATTGTGGGTGGTGAAAAATGGGGTCGTTGGATAACCATGCCAAATCTAGTAGGTTGACACTAGCCATAAAAAGGAAGCTAGAGCCAAGGGTGGGTCGAGAAGGACAAGCAATGGTGTCGGTAGCCACAGTAACGTAGTTCCCATCCATAAATGGTGGGGGGATGAGGTTGACTTCCCATAGTATAAATTGTCGAAATGGACGTGGAAGGGCCATTTCCCCTAGGTATATAAGGTAGAACGGTAATGACAATGGTGGCTGGAATGGAACCACCGCTAATGGGTAGTGATCTAGCAGCAGTGTGCTCAGTGGTAATGGGCCCACTAGACCAGGGCCTATGGGATCAGATGAAGGGATACCTGTGATGCTGAGTTGAATGGATGTGATCCCACTACTAACAAGCCCCCCTTGGAAGGGGTTAGGATGTGAAACAGCCATGGGGCTAGATGGAGCAGTGAACAAGGTAGGTTCAAACTAATAGGAATCTAAATCAGAATCAAAGGCCATGTGTGGATCCGAAGGTGGTGAGTGACATCGAAGATGGCTCCGATGATTTCGGTTTAGAGAATCGAATTGGGGCATGTTTCCCCTAAGCCTATATGAGTAGTGTGGTGGATCTATGATGACTATATGGAGTGTTGTGTAATGACTGGAAACTCGAGAGAATAAATCATAGACTCAAAAACCCAACTACAACCAAGTGTGTAGGAGAGCGAATAAAAAGGAGGCTCATAGGACAACAACAATCTCTAAAAGTAGACTGCGACAATGGGTCATAGAAAGGTGAGTCTATAACAAGGGTGGCCAAAAAGCCAACAAGCAGCACTACCTATCAAATGAAAATGACTCACTAATATATGGGGTATGAGTGCAAGCAATCTCCTAACTACAAGCTAGAAGCCCCTCACAAATCATATCCTTAACAAGGTGATGAAATCCCAGTCAGACAATACGAAATGGAAGAACCATGTAGGCTAAGAGAATCCCACTACCGAGAAGGAAGTATGGGTAAAACCTAGAAGATTGATCACTGGGATACCTCGTTCATGACATGTCCGCTCAGTTTACTAGTGCTTCATCCCTTTGGCCCTTGACACCCAGTATACGCTGGAATGCATGAGGAGGACTATGAAGGTTTAGCCTTCAGTGCAAGATGGAATGCAGTATTCCACCTTGACTTCCAGACTCCCCTTCATTGTGGCTTACTCCTGTTGAGCAAGGGGGCTCCTGACAAACTAGTTATGACCATGTCAATAAGTACAAGAGGGTTTTGGTTCCCTAATGGACAAAAAATATGTATCAGAATGTGAATGACAGAGGGGTGTTATTTGGGTGCCTATCCCCAAAGTCGTAACTTAAATACAAGATTGTTTTATCCTTAAGTGAGGTTACAATGTTGGTTTGTATTTAAGTTAATTTTAAGGATCTGCTCGAGGTCATGAACCAAGCATTTCAATTAGTGGTGTGAATTGTGTGTAACTGTATGTCAAATACAGTAATCTATTACACATAAATTTCATCATAATCATCTGATGAGGTGCCAAAGATCAGTTGTTTCCCTAAATCCCAAGTTGTGAAGTGAAATATTGACCTTGACTTAGGTCTTGCATATAAAATTCCAGCACCACTTCTGCCCTAAAGGAAAGAAGCGTTACCTTCTTTACTAATGCTCACTGTCTATTGACAGTAGGCAGTGCCACCGCTTTTTCCCCTTGTTCAAAGTGTCGTTATACCCTGCCACCACTCTGTTGTAGTGGAGGAGAAGTGGTGCCCAAGGTAAAAAGTGAAAAAGAGAAGATTCCACAAATCATCTTGAAGGAATACTTCATGGCACCCTCATCCCTACTCCTGAGGACCACTTGGACATGAGATCCATCCTTTTTGGATCTCCCTTCCACCTCACCCACCATTTACTCAACCATCTCTATCCTCCTAAGGGCTATAAAACCAGTCTCATACCCCATGGTTGAGAGAGAGCAATTTTATGTTGTTGCATTTAGGTTCTAGCCAAATTAGTAGGGCGAGCATGGAAGGAGCAAGTTGGAGCTTTTGGGGATAAGGCATTGGCATGTGAAGGAGCATCACAACACTAAGGCGAAGGTTGTAAGCTTTCTTTTTCATCTTTAATGCAAAGTTGGTTCCTTTCCTGTAAAGTATATTATGTTATAATAATATATTTTACTGTTGGATTCCTTAGTCACTGACTTAGAATTGTGGATTATATTTTGGTTCTTTTGATCTTGTTTGCTTGTTTCATGTGATTGTGCAGGTACGTCCATGAAGAGTCATCATCATAGGAAACAAATACATCACACTATCAAAGGACTCATTCCAGATCTCCACAACTTCTAGGGGAAGTCTTCCATCTCTGTTGTAACTCATTTGTTCTAGATATGAACCATTTAGACTAGAGGAACATCTCTTATCCGCAAGAGGTGCATTTTTCCTAGTAACAAATCTGGTGACTCCGCTACGGAAGAGATTTCAGCACATCTGATCTTCCTTGGTCTTCAAAATCTTGTCTAAAATCCATGCTCCAATCTTCCATTGATTAGATCTACTAGCTTATCTAGTGAGATCTTGGTTTGGCATAAATAGAACTACTTAGATATGAGTCATTCTTGCTTTCTGTACTTCATATTCCAGTCAAATTCATGATTTGATGCCATTTTTACACTAACTTACTTTCTCTTTTTCGCCATTGTTTTTTTTTTACACTTACAACAAGCACCGCTTATGTACAGTGGACATTAAGTGGTGCCATTGCTTGTGCGTAGTAATCATTAAGTGGTGCCATCGCTCTATTACAGTGGACGAGAAGTGGTGCTGAGCCAGAACGACTCTCTCACTAACTCTCCTCAAGCGGTACCAGGTAGGCCTTCTACTTTCTTGTCATTTCAAATCTTTGAGATTTTTGCTTTCTGTTATGTGAGTGTTTGGGCTTCTTTTCAGAGATCTAAGTAGTTAGATTTAAATTCTAGATGTGGTAAATGCTTGCTTTGTTGAATTCAAAAAGCTAGGTTACACTCATCAATTTGATTGCTTGTATCCTTGGTTTTAATTTTCGAAAGGAGTGCTTGGAATTTTAGTTTAGTTAGATCTCTTTTTACTGTTTGATAAAACTGAAAAGGAAGACTTGCTTTTTGGTTTTTTCTTTCATTCTTTGTTAGTTTACAAAAGACTTCTTTTTGGTTTTAAAAGAATTTTTTTTGTTGAGATTTGATTATAATTTTTCTTAAAGACGATATATTGGATTCCTGACTAGCCTCATAAGCTTTCAGATCTCCATATTCTTCTTTATTTTTATGCTTTTATCTCATCAAAAGAAAAAATATATCATAGTTTTAAGTTAGATCTTTCCATTTTTTGAAGAAAATTGAAAAAGTACTTAGTGTGCCTTTGAGTATTATTGTCTTTCTTTTTAGGAAAAGAAATCTTGCTTCATTGCTTGCTTTCAAAGATCAGTTTTAAGAAGTATGTTGTTTGTTTGCATTCTCGGAAAGATTTGTTTAGTGTGACTATTTGGGAAAATTTTGGTTTTTAGATGAAATTGGAAAAGAAAACACTCTCTCCTTCCTGTAAGTAGGGTATACTTTGAATGGTAAAGTGAAAAAAATTTCATATCACAATTGCATGGTTTTACTTTTTTGTCATCACTCCATGCATTCACCTAACTGTCCAACTTAAAATTAATGGTAGCTATAGGTTAAAAATATTAGTAGCTTGAGTGATAGGTTAGAGACGTGTTCTGGTGTCGTAAAACATAGGAGCTATCATTTATTTCCTGCACTGCAACCTGGGACCTGCGTGGTTCTTCCACGTACCATTGGTATATAGGACGGCCTCTCACGTACCCTTGAGATATATCGAAAGGTACTTCACGTACTCGATTGTATATCAGAAGGCCCCTTGTGAATGGTTGTGCATTAGACAACATTACTACAGATTTGAACTCCCATGTACCTTGTGTATATTGGGAGGCCCTTCTGGGATTCCTAAAACCATCTGAGAAAATCCCTTTTGGCCATCTTTTTGGCACAATACACCAAGAACAACAATCAGGGAGATTGCAATGCACGTGTAGTCCAGGTAGTCGGGTATTCATGTGAGGGTTGGTTGATCCTCCTCACCACATTTTTTCCATTGGACCCTATGGTATATAGCAAGTTTTAAAAAGTTGACAATCCTAGTGAGGAACCGGCTTGTATCAGCCCCTCTTGTCACTTAAGTCTGCTTGCGGCCTATAATTTGTGTAGGAGAAGTTTTGTGTGATTTTTCTAGTTTTGAAACCCTAGGTGAGGTTTTAGTGACCATACAATCTGGCCAAGTTTCAGTTGAGACAATCCAGAAGAAACTAGGGCTTACCACCTGTTGCAGCTGCAACTATTATCCCCCAAAAAAATTGATTTTTAGGGCCCCCCTTATCCTTTTAGTTTTTAGAAGGCTTAGAAAGTCTAGCTTTTTCACCAAAAATTTTCCCATGACTTGAAAGTTTGGCAAAAAATAAAGTTGTTTTCCTTATATCAGATGCATAGTTGATAGTCTTTCTGATGTATCAGGTACACAGTAGACTAGCAAGCCAATGCTCCTTATCGGAAGCATTTCGAAGTATCTTCCTGATGTATCAGATGTTCTTTCATCTAGCGCATCGGAAAAGTTTTGCCGAAGGCTCTGAGTGCTTAGTCTAGATCCATTTTGATGCACCAAGTCTCCCATCATCTATCTTTTTTCAATATTCATGGAATCCTTGTCAACTTTTCTTCCGCCGTGTCGGTTGTTTCTATCGCAGTTATCCAAGAACTTAGTTGATTGCTGGGTCGAACTTGCAGATGCGGAGTTTGAATCTGATCCGATGCTTTCCCATAGCCATCTCCGATTCCAATGTGATCTCAGTTGATTGGCCTATTGATGTTTGTTTTAAGTGCTTCAACATTTTCCACCCAATCTCTGGAGACCGTTCTTCATAAGCCGACCGATGCTTCGCATCTGCTAGCAAGTTATTTTTCGATACCCATTTGCGCTTTCATTTTCCCGTCTGAAATTACTTTTACCTATGATCAATATTATAAAATCCCGTTAAGGTTTTTTACGATCATAGATTCATTGTTTCATTTGTTAAGTGGAGCTAAGTAGCTATTAGTGTTCGTGCAAATTGCTTACCAATGGAGGTCACGCTCATCCAGGTCATCCTCGGGATTATCTAGGTAGGATTTTTTTTCTCCAATCCCATTGCTCAGCATTTTTTTACCACAACTCGATAAGGTTAGGTCATTTTTTTGTGCCATGGGTGTTGTGTCAAGAATGCGATGGTCATCTCTTTTTATGTGGGTTCACCCTGGTCATTTAGGGTGGACGTCGTTTATCTCACCTACCAGCCTTGGTTCTTTTTGCAGCTGGCCATGATTTGTTTTCTGACAGTTGTTGGAAGAAAGAGGGCAGGGTGTAGATGAGTGTTTCTCCATCTACACTGCTTCCTCATCTCCTTCATTGTTTTAGGTAAAGTACGCAGTCGTTGGTCAAGCGCGGTTAGTTTTTCATGGGATGCCGGGGGAGGGATTTTGTGTTATGGGAAAAGACCAAGTTTAGGGGTTAGAAATCTGGTGTTTTAGGGTTTTCTTGCCATTAGTATTGATACCTGTAGATTGAGGTTATAGAGAAAACCTAGGGTTTTCCCAACGGAATTTTTGCTTGTAATTTTTTGTCCAAACTAGCTTTGAAAGCTTCGTGGTTTTAGCTTCATATACAGAAAGCAAATTTTGGTTTGGGTAGAAGAAAAGCTGTTTAACATGCATTATGATGAGTTGGTAATGTTCTAGTTAACATCATTGTTGCTTTCAGTATATAGTTTTCTATTTATATGTGTGACTAGACTAATTCTAATTTGTATGATCAACACAGGCCCATCATCCACACGGCAACATGCCTCAAAAACAGAAAAAGAAGGCACAAATAGCAGATGAAGAACCTGAGGTAGAAATAATAACCCGACTCAAGGTTATCTATGAAAACACCAAAGCCATCACTGGTATTGATCCTGAATATAAATAGGGAGAAATATATTGAATGATCTCAAATCAAAGTGTCCCAGAGGCTAGATTCGAGGATTTACCTATTTATGCTAATATCAAAAGATCACCAATCATGAAAGTGGCTACGCGACCAGAGCTTTTACCTTGTTCAGAGGTAATAGGATGGATCCTTCCCAGGGCTGATGTGATAAGGATGATATTGGATAACACTGAAGGGAAAGGTTATGCTGGCTATAGCCCAGCCTATGTAGCCATGGTCTACAAATTTCCAGCACCCTAGAGCTATTTGACTGAAGGATGGTTGAAAGACCTTAATCTAGATGTGGTGGAAACCATCAAAAGGATGATGATCCTAGGAAAGAATTTTTGTATGAGGCATTCAGGGGAGTATGAAAAAACAAGCCTTTTTACTCCATACAGGTCAATAGCCTTGATGTTAAACAGGATATTCGGGAGAGCCAATGGAAAGAATTTCAAAATAGGTTGGGTACCATTAATCTTTTTTGTAGCCACTCAAGGTACCATCTTCAATTGGGAAAACATAGTGTCTAACAGTTTGTCTTCCTGCATAAGTGCAGCACTAGGAGGAGTCTCATAGAAGAAAATAGAGTTCTATATGAGCTCAATTTTGATTGATTTTATTTTATGCACGTATCCATTCCCAACGCTAAAATTCCAATGGGATAAAGACCAGTCTCTTGTATATGTTGCATACCAGTTATTGTGGGCTCACAAATATTATAGTCACTACAAGAATATTTGTGAATATTTTATCATGGCATTGTACACATTGATTTTCCTTATTGAGTGTAATTGCATGTCCAAGGAGGCTTTGAAGATTTTGCAAGATAATGGACACTATTACTGGACTAAGGAGGGTTTGTATTTGAGGATGTTTGGTGGATCGAGAGCTCCTTCTCTTCTGCCAAAGTATGCTACAGATTATGTCATTCACAAAGAGGTAGTAAGACAGCTATACATTGATGGAGTACACTGTTTGATCAAAAGAAGGTTGTGTACCCTCCAGTACCATTTTATATAGGGAGTTACAAATTTTTCAAAGTAAAGAGTGCAACCAAATTTGTGAAGGAGATAGAATATTTTCACTTTGGTGAGATGAGTTTCCATAGAAATGACTCTAAAGATAAGGTTGTTGATTATTGTACTGCAGTAGGGGTGCATTTCAAGAACAAACTTTTGGGATAAAGATGAAGAAATTTTCCAAAATTCTCAAAATAGGACAGCTTTGAGAAGGAGGTTTAAGCAAAAGATAACTACGATTGGTGGAAAGGGAAAGGTTGTTGAGAAAAAGAATAAGCAAGAAGAGGAGGCTACTAAGAAAACAAAAGAGGAAGCACACAGATTATCCCAAGAAGCAGAAGAGAGGTTGAGAGCAGAAGAAGAAGAAAAAAGAAAAGCAACAGAAAAGGTCGAGAAAAGAACAGAAGAAGTAGAGAAAAAGAAAAGAAGAAGAAGAAGTTCAGAGAAAGCAGAAAGAAAATGAGAGATTAAGATTAGAAGTAGCTGATAAAGAAAAGGAGCATGTAGAAAAAGCAGCTGAGGAGTTATGACAAAAGGAACAAGAGGAACGGGACTATGCAAATCAACAGAAAACTCAGTCTTATGCTGATCCAGTAGAACCCTCTATTCCATCTAGTAGCATAGAGGGAGGAAATCCAGTTTCAGCATCAGGAATTGAATTAATCCCTTTTACTCCAACGAAATAAGATGAAGTGCCTATTATGAATACTATTTTCTATGACAAAGTTAAAAAGAGAATTGTTAAGAGAATGGAGAAGAAAGTGAAAACTGGAGGAAAGAAGGGAGTTATGGTGACTGAAAAGGCAGTGGTTCACGGTACTGATAAAGATCCGAGGTTAATGGAAAGGGCTGGTGTATCCACATCCCTAGCTACTAAAGACAATTTTGATAAAATAATGATGGATTTGGAACAATCTCAAAATAATATTACTCAATTGAAAGAAACCCTGAAAAGGGAAAGATATGAAAGTCAAAGTATAAAGATAAAGTACGAAGACATGATTAGTGAGATTGAGGGGTCCAAGGTGGAGTTCCAAACCTTACAATTAGAAAAGGATGCTTTGGTATTATCAACAAGCAATATTGAAAGAGAGTCCAAAGCCACCTTGTCAAAGTTTGAAAGACTTCAACAAAGACATCAAATCTTAGAAGCAGAACGAGACTACTTGAAATCATCAATTGAAGAATTGAGTAAAGAGAAAGGAAGTCTGGAAAATAAAGTGGAAGAACTAGAGATGCAAAAGACTACTGTTGAGGGGAAATCCAAGCACTATGAAACTCAAGTAGTAGCATTGGAAAACCAGAAAGCTTCACTGGAAGTTTCATTAAAAATAGCTAATGAACAGAAAACAAATATTGAGCCATTGAAGAAGCATGCTCTTGCAATTAGAATTAAAATTCAACAGATGCAGCTTCAAATGGCAGAGGCAATGTTGAAAGTTCAGTAAGTAGAGACAAGGCTCAAAGAAATTGTGAGTACAGCTTCTTACTTTTTAGACAGGACCATGGATATCCTGGAAATTCTACAAGGACGTTTGACTTGGCTAGAAACAACCAAGGAACCTCCAACTGATGCACCCATCAAGGACGTAGAGACAGTGAAACTGGAGTATGAACTAATTGAATTCAGGAGTAAAGCAGAAGAGGAATTGATAAAGGCAGTCCGGAGGACAAAAGGTGTCGGTGCATAATTCTGCAAAAAGGTTCTCATAACATACAATCGGTGTTAGACATCTGCTAAGATAAGGTTAGAATAATTTCCTAATAATGAAGAATTGTTGAAGCAATTGCAGGTAAGATGGCAAGAGGATGAAAAAGGTATTCATTTGGTCAAATTTTTGGATGAGAAAGTGCCAAAAACTGCAATAACATTGGCAGCAGTGAGTAGTCATTTATTGGAAAATCAACTTTGTTTCATTCTATCCAAAGTGGCAAATATAAAATCTCAAGTTTCTAAACATGAGATCACTATCATATTCCTAGATCCCTTTGGTTTCGAGACTATAGCAACAGATGCAAATATTTGGAAGAAATTCATAAATGATCTGGCTAGGCCCACTTAGTTGGCTTATTCAAACAATTAATAAATTATGTAATCTTTTGTATTTATCTTTTTTTCTAATTGCATGCACTAGAAGAAAAAATTTTGTAAAGGAAGAGTCAAGGGAAGCCTAAAAGGCTAAGGGTGTAACTCAAGGGTTTTCTGTTTGTATAAATAGAGGTGAATTTGTTGTATGAAAGGACCTTTTTCATGCTATCTTTCTGAAATGTTATTTTAAGAAGAACTACTTCCTCTTATAATAAAGAAGATATATTTTCTGTTGGAGAAGGCACTGTGGAGTCTCAAATGCTTGCCATAGATTGGTTGAATGTGAACTACTTTTGTTTCAAATGTTTCTATGAACTGTGAGATCGTTCTAACTTACAAATTATTTCATGGTATGAATGTTTTCATGTTAATTTCTATGAAACTCCCGCAGTATATTTGAGTAATGAATGTTTTAATTGACAATGAGCTATCTCTTTGTTTATCTTTATACTTATATTCATGTATTCTGAAATATGAACAGTTATCTGTAATTTCTAAATGCATGTTTTACAGTACATTACTCATCATTAATTAAAAAATTGCTCCCTAGGGATAGGTTAAATAGAATTAGTTAGCATTAGTATAAGTTGTTCTTTGTTTATGATTTAGAAGTGAAAGAGGTAAGATGAGAGGTAAGAACCTGCACATCACATTGTGACACTCTTCGTTATCTCTATCGATTGCACTTAGTTAGGCACTTTCATATCATACATAAACATAAAACTAAAAAATACACTTAAATGGTGGATCAGGCCGCAACCAATAAAACGCGCTTTAATCGGTACTTGACCTACTGTAGCTAGACCGCAAACCGGATGGATTCCCCATACCAAACAATAACGCGATAATTGGGAATGCTTATTGGGAAGAATCCCTACTGTTGTTTCCTAATATTTTTTAGGCCTCAGCAATTATGGTGCTAGAAAGAGGGACACCAGTGCATGGCTGGCTGAGGAAATTTGTTTTCTTGAGAATTCCCCATCGGTGACAGTTTGGAGACTAGTATCCCTCAAAGACCTACTCCTGAAGAAAAAGGCATAGGGTATCTCTATCCTATTGATAACGAGGTGGTTGAGGATTTAAGGAGAATTACCAGGGCGTATGCAAAGAAGATTGGAGGGTTACCCATTATTCCTTCTTTACCCAGAAGAGAGTTTCATAAGAAGGACTGTCCTTACTTGGAGGATTCAATATTAATGGAATACCTTGAAGAACTAGTAGAAACAGGCTTGGAAGAAGTTGTCCAACCTCTAAATCAGTTGGGACCAGATTCCCCTCACTATTCTCCTTTGCAAACCATTGTCCAATCTCCTCCTCAATCTCCACTAAGAATCATGGCCAATGTGAATGCAAATCAGCCACCTCCACAACCAGCTTGGAGGGATAGATCTCCTCTAAATATTACTCCTCCATTACATGCTATGCCTCAGAATTTTGACAAGGCATTACCCAAACTTCAGCCAAATGAAGGAATTCTTGTGGATAATAATTTACAAAGTTTTTATCTAGCTTTAGAAGGTTTACAAGTAGCAGAACATGAATATGTAGTCTACAGATTGTTCCCACATACCCTTAAGGGAAAAGTAGCCTCATGGTACTTTTCCCTGCAAGCAAATTCAATTACAAATTGGACTACCTTTGAGAGGTTGTTTAGAAACAAATATGGAATCCAGAAAACTCACGTCACTTTAATGAAAGGATTAATTTCCCTAAAGAAAGAAAAGATAGAAAAGGTGCATAAATTCACTCAGAGATTTGCTTCCTACATGAATACCTTTGATGCAGCTGACAAACCAACTAAGCGCGTCCTAATTGGGCCTAAACTAGCCATGTTTGTCAAAATATCGGTTAGGCCCACCTTAGTAGATACTTATGAAGAAGCTAAGAAGGTGGAGGACGAAATGGAAAGTATAGACTAGTATCCTGTACAATCAGAAGAGAAAACTTATGGGAATAGAAAGCCTCTATTATTAACTAAACCTAAAGATGAGCAGTCACAGGAGTTAGATGGGGTGGTGAAAATGATGCAAAAATTGTCAAATGGGGTAATTGATCTGGAAAAGGAGAAGGAGGCCCATAAACAATACAAACCTTATTATAAAAAGAGAGATAATAATGGTCAACCCAAGCCTCCCTCACATAGTCCCTCGGCTATGAATTTGACAGATGTGGGAATGAACGATTTCTGTACATTCCTCAGCAGTCTCACTCTGAAAAAAAATTCCCACAGTGGATAAATTCTATGACCTTAGTGATGAACCAGTTATTGGATTCCAAGTTAACAAAAATTGTGGATGAGAAAGAGAAAGACAATCAACCAACAGAAACCCAAGAAGAAGATACTTTGGTTTTATGGGATTGTGTTTCCATGTTCAATGTAGAGGATGAATATCTCACTAAGGAAGAAGAAATACCAAAGACAAATGTCACAACAAGGAGTCAGAATTCATTGAAAGAAGATAACATGATACTGCCCAAGATTAAGAAACTTTAGGAGAACATGAGAAAAATAAAGAATAATACTCAAACTGTTAACATACCTGAGTTTGTCATCTCAATCCAGAGTCCCAAGAAATTCAATATGCTTATAAAGTCTACCGAAAATAAAGTTGAAAATGTCAAGAAGAATTCTACTGAGCATGAAATGGGATATGACATTGTAGAAGATATTAAAAAAGCTAAAGAAAATATATCCTTGTTTGAAATGTGTAATATACCCCAACAAAAGGAAAATCTATTAAAAGCACTTCAAACACCTGTGAAGGAACCCCAGAATGATAACCAAGCTGATGAAGAGATTGGTGAAGCAAGTTTGGGAGGAAAGTCTAAATATAGAACTCCAACATTCCTCCTAACTTTTGTAATTTTCAATTACAACATGCATAATTGTTTGGTGGACTTTGGAGCATCAGTAAATGTCATGCCACTTATAGTTTGCAAGCAAATAAATGGTCAACCTAAGCCAACTATAGGCCAAGTTATCCAATTGGATAGGACTGTAGTGAAAATGATAGGAGAAATGGAAGATGTCCTGATCTGTTTATCAACAGATGAGAGGGTCTGTTAGTATATAGACATTGTTGTAGCAAATATCCCAAGCGCCTATGGTTTGGTTTTGAGCCGGGATTGGGCAGCAAAGTTGGAGGGATATTTTGCATCAGATTGGTCACATGTATGGTTACCTTATAAAGGTTGTCAAAACCAAATAAAGGTGTTAAGGGAAACTCAAAATGAAGCACAACATAACTCAGTTGGAAGGCAAGAATGAACCAGTTAATTTGTGTTGGGAAACTATTTCCTTGAGCTGGAGATGGAAAATTACCAAGCTGAAGAAGCCAGTAACATATCAGATATCCATCCCGATCTCCTTCATTTTTCACGGGCTAATAAGATTGATTGTAATATAGTAGAGTTAGTTTCAGATGTAGTTAGTAGTTCAAATTCAGTAGGAGTAGAAATTTTTTGGATTATTTATTTTGATGGTTCCAAAACCTTGGAAGGATCAGGAGCTGGCTATATCCTGATCGATCCAGAAAAAAATAAATATATTCTTTCATGTAGATTAGAATTTGAATGTACAAATAACACAGTTGAATATGAAGCACTAGTTCAGGGACTGAAGAAAGCAATGCAATTAAAAGTAAAATATCTAAAAGTGTACGAAGATTCTGAAATCGTCGCTAAACAAGTTCAAAACAAAATTCATTGCATATCACCACATTTGAAGGCTTACCAAAATGAAGTTTGGGATTTATTAACAAATTTTCATGCATTCAATATTTCTTCAATTCCTAGAGTAAAAAATGCAGCAGCTGACTTGTTAGCTACTTCAGCTGCAAGGAATGTACCTACAAATAATAGATGTTCAATTGAACCACTTTTCAGGCCTTCTGTTCCAAACAACATCACCAATCTGAGGGTGTTTGATGATGATCAGCAAATATTGGAATGTCTAATGAATGATGATACATTTAAAGGAGCCATAATAGATGACACAAAACATCAAGCAGACCTCCAGAATGTAAATTTCATCCTTAAAGGAGTCAAAACTTTGGAACAGATGTTCGATCTAGACAACAAGTTTAGAAAACCAATGAATGTCAACACACACATCTCATCTTTACAATTCGAGCTGATAAATCTAGGGTCAGAGTTTGAACCCAAATATGTGAATTTTGGGAAGTGTTCTTCACTCGGGGAGAGGAGTCATTAGAGGAAATTTGGGGTCTAAAATGGACCTCCTAAGGAAAATAATAAAATAATAGTTATTAATTTTGGAGGAAGAATGAAAAAAACTACTTTTTGTGTTTGTATTTTCGACATATCTCCCTGTGTTGTTACTCAAATTTTTAGCGAGAGAGCTCGTTGGATGTGTAATTTAACTCCGCATCCAACGAGTACCCACACTACATACTTTTCATGGACCTCGCTATCCCAAAAACAAGAAATACCTAAAAAATGGTGATGATGACATCATCATCATGTTTTTTCAGGTATTTCTTGTTTTTGGGGTAGCGTGTTCCATCAAAAGTATGTAGTGTGGGTACTCATTGGATGTGGAATTAAATTCCGCATCCAACAAGCTCTCCCTCTTGAAAATTGAGTAAAAGCACAGGGAGATATGTCGAAAATACGAACAAAAAAAGTAGTTTTCTTTTATCACAAATATGTCAATACAACCATTATGGTTGACTCATTTTTATTGAAATTCTATTGGTTCTTGAATTCCAAATCACAAAATTTATTGTTGGCACATTTTCTTATAAGGCCCATTTTAGACCCCAAATTTCCTCTAATGAAATTCATCAGTTTACTTAGACAATACAAAGATGTATTTGCTTGGACCTACGAAGACCTCAAAACTTATGATACCAAAATTATACAGCATGTTATTCCAATCAAAGTTGGATTCAAACCTTATCAGCAACCTCTGAGAAAGATGCATCCCAAACTAGAGCCACTAATTCAAAGTGAGGTGAAAAACCTTCTGGATGCTAAGATCATATTCAAATTAGACATTCAGAATGGGTGTCAAACTTGGTTCCAGTTGTTATAGAGAAAACTTCCTATGGCTTGGGGTACCACAACAGATAGAGTAACCACAGAAATCAATCCTTTCCTATATGCAAGAGAAACTGAACATCTAACACTAAAGGATCTTGAAACATACCTTATTCTAGACGGTTGATGTAGATCCCCATTGAGCTTCTCCACTCTTGCTTGTATTAGCAATTTTCTCTCTCAACACTCAGCAAACAAGACAAGCATGCTATATAATTGTGTTAGACCTACTCTAGCATATATAATCAATAAAATATAAGCATTTAAAAGCATCCATGGATTCAATACTCATTTAAATACAAATTATTGGATAGGAAAAGATATTTCTATCAATATAAATCAGAGATTACAATAATGACAACCTCTATCGCCACGTCTGCGAATTGAAGAAACTGAGTCCTCCACCTAGGCCTCCACCACTTCAATCCTCCATCTCTCAATAGGAAGCTCACAAGCAACAAAAATATTGGGAAGAACACAAAGTGCTCCAAGGGACAAATGGATGTAGACTCAAGTATAAGCTCTGGAAACAATGGACTATAGTTTTCTTGCTCTTCAATTCCTCCCCCCTCAATGTATCCAAAGGGTCCCTTATATAGTGCTTCAATGGGGTAATGGAAATTCAAATTCGAGCGATCTCAAGGAATATGGAAGGCCAAGAGACGAGTGACTCGAATCCACATCAAGGAAAACTCCAAAACTATTTGGCATTTTGCACAAATCCCGATGTACGCGGGTTTGAGGGCCATATCCTCGTATATACGTGAGAATAGGTTTAAAAGTCATGTATAGCAAATAATGCATGATTTTAGGGATGATCTTGGAAACATCAAAGGTAAAAAAATGGTCCATGGGGTCTAAAGAGTCTGCAGAGGGATAAGGAAGGCCATAAAGGTGTGATCCACCATGTGTGGTAAAATCAGTTGTAACAGATGCCCCCTAATGTGTGAGGTCAAAGGGGTGATACGATGACCGAAATACATTATAAGTCCATCCCAGAAGTGGAGTGATCAAGAACCAGGTGGAAGAACCATCCATCTAACAATATAATACAATAATCAAACTCTGCACATAACTGTAAGTAGATACAACAGTCCCATATACATAAGACTACAAATGGCCATGAATAGGCATGATACAGAATATGACATGTTTGGTCATCACCACGTACAATATAGATAGATCAGAAACTCCATGATGAAGATATACAAAGGATCATGACCTCCATGAAAGATGAAGATATATAATGGATCAAGATCTCCATAATGGCTGAAGATATCTGACATACACTAGAATCAAGTCACGAGAGCTGAAATCTCATGAACATTGGCACGATCAAGGAGGTAGCATATATGAAATGCCATCGATTTGAAAGGTCTTCTACACAATCCACTATGAGTACATGTCCTACTATGTGAATAGAGGTGTCGAGGTCAAACATAGTAGTCCATCATTCTATTACCGGTCATTGATGTATATCGTTAACAGATGTGAGATCACCCATCGATAATGAAAATGGGAATCAAGGTACTAGAGTGAAAACTAACAAGTGTGAATAAATGTGTTGAGGTCGAACACTTGAGAGGATCCATCGATCAGGGGACATTGATGTATTCCCAAAAATGTCAATGGCGAGAAAACCTGCCACTGATGACTGCAAGTCTCAATGCACTCAAAAATGACTCTAGATTCCTATCCCAGAATAAATGATCTGAATTCGATGGGATGAAATTCACTGGAAGGAGGGAATTAATGCATCCCTCATCATCCAACATGAGGTACTTAGCAAGGCTATATAATGTGGAAGGACTCGATCATAATGTGCACGAACCAATATCAGTACTGGGAATGGCCGACATGCAAAGTCAAGAGAACTGAGGAATGGCCAACTCAGGTTTCAACTTCCTTCGAACAAGAGCATAAAGGAAAATGGTGACTGAATGTAGGCAGCATAGACTCGATATACAAAACTGGGGCATCTCTATGGCACAGAAGGAATTGATAGAGGCTCCATAGGGACCGAAAGCTTAACCAGTCAGTGGAGGTAAACTCAAAGAAATGAGTACAGCTCCTAAATTCAAACTATTAACCCAACCAATGAATGTGATATACAGTTATCTATTTGAATGCGACACGACTAGAATGCTGCCAAAGATAACATCTTTTCTTGTCCGAATTTTTGGTTTTTTTATTTTTTTGGACTTTTTCAAATATTTTGAGAAGCTTGAAAAAGAATAAAAGTTCTTTATAGTTACAGACTAGGAGGAGATGAGTGCCAATGGGAAAACAAACTAGTTCCAAGTAGTGGAACATACCTATGCTCAATGCAAGGACACGTGTGTAGGATAACGAGACTCGGGGGAAAGTCCCCTTCTGATAAAAATGGGGAATCAAGTTGCAAAGGATATTGTAAAATGGCTCTGCGTGGCTAGAAATGACACAAGCTCAAGCTATATGGCTAATCATCAAAGTCAAGGAAGATGGCATAAGGCTCAATGAGGCAGGTAAAACTCATGATAATGCAATTACAACTTGACATAAGGGAGTCCTGAGGAAAAATGCCAGCAAAAATATTAAGAGGAGTATGAGGCTCTTGTGCAAAGACATGGCGATACTATACAATGGACTCCCACACCTTAAAGGAAGAAATGTTGATATGGGCACCAAATGTAAAAAAGGAGCTAACTAGGGCAACCATGTATGGTCAAGCTCTACCATTCACATCATGTCACTTCTAAAACAACAAGAAGGTTTCGTGACAAGATATAATGGGTTTGTACCTAAGGTTATAATGAAATGATCATAAGGTCATGAAAAGTGCAAACGGATGTGAAATCTAAACCTATATGCCAGTTTAGACATAATACCTGAAATCGACATGAATGGGTCAAAACAATGGTTCAAACGGCACTCAAAATGGACTCCTACATCATCAAATTAGTCCAAAATGGTCAGAAACAGTTCAAAACTATAGAAAGGGGGTAAAAAATTTCAAAATTTTCAAAAATTTTCTATAAATAGTAAAAAATTCAAAATTACATATCATTTGAAATTTTTACCCATTTGAGCTCAAAACTTCCAACATGAATTCCAAAAGAATCATCCAGCGAAATTTGACACCATTTGTTTGAGGTAACTTCTCATGTCCTCCTCTTCCATTTTCATGCAAATTTTATCAATTTCCATGGTCAATTTTGATTTTTATGCCAATCTAAAATGGTCGTTTTGGCCCACGCATAAATCAGGGTTTTTTTTGCGTATAGGGCTGGCTATACACAGAAAAACCTCCCAAAACTGCATACATATGCGACTGTTTGGAAAATAGTCACGTATGCGGACATGCACAAGGTTTTTTAAGGTAAAAATTGACCAAAAACTACTCTTAATGTGTAGGATGGTTCTAGAATGGAGGGAGAGGGAACATGGAGATGTAGAAGAGGCTGTTCGAGGTGATCTAATGGCTCAACAAGCTCTATGTGCATGTGGGCTATACAAGTTTTGGTGTCTTGGCAGCCTAAGGTCCAAACCAAGACTCCTACAGATGCTAGTAGACTACTAGGATCCAGACTCAAAGTCCTTTCATATCGATGGGATGTCCCTCACTATAGAGGTGGAGGACATATATTTCATTACTAGATTGTCCCAATGGGGAGAGGTGGTGAACCTACATTCTCGCGGGCCCGGAGGTGGCCTCACCATTGATGAGTACATTGCAGTATATTGTTTTCTGGACACAAAAAAGGTTGGGAGTCAAATCTCGACAAACTCCATCCAGGTACTAGGAATGAAGGCCATACTATTGGCACTTGGTAGGATAGTTGGTCTAACATCACTCCACCATGCCTCGCGACCATTGATGTTCTATGCAGTGGAGTGCATGAGACCCATAGTGTATGACTATAACACTACGCTGTTGAGTAACATGAAGCAACAGCTCAGTGATTGCAAGATGGGCAAGGTGAAAAAGTTTGTTTTCGGTAGCATACTGAGCATGTTCTTCTTTGAGCGTGTACTAGGGCTAAGCCCTAGAGTTGACATTCCTCCTCATGGGGTTCGAGATACGGCCCAATGACATTGGGAAGATTCTATGCGCAGACTGGGTGGAGGTAGGATGTCTAATGCCTACCCAGCTGACTTCTTTCCATGGTGGCGGTGGCATATTGTTGCCATCGATGATTATCCCTATGCGGGAATAGATTTTCGGGGAGATCTGGACATGCCCTTACCACCAGGAGCAGCATACGATGATATTGGTAATGAATCCCAAACCCTATTTTAAATTTTTTTGAATTATTAATTTTTTTTGTGTTTTTTGATATATTGAATCAAAAGACATGTTTTGGTGTGACGACACATAGTGACAATCTGTCATGTGCATGCAGATGTTGGACCACAATGGCCTGATGGTTTCCCTCATAATATACAGAGGGGAAGAGAAGATGACATCATGGGTGTGGATGTGGAGCAGATGCTCCAAAGCATCCACACAAACTTTGTACGCTTGACACACAGGGTACCCATGGCGCAAGTCAAGGAATTGCTTGAAGCCATGTAGCGTCAGGTGGTTGGTGTACCATGAGCATGGGTTCGGTTATTCCAATGACTAGCTAGGGCCATGGTGTGCTACCACGATCAAAACCCCCCTCCTCCTCCATAGGCTTAGAGACTTGAGAGTGCTTCATTTTTGTACTACTGTGTATTATATTTTGGTGGCTCGAAAGCCCCATTTTTTTATTATGACACTTATGTATTATGACGTCACATTTTGGATGTTTAATGAAATTTTTTTATGATGATCGATTTTATTTATTTACATGTGTACAAATGTATGTTTGTGATATTATTATGGTCTATGAGTCAGCAACTTGATTAAAAATTCTTGAAACATGTATGTATGTTATGTTGTCAAATTGTTGTTCTAACAATATCACACGTAAGAATCTTCATAATAATGTTGGATCCCTAATATGATAAAATCCATTAAGTTGTGACACTACTAACTATGAATCAAGACGTACCTCAAGAGAGAGAACACCATGTGAAATGGAATCCCGCAATAGCTCGATAACGGCACTATATTCAGCAATATTGTTCGAAGAAGGCCATAAACATACACCTCCTGAAGACAATACTTGACCCATAGGAGTATAAATCACCCAAGCAACAAAGTTTGAGTGTTGAGTGTGGCGGATAGCACCATCAGCAAATCCTATGTAAGTGAAAGACTCCATTGACATCTACCATAAGAAACGAAAGCTAATCAACAAACTCGATCACCATAAGAAAACCTAACTATGCAAAAAAATGTACAATAATATACAATAATCATCCCTGGTTGAAGATCATGCATAGTATTTTTTAAGATAGAACCCATTTCTATGCTTTGCCAAGGTTGTCCCTTCATAATCTACAAGCTCATAGGCGCCCTTCTCTAACAAACGTTTGACTACGTAAGGACCATGCCACATGGGATTAAACTTACCTACCCCCAAGGGTTCGTTAGCTTGATCCCATAATAGGACCAAATCACCTTTACTAAACCTCCTCGGACGGACAGACTTATCGTATTGGACCTTAACACAATGCTTATTTACTTTTAGAGCCACTAAGGCATCCCGAGGCTGCTCATCAAGCTGCTCTAAGTGGACCAAACGTTCCTCCAATGTGGAAGTGTCCAGTAAAATATCTATAGCTAGCTTCAATGAAGGGATTTCGCATTCAACAGGCAAGACAGGCTCCACTCCATGTACAAGCTGATATGGAGAAAAACTGGTGGCAGTCTTAACCATAGTCCTATTGGCCCACTGCAGCAGGATATAACATGATATGCCAATTCGTCTTGCTTTGTGCGATGGTTCGTGGGAGAATGGACTTAAGTGATTTGTTCACTTCTTCAACCTATCCATTCTCCTGAGGGTAATAAGAAGATGAGTGCTCCTACTTATACCCTAACTTCGAGGCCAACTCTTCCATCATTCTATTCTGAAAGTGCCTACCATGGTCAGTGACAAGCTCCTTCAGAATACCGAACCAAGTAATAATTTGGTTGAATACGAAATGCACAGTTGTCTTACGATCAGATTTAACCATGGGCATAGCCTCAGCCCATTTCATGAAATAATCAATAGCCACAACCTCAACCTAGGGAGATTTGTGGTTAACTTTTACAATTTCACTAAAGGCTTTATGCATCTTTTGAAGAAGGACACTACCTTTTGCTGGGATGAGTGAGCCCAAGAGTCCTTTGATGTGCTTAAATGAGCCTTAGCATTGACCCCCGTGCTTAGTCCACCCAACTATAGCCATGAATTTTTTATTTATGTGGCTGCGTCCATGGAGACGATTGGTATGGTTTTGGTTCAAGAGGATGAGGAGCTCCATGAGCATGTCATATATTATCTGAGCCAAAACCTTATAGATGCAAAAATCTATTATTCCCATGCGGAGAAGATTGCCTTAGCCACCGTTCATGCAGTTCAGAGACTAAGGAATTACATTCTCCTTCACCAAACCTTGGTGGTAGCTCATGTGAATCCATTTCAGTTCGTCCTCACTAGAAGGATGATTGGGGGAAGGTATAATAAGTGGATTGTTATTTTGCAAGAATTCGATCTCAAATTTGTTTCGATGAAATTGAAGAAAGTGTTGATTTTTGCGGAGCTCATTTCAGATTTTCCAAGTTTCGAGGAGGAGGAGGTTTATGAGGATACGTTTGTCGATGAACATATTTTCCTTTAGATACATTGAAGATGTTTAATATTGTGTGGGGGATACAATTGAAGTATTACCTCAACCTAGGGATCAACTCTTATACCCTCCTTAGAAACAATGAATCCTAGCAAGCGACCAGACTTCATGTAAAAGATGCACTTATCAGGATTTAAGCTAACCAAGTAATGATGGCATCTTTCGAATACTAATCTCAAATGGTATGGATGACGCAATCTCAGCTGAGAATGAGTAGCAAGGTCATCCAAAAAGTCTTCAATAATTGTTTTGAGATCATCAAAAATCAAGGCCATAGCCCGCTGAAATGTGACTCCGGTGTTTTTAAGACCGAAAGGCATCTTTCAATATGCAAATGTACCCCAAGGACAAATAAATGTAGTTTTGTGTTGATCCCCGGGTTTGATCTAAATTTGATTATATCCAGAAAAGTCATCCATAAAGGAAAATACCTCACTCCCTAAACACTCATCCAAAATATGATCAATAATTGGTATGGGAAAATTATCCTTAGGACAAGCACGATTTAAATCATGAAAATCAGTGCATATATGGATCACTCCCTACTTCTTATCAACCAGAACATGGTTTGAAACCCACTCTGTCAAGGGAACGGGATAGATAAAACCAGCTTTTAACAACTTCTCTATCTCAGCCTTAATTGCGGGTGCTTTTCTAGGATTCACTGCATGCAAACGTTGTCGAACGGGCTTCGCATTCGGATAGGTCTTAATTTCATGTTCAACAATACGAGGGTCAATACTTGGAATTTTCTTGTATGACCAAGAAAAGATGTCACGAAACTCTTTGAATAGCTCGGTATAATCCTTAATCTCATCATGGGAACATTCCGCCCCAATTTAGACATTCTCAATTTTGCCAAGATCGTGAGAGATATTGATAGGAATAGTAGGTGATATATTCACCATGTTCCCATCAGCCATATGACCAAGAGAGCTCAATGGAACCATGGATTTACTAATCTTCTCACTAAGAATCTCCCTAAATTCCTCACGCTCCAAACAGTCAAGCTGAGGAAGAAAATAGGATCTATGATGTAACTCTTCCCAAGGTGGCTTAACCCCAGACATGGCATCAATAATAGCTTCATCTGATGGAAAAACATTATCAAGGAAATCATGTGCATGAGAAGACTCAACTTCCCATGCAGGCAGCACATATGAGTCCTCCTCCTCCATCCGTTAAGAGGAAGGACTGGGCTCTGCAACACAATCAAGATTTGCTTGATATTCTATCATTGTTGCAGCCAATGGCATGTCCATTTCGATAGGTCTGTTTGAAGGACTTGGTGAAGGAAGAATCCAAGGATCTTCCATATGGTTAGTGTGAAAAGACACCGAATTGAATGAATATGAAGCCCCACCAAAACTAGATCCGATCATAAGAATGGCATAGGACAACTAAAGGTCCCCGTAAGGGATGGATACATACCTACACCCACACTCCCAATTGTTGGCTGAGAATGATCGATAATTGGGATAGAAGCTCCCGATGATGCATTAACACTCGGATTTTTAAATGATTTCTAATCAATCATTACAATCTTCCCATTAAATGGAAAGCATACTACTCGAAATAGAGAAGAGGCTATGGCTTGCATACTATACATCCAATTTCAACCCAATAAAAGATTGTAATCAAGGGGTGCATCAACCATCTCGACCTCAATCACGATGGTCTTCCCTCCCAAACAGACCTTAAGAGAAGGAAGAATTCTGTGCAGCCAAAAGGATCTACCATCAAAGGAAGTCAACATGTTGTTGGATTGAGATAACTCGGGAGAACCCAAACCCTTCCAGCATGACAAAGGCATCATGGAAGGAACAGCGCCTTCATCAATCATGGTGCATTTGATAGTCATGTTAAGACACTCTACATGAATCAAGAGAGACATGTAGTAAGGCAAGTGAGGTTGTAGTCCCATGGTTTCAAATTTGATGACTGAACAAGAGCTATCATCGTTAACCCCAAGAGCAGAAAGTAAAGATTTCCTTTGCGAAGGAAAACTTTGAAGTACTTCAAGCACAGACATCACACAAGGAGTGTGTCCCAAATCCTCGACAACAGAATAGTTCTGGGTGGCTCAGGAATTAGGATTGTGCCTCGAACGCTTTAGGACACCCTTGGGAATGTGAGGTGCAACCTCAGGTTTATCCATAAGGTTTTCAATATGCAAAGATCTCTCAGGTGGAGCAGGTTCCTTTCCAAGGTCCAGTTGTGATGAACCATAGTATTTCGCACGAGTCACAACCTTATTAGCATGCACCATGTTGATGCAACCATGACCAGTATTGAGTTCTGGTAGGTCTTGATCTCCACCCGACGCACAATGATGATCATGGGTCCTCGAGTTCATTTTTTGATTATGGGGTAAAGGGTTGGTCAGCACAGCTGGGCCCTGTGCTATGAACCTGGAGGCATCTTCCATACGAGGGCACAAATGAGTGAGGTGGTCATCCCTAAGCAATTTGCAAGGAAACTTAACCTTACGTTTATATTGCTTGTCCTCCCCAACATTACGGGCATTCTTGTCATTAACATTGGAATTTTCATTCTTGTTCCCACCCTTACAATTTTTTTTACCCTTTTTCGTATCCCTTCCAGGATACTGGTTTCCCTTCTATTCCGATGATTGCACAGAAAGTACACTCATCATTTGGGTGGGTTGAGATGAAGTCATGGCTTGTCCCAAATCAGATTGATTAATAGACAATTGAATCACTTGTTTCATAACTGAATCCATAGGTTTGGTACTTGTGCAATCCACAATGCCATCGGCATGTGGTACAGGTTTGATCTTGGGATTGAAACTAGAACGCGAAGCGTTAGGTATGATCTCATATAAAAGTCTGAATTGAGCATAAATCAAATCCAATTCCTATGCCCTAAAAATTGCTTGTTCCTCTTTCTGGACTCTGGATTTAGAAACATCCTTTGCAATGTAAGGTAGCAATGATTTAAGGAACCACTCAAGGATAAATTCTAACGGTATGAAATCTTTAATTAACCACTTCCATCTATGCCACTCTTGGATATGGTTTGAGATATGTGTGGCTTTGTCCTGTCGAAATATCGACAAGAGTTCTGTACCAATGTCGTAATGCATAGGTAGCTGGAAGTGATTGAGGAAATTCATAGCAAGGTCATTGAACAAAACGAATTCCCCCCTCGATAACTCTATGTACCATTTCGTTGCAGGCCCGGTGAGGGTGCGTTGAAATAGCCTTAAATAGATTAATTCGTCGTGTAAGTAATTGGAAGAGCACCAAAGGTGAAAAGTAGTGACATGTTCACTAGAATCTTCTCCTAGTTTGTCCTCGAATTTGGGAATGTCTGAGGGAAGCTTGTTAGGGACAGCTGACCAAGTCGGGTCATGAGATACTAGATCATTCATTAGTCTCGATAAGTTGGGTAAATTTAATGTTGCAAGGAAAGGAACCCTAGGTTGAGCAGGTCTATGCCATGCTCCCTGATAGTTTTGGTTCATATAAGGCTGACTACTGTAAATACCATGGCTTTGGCCATAATATCCTCCTCCCATTTGACTCGTGTAGGGCTGCATGGAAGCATTATAATGTGGCGTACCTTGACTATGCAGTGCTACAAAGCCATATTTAGAGGAGTAAGTGTTGTTCAGGAATAAACACCTTATAACTGAAGGTCTGGGGTTACCAACATACTCTTAAAACTTGCAGACAATCAGCTTTAAAGTATAGAAAGGAAATAGGAATATAGGATGGACTCACCCGATTCACGACGGTTGATCCAAGCTTTGTCTTCTCCCGCTCTACTTCTCCTCCAAATATTTCAGGGATGTTTCTCCTTCACCTGTAAAGAGCAAATCCTCCAAATGCAAACTTATATATGTATATATGACAAGTTAGATAAACAATATATAGAGTGCTTAATCATAAATATTCATCAAACCATGATACAAGAAAAATATTCAACACACATTTGGAATAAGGATTCTCTTTATTAACAATAGTGAATGAGTTAAGGTTACAACCCAATGCCTGAGACAAGGACTCCTCTGCAACCAAAGGATTCTGAGTTTTGCTGCTCCAAAGACTTTTGAATAGATACCACTAGCATAACTTTGCTCTCCAAGTATGATTGATTAATGCCCTCCCTAAGGCCTCTATTTATACTTAGTGAAATAGAGTAGTTTCGAAGGTTGAGGAGGTTGAGATAGTTAAGTTAGTTATTGATTAGGGATTAACACGTCTCCATTAATCATGATTTATTATTTTTAATGTCAAAGGAAGGAGTACGTGAGTATTGATACTGGCAACCCGCCTATGACACGCGATTTCTATAAGGGAAACCCACGTACAGATCTATACGCGGGTTGCAATGACAATAATCATGTACATTATGTGGTATGCTGTAGGAAAAGTCGCATATATACATGGTTTTCTTATAGGAAAATTCTCGTATAGCAATTAACATATGAAAAAGGTAAAAATGACAAGCTAGATGGATAGTGAATGTATTTCATAACAAGCCTATCTATAGTGTTTTAGGAAACCTTCAATCCATAAATGTCCTTTTGTGTTCCAACAAGTTAAGTGTCGGCACTTGGACAGAGAAGTACCATTTGGGTTGATAACAGATGCGCCCTAATGTGTGAGGTCAGAGGGAGGCGATGGCTGAAATACATTATAATATTTATATTTGGAGAACTCAAAAATCCAATGGAGTAGAGGTAGTACCTGAAACAAATACAATAATGTTATACACAAAGTCATATCTGAGGATGCTATGTTCAATATACTAGAACACTAGATCCTTTACAATATTTGATTACATCATATAATACAGGTGCAAGACCACGTACATTACAAAGGTGGATCGAAGCCACAATATACAATAATGATGAGTCTTCAAAGATTTGGAAGCTATGTACATAAGTGGAACATAATCTTGCGCAACTTAGTCCATAGTTGAGGAACTAAGGTCTTCATAAACAATCCCAAAGAACAAGTACAATCCAAGCCATGTGAATAAATGTAGGCTAAACTCGAACATGGAGTGAATTCAACAGTTTGTCAATCAATAGGTGATAATCGACAACTGAAGCAAAGGTATTCACCAATGATGGAAGTGAATCCTGAGGTACTATAGTCAAAACTCTAGGTCTTCGTCGTCAGGAAGTACTAAAGAGGAACCATACTATGATAACGAAGGCAATAGATCCTCCAATGGATCACAAGAGTGACTAGGAACTGGGAAAAGGAAGGGAAACACAAGAGATAACAGATATGACAATGATGGGATCAGGATAGAGATTATACATTGAGTTAATTCCTTGAACAGTGAGCATGACATAGAGATGACCCAAGGAAACTTTTAACTTTATAGATAGAACAACTAGACTTATCTGTCATGTAGGATACATGATCAGATTCCCTAGGTATAACTGACAAGAGGAGGAGTAATAAACTCGAAGTAATAGCTGAACTAAAAGTGAACACTGAGACATGGGTATCAAAAAAAATAGAGAGTGCTATGTTCAAGGATGACATGCTGCCACTAACTAAAAACAAGAGAAAACTTTTTCCTTACCTTCCCTGTTAAATTTTAACGAGTCCGGGAAAGTCAACTCGGATCTCTCTTCATTTTTTAACAAGCTTGAAGAGAAGAAAAAATAATGCTTGATAGTGTCACTGATTCATGGATTTAATGAGCCCAAACTAATACATGCTCAATCGGTGTTTCACATTTAGAGAGTCTGAAAACTCCAAAGAAGACTCCAGGGGGGTCCTTTTTCGTCCAATTTAGTCTCTTGAGGCTGGAAAAGTATAAAACATACCACAAAAGAACTCTCTTAACTTCCGTAGAAGAAAAGGTGAACCTTTTTCGTACTTAGTCAGGTAAGTCCGAAAAAGGTTAAATTACCACCTTCCCAATTCTCCTTTGAAAACAACAAATAGCTTGATTTTTACAAGTGTGAAGGAAAGCAAGATCACTCGAAAAGATCCATTTGAGTACGAGAAATGGGGCTTACAACAATAAACTCAATGCTTTGTTCTTTATTTTTTAACGAGCATGACAAAGACATGAAGTACACTCAAAATATTTTTCATGTTTAGGTCCTGAGCACGAAAAAGAAAAAACTAAGCTCATACTGGGAATTCCTTTTCCAATAATTTAGTGCCTCAGGTCCGAAAAACTGATAAACCTATGCCTGAGAATACTCTTCTCAATTCAGTAGAAAAGAGAGGGATCCTTTCTCGTATTATTCCACATGGTCCAAGAAAGAGATAACCTACCACCAATGCGAATGCCCATTCACATATTCTTAACGAGCTTGAACAGACAAGTTAACTCGGCAGTCATTTTTAAGGAGTCAGACCTGGGCCTAAAGAAACTCCATAAGGGCGAGGAGTCCTATAAAGGGATAGCTTGTAAAAAGAGACCAAAAAGAGGCTCTATTTGGTGTGAAAAATAGCTAATAGGATACCCTTATACCCGAAACAACTACAACATGACTATCAAAAGACAACATAGGTTCTAAATGAGGATACTCATGAGAGGAAGGTCCTATCCATGGAAGAACAATGGTAGAGATGGGGGGCTAATGGTTTTAAAATACCATAGTCTGTGAAAAAATGTTGATTGCTAAGTTTAAGTGGATTAAGTATAGATGCAGAAATGCATTGGAAATGATAAAAACCACCCTATAGGAGCAAAAACACTTCATAATGATGAAAAACCTGTTACAAGGCCAAAAGAGATATGGTATTAGTAAAATACATTTCGAACTATAGGAAAAAACCCACTTTTAGAAATATAATTTCTGTAAATAGTTAAAAAAAATAAAATAAGACTCACCATTTTGAATTGTAGCCATAAAAAGCAAGTTTTTACCTCTACCTTCATTTGATCGGTGCAGACAATCCAGTAGACAAAATCCAATTCCACAAGTTGCAGGTAAGCCTACACCTCGAGCTCTTCAATCCGATCCTAGCAATTTTCAATTTTGAGTCCCAATTTTATGTTTTTAAGCATCCTAAAGCAAGTCACGCTATGTACGCAGGTTCACTATGTTGAAACTCACGTACACGCATTCTGTACGTGGGTTTCCCTGAGGGATAGTCATGTACAATACGCGACATCTCTAATTAGACAGTCGCATGTACTACGTGAAGGAGAAAAAGATATGTTGAGTCAAAAATTTTGAAAATTTATACGATACTAAAGATTCATAATGTTTGTTTTGCTAGGTGTGAATATGGTGTTGGAATGGAGGGAATGGGAGCATGAGGATATGGACCAGGAAGCACTCCAAAGTGCGCCCACCATACATGTTTTATGAATGAGTGGGTTGTTGAAATTCTTTTGCACATCACCTATGTGGGCCAATGTCTTCTTGCTAGAGTTCATGATAAACTACTAGGACCATGATTTAGGGATGTTTGATCTACAAGGTGAAACTTTGGAAATTACTTCCGAGGACATATATTTTATTGTCGGTCTGTCACGACAAGGATCACCAGTCAACTTAGAGGGCACCGACAGAGGTGGTGATCCTCTAAGTGTCCAGAATTACATTGATGTGTACTGTGCACCTGGTACCCAAAAGAGAGGGAGTTGTATCCCAATTGCACATATATGTGATCTTTCACTACAGGTACTGACAAGCACTATAGTGAGGATTGCGGGATCATCTTCACTCCATCTAGATACACGGAACCAAATGAGGTTGGTGGTGGATTGTATGCATGGTTCCCTGTATGATTGGTGTTCAGGAGTTGTCCCCATTTTGAGAAAACAGCTCTCTAATTGCAAGAGAGGAAGGCAGAAGAACTTTGGGTATTCTAGCATATTGGTTGCCTTCTTCGAGAGAGACTGCCAGGGTTGAGCCCTGCTATACCCATACCAGTCTGATCTCCACGTCAACCTAAGCTGAGCAGATGGTGAGACATCTTTCTCCACCAAGGAGGAGGTGGCTCAGTGCAGAGTGTATACGATGATGACTTCTACGCTTGGTGGGAGCGGTAGTTACCAGCATTGGAGTAGTTTCTGTATGCCGGGATGGATTTTCGAGGTGATCCAGACCTTGTCCTCCCTCCAGGAGGAGCATGGGGAGAACTAGGTAATTTTTTAATTTTCAAGTTTTTTTAAAAATTTTATGAATTTTAATATACAGATATATACATATGTATAAGAGTCCTAATCCTATAAACATGTCAAAATGCAGATATTGGACCGGTCTGCCCTGATGGGCATCCATGTATGTTTGTTCATCCTGTCTTAGGCGAAGACCTGGGGATTATTAGGGTTCTGGAGGGGAATCTATCCAGTCTTACCCAAAGAGTTCCCACTTTGTGGATAGAGCATATCCCGACCGTCATGCAGGAGTTTGTGGTTGGAGTTCCACTTGTCTGGTTATGCCTTTTGAGGCGAGTGGCTAGACCAGTTCTAGTGTACATAGATGCTATGGAGGTTGCCGAAGCTGAAGAGGTTGAGGAAGCCAGAGTACAGAGAGACCATAGGGACCAAGGTGGTCCAAGTGACCAGGGTGGTCCTACTTAGATCTAGGACATTTTGATGGACTACGATCCACATTTTGTATAGTTTTGTATATTATACAGTTATGACTGGATCTGAGGATCAGACGCTACCTATCTATAGACAGATATATATATATATATATATATATATATATATATTGTTGTCAGTTTATTTACAAGTTTTTTTTATGTGCTTGCTGTATATTTTTATGAAATGTGTGTTAGATGCCAATCTAAAATGTAATTAGCATATGCATCAGTCAATGAATTTTGATTTCTTGGAATGTGATTGAATATAAAAATTCAAAATTTCTTTCCAATAACCGAACTTGCATGAACTGACGTAATAGAAACCACCAGTTGAGAGTCTAGGAGGAGTTCCAGCTGGGTGATACCATGTGACAAAGCATCCCATAGAAGCTCAATTATAGCCCTATCCTCCTAAGGCAACTAGCTGTCCCGAGGGAGAGTAAATGACCCATGCTTCTGATGCTAGATTACAAGTGTGGTGACTGGTTCCATTAGCGAAACCTATATACCTCTTGGAAGACATCTGCAAAAACTAGGAGATGGTATAAAAAAACAAAACTGACAAACTAATGTACATAAAAATACATAAAATACAAGAAAAAGCGCTAAGCCTAAGCATAGTACTTTTTAGGTAGAGCCCATTTCTAGGCTCAAGCAGCTTATTCCCATCAAAATCAATTAACTCATATGCACCCTTCCTTAAGACATTCAACACGACATAATACCCTAACCACATGGCCTTGAATTTTCCTGCCCCCAGGGGTTCTTTGCCTTGGTCCCAAAGAAAAACAAGTTCCCCCTCAGAGAAAATTTGAGGTTTGACTGACTTATCATATTGGTTTTTGACTCTATTCTTGTGAGCTTAATTAGCAGTCAGTGCATCTCTATGTTGTTCATCAAGGTGTTATAAATGTACCAGACGTTCTTCAAGCTCTGTCGTATCGGGTAACACATGAATAGCTATTTTCAAAGACGGGATTTCACATTCAACCGGGGTAACGACTTCCACTCCATGAACAAGTTGGAAGGGGGAGAAACCCGTAGCAGTTTTTACATTAGTTTGGTACACCCAACAAGTAGGGTATAGCCTGATATTCCAGTTAGAATGGACTGCATCAATTGTACGTTTGAGGATGGTCTTCAAAATCTTGTTTACAGCTTCAACCTGACCATTTGCTTGCGGATAGTACGAAGATGAATGTTCTTGTCTGAATCCAAGCATAGTGGTCAGTTTCGTCATCATGCTATTTTTAAAATGACTACCATGGTCAGTGACAATCACTTTGGGTATACCAAACCGTGCTATAATCTGATTGAAAATGAAGAAAGCTGTGGTTTCCCTGTCGGCTTTAAAAGTAGGCATTGCCTCTGCCCATTTTGTAAAATAGTCAATAGAAACAATAATATATTTATGCCCTCCAGTCGAGGCTGGGTTGCATGTCACATAATCAATCCCCCATTTCATGAAGGGGCCTGCCAAGACAACGGGAAACAATAGAGTAGGATGTGATCGCATTTTCCTGGTGTAAAGCTGACAAGGATGACAGCGTTTCACTGCTTCCCAACAATCTTTGAAGATCGTGGGCCAGAAATAACTGACACATAGTATCTTTTGGGTCGTAGCTAACCCAGATAAATGACCCCCACACGCTCCACTATGGGAATCATTCAGGACAATCTTCGCTTCCTCATGGGTAAGACATCGACGCAAAATGGAATCTACCCCTCTTTGATATAACATATCTCCTATGATGAGGTAGTTCTTAGCATGAAGGCGTAATTTACGTCATTCCTCCCATGAGGAAGCTGCAGGGTACTTCAAAGTCTGGAGATATATAACTATATCTTCGTACCAAGGATCAGAGGTGGATATCAGGAAGATATGCTCATTTGTGAATGAGTCATATTCAACGACTACATCTTCTTCAGTAGGAAATTCTGCTATAAATTCAGTAAAAACTAAGGACTTTTTAGACTTGACGGACTAAAAATCCAAGTCAATATCTTAGAGAATGACTATCCACTTGTTGAATTTTCCACCAACAATCCGTCAGGACAAAACATATTTAAAGGGATTCACATCTGCCACTACTATTGTGGTCCTTAGTAAAATGTAGTGACGTAACCTGTGAACAGCATAGATAGCTGCTAAGGCTAACTTCTCAACGTGGGAGTACCTGAGTTCAAGTCCAACTAAATCACGGCTAAGATAGTAAATGACATGCTCTATGAGCCTATCGTCTTCCTAGACCAGTACTACCCCAATGGTTGACTCGAACACGGCCAGATACAATATAAAATCCCTAGAGTAATCTGGCGGATGCAGTAAAGGTGCCGACAACAAAGCTTTTTTCAATGCCTCGAAAGTGAGTTGTGCAGTTTCATCCCATACAAATGGGGTGTCCTATTTAAGCAGGCGCATGAAACCCTTGGTAATCTTGGCATAGTTAATGATAAAACGTCGAAGAAAATTAGAATTTCCTTGCAGGATTTGAAGTTGCATGATAGAAAGAGGAGGAGGCAGGTTTACAATGGCCTCTACTTTTAATGGATCCACTTGGATGCCTCTATTAGAGATAATGAACCCAAGCAGTCTCCCTGACTCAACACAGAACATGCATTTGTGGGGATTCAAGTGGATCTTATAGTATCTGCATCTCTAAAATATCAACCGTAAGTGATCTGGATGTTCAATCCTCTTACAAGAATGTGCAGGAAAATCATCAAGGTAAGGTTTGACAATGGATTTGATATCATGGAAGGAAAAGTTCATATACCATTGAAATGTTGCCCCAGCATTTTTCAATCCAAAGGGAATTTTTTTGTACACAAAGGTACCCCAAGGACAAATGAAAGCAGTTTTATGTTGGTCTTCCGGTTTTATTTGAATTTGATTGTATTCGGAGAAACCATCCATAAACAAGAACACCTCACTTCCCATGCAAGCATCTATAATATGATCTATAAATGGCATGGGATGGTTGTCCTTAGGACAAGATTTATTCAAATCTCTGAAGTTGGTACAGATGCCTATGGTCCCTTGCTTCTTATCAATGGGAACAGGGTTGGATACCCATTCCGTCAGAGCTATGGGATAAATAAAACTAGCCTTCAATAGTTTTTCAACTTCAGCCTTCACAGTCGTCACTTTACGCAGGTTAACAGATATTAACTTTTACCGAACAGGTTTGGCATCAGGGTATGTTCGGATCTCTGTTCAACTATTGATGGATCAATTCCTGGCATCTCCTCATATGACCAGGAAAAGACATTGCGAAATTCCTTGAACAAGGCAGTATAGATGGCAATCTCCTCAGGAGAGCAGTTTCCACCTATATATATGTTTTCCATGACATCAGGATTTACAGAGATGTTGATAGGGATAGTAGCAGAAATATTTTCCATATTCCCCTTGGCAAACATTCCTTCCCTGGGTAAGGGATTGATGGGTGTATCAACATCATCTGACAGTCTCATATGAAACTCTTGATTTTCTATCCTGCTTAGCTCTGGAACAAAATATGATCGATGATGAAGATCTTCACAGATATTATCATGTCCACTCAAGGCTTCCAAAATGGCTTCATCAGAAGGTAAAACCATATCTAAATAGTCCGTAGAGTGCAAAGAGTTTTTTGCCCAAGCAGGCAAATAGAATTCTTCTAGGTCCTCTGAGACTGTGAGAGGGTCTGGAATGGGGTCGATAGTGGTTTGAATGATAGCTTGGTAAGCTACTTCCACTGCTGATAGGGGCACTTTCAGTTCATGGGGGGGAGGGAGAACCCAAGGATCAGTCCTATCAACAACCGTGGCTATGGACTTCCCAACACTAGTAGAACCAATATATTTAATCGGGGCTGGAAGATCAAATGTGCCCATCAGTGATGCATACATTCCAGCCCCCAAGCTCTATGTAGCAGGTTTATCCTAATCAACCAATGGCACAACGAATTCATTAGACTCTAAAAGGCCTTTTCGAGTAAAATCAAGTTGGTCAATAGTAACTAAATTCCCTTCATGTGGAAATACCACCACCGGAAAAATGGTCGATGCTATAGCAAACATGGCATAAGTCTAGCTTCTTCCTAGAAGCAAATTATAGTCCAAAGGTGCATCAATCACTTCCACCTAAATAGACACTACTTTCCCTGCCAGCTTAATTTCAAAAGGCGATAGGATACCATGTGAACGAAATGACCTTCCATCAAATGCAGTAAGTAAAGTGTTTGATGGGACCAACTTTGGGGATCTGAGAGCTTTCCAACAGGACAAGGACATAACGCATGTAGAAGCACCCTCATCAACAACTGCCCTTCCAATGGTCTTTCCACCATGGATGACATCTATTGATAAGGATACATGGTAAGGTAGGTGAATTTTAACATCAGACAAATGAAATTTCACCATGAGACTCGACGAGTCCATGCTACCTAAAGCTGCTAAGTAGGCATCCCGCTGAGCGGGACAGCTCTATAACACCTCAAAAGCTGACATTGCACATGGGGTTTGGGCTAAGTCTTCAACCATGGAGTAGTTTGAAGCAGCTGTAGCATTAGGGTTATGCAAGGTATTCTTAAAGACACCTTTCGGTATCTTCGGCATAGTTTTAGCAGGCTTCTCAATCGTGAGAGGGTTAGAAGTTTCACCTATAGCCTTACCCTTCTCAGAAGTCTCTTTCTCATAGTTTTTATTCCTATTTTGTAACAAATTCAAAGATCGAACCACGTTGATATAGTTTGGGCCAGGGACACCTAGAGTGCCCCTTGCTACATTAGAAGCTGAAGCAAAGTTCTGCCCTTGGGGAAAAGGATCCTTCGAGACAACCGGTTGTTGAGCTTTAAGCAGCTTCTAGGCTTGTTCCATAAGGGCACAAAGGTGAGTGAGGTGATCCTAGTGGCACAACTTACAAAGGAATTTAACCTTTTTCTTTTCTTTCTTGCCCCCATCAGCATTGTTCACGGGTTTCTGCTTGTTTTGATTTCCCTCTCCTTTCTTTCCTCTCTTTTTCTTCCCAGCGGGCTGCTGATTTCCCTTCTAGAGGTCAATGCAAAAACGTTTGCATTCTGGGGGGAAGGGGAAGCCTTTGTTGCCTCCACCGTATAATGCTTGATGGATAGCTAATGAAGCTGTCTAGCCAAAGACTCTACGGTGGGAGATTTTATGGACCCAACCACACCATCGGCATGGGATCCAGGCTTAGGCTTCTCGGCATCGTGGGTAGGCCTCAGTGCCTCAGGGATAATATCATTCAAGATCCCAAATTGTGAATAAATCAAATCCAATTGCTGTGCCCTGAGAATGGCTTCTTATTCATTCGTCACTCCTAAAGTGGATATGTCCTTAGATATGTAGGGCAACAGGGATTTACGGAACCACTCTAGTAAGAACTCAGGAGGAATAGTGGCTTTTATAAGTCTCTTTCACCTCCTCCACTCTTGGATATGATCCGAGATATGGGTATCCTTGTTCTGCCTAAAGGTAGATAACAAATCCGTTTCGATATCATATCAGACCAGAAGTTGAAAGTGACTAAGAAATGCACTAGCCAAGTCCCAAAAACTACTGAACGTAGCAAAAGGAAACTCAATGTACCATGTTGCTACAGTACTTTTTAAGGTTCTTTGGAACAGCCTCAACCTAAATAAATATTCATTCAGTGAATTCAAAGAACACCATAAATGAAATGTGGTGACATGAGCCCCAAGATCTTCACCAACTTTGCTCTTGAATTTAGGGATGTCTAATGGTAATTTGGTGGGAACAGGTGGCCATGAGGGGTCATGCCTCACCGGGTCGTTCATTAACTTATACAAGTCTAGCAATTTTAACATTGCCAGGAATGGAAACTTGGGTCACACCAGGGCACTAAAAGTGCCAATCTGGGGATTAGAGGGACCTGCCCCTGTATTCCCATAAGTAAAGGTGGGGTTGCCCCCTGCCACTGGTTGCGAAGTGGATGGATTACTTTGAAATGGATTCCATCCGTAAGCCACAGGATTGTGAGTGGGAGGTGCAGTATAGTCGTCCCAGTCGAAACCGGGGTCTGAAAAATAGGAGTAGGTATCCCTCCACTAAACAACGAAAAGGGAGAGCTCATAAATAGGGTCAAGACTGGAGTTTGAAAACTTTTCCCATAAGAGGTATTGTTTCCAAACTGCACTCCTACATAAGAAGGTGATGGGACTACATATGGAGTGGATGGGGGAATGTTCCCCCCATTTCAAGGAAATCCTTGGACGAAAGCCGAGGATCGTACCAGACCACTTTGGGTAGTGTATGTGAAGGAGGAAGGAACAGTAGGTATACTAGGAATCCCAGTAACTGTGTCACAATAAGCACCTGCTAAGCTTACGTGAACCGATGGTTGGACCACCCGACTCGCTGGAGTCAATGGCGTAGTAGGTATGCTAGATCTAGGGGTACTAACCAGGGGAGGTAGCACCCCCTCAGCTGAAATAGATAAGGTGAAAACAAAAGAACTCTCTCCTGCAGTAGACATAATCCTGCCCACAGGGACACCTAAAATAGGTGAATCAAACGATCTAACCTGGACGATCATAGTATCATTTAAATCAGTCAAGGGTGTGTTAAAGTTTCTCATAAACTCGTCAGCCTGCAAGTCTTCTATCTCAACTATATTAAAATCAAAATGGTTAGCTATAAGTGATGGTTCACCTGGAACTTCACTTACTCCTACCAGTTCAAATGAACCGTCTGTGTCCAGTCTTTGCCTTTGGGGAGGAGGTGGAGGTTCCAATGTGATGAGGGGAGGAAGGTTTTGCAACCTTCGTGACCTTCTTATAGGTTGGTCCTCCATGATTGAAAATTTGACAAATCAAACCCTCCTAAGGTCAACTAAACACAGACAACCACAGAGAAAACACTACAAAATTTCCTAAAGTCTCAAACAGTCAACAAGGGTAAAGATATGCTTTCCCGAAGAAAGCTGAAAAATAGTTACTTGGTGTCCTTGAAGTGGTTCTTAGGAACAAGTGAAGGAATCACCCACCGCCCTCCTACACTTTCAACAAGGGTTACCTTCCAAGCCCATCCAAGGTGAACCAGAAATAGCCTTTCGTTTTACCTAAGTATGAACCCTAGATGTGAAGAGACCAAAGGCTATCTTAGCTATACCAACAGTCTGGGGGGACAGTCGCAATCCTGACTCGTATGCATGGGTAGGGTAGTTGAGCCTGAAACTATGTCTAGGATAGAATCCCCAGATGCATAAAAGTCCTGATTTACATTTTGACAAGGAATCGGAGGGTTATCTCCTTAGTCCAATGCCTCCACGCGGCCTCGTGCTTGACTCCCTTTTGAGAGGAGCTTCCCAGATACAATTGATAAAGACAAGGATTTACCTATCGAATGGTCCACTACATCTGAAATTTAAAACTTATTGGAAGTTTACACTTCTTATCCCACAAGTATAGCCTAAGCTAGTAGGTGAATGGCCCTAAAAAATAAAAATTACTAGTAAATTTTAATTATTGCATTCATTTTAAGGGTTGTTTCTTACTTAGAAGGAAGTGGAGTGATGGACTATGGTGTTTTTGACTCGATAAGAAATAATAAAAAAAGCAAAGGTGTACTTTTCAAATCAAATTACCACTACTAAAACAAACTTCTTTCTTCTTTTCGTAAATATAAATTGATGATCAAATGCAATGATAAAGAGAATACTAAGACTATATTTTTGTAGTTTTGAGATTATATTTTAAAACTGAAAATAAAACTACTCTATGCAAAAAACAAATGCAAAAATATTTAACAATGTTTTTCTCTTCACTTTTTAAAATGCTCAAAGACTACTTATGCACCTAAAATGCATGCTTGAATTTAAAAAACTATATAAAGTAAGCAAAGTGAAGTAAATAGATTATAAAAACCAAGAAATCAACCACCTAAGGAAGACATGGAACCCTATCTTGGGCGGACACAATGTAACAAGACACTGAAATCACACAAAGGTAAGTAGCACACCAAACACTACTCAAAAATAGGCTGGGATAAACAATGCCTGGAAACCTGATCACTGCTTCAGGAAAACAACACTTAAACCTATAACCCAAACAGGAAAATCCACTTCAAACTTGCAAACATAATGAAAATCCAAACAAGAGAACTCAAGGGCTTTACAAGAAAGCAGAAGGTGTGGCCAACAAGGTCATCAGACTAACAGCACAGTGCTTATAAGGAATACCATCCAACAAACATAAATTATAAAGGGACAGGGACAAGAAAACCCTAGCCCAAAAATTCCTATTCCAAGGCTTGTACACGACTGTGTATAATGGAAACTCGTGTACCGTATGTGACTGTCCTAAAGAGCAACCCGCGTACAGGTACAAACTTTTCTTAAAAGAAGGAAAATTCACAAGGTCTTCAAACACTATGGTAATCATGAACCAGGACAAGATACCACACACAAACTCAAGGCAAAGACTATTCAAGGGTAACCGAAATAACCTACAGCAGTCTGGGATCCCCAGTAGAGTCGCTAGTTCTTTTGTTCAGGAATAAACACCTGATAACCGAAGGTCTGGGGTTACCAACATACTATTAAAACTTGTAGACAATCAGCTTTAAAGTACAGAAAGGAAATAGGAAGATAGGATGGACTCACCCAATTCACGACGGTTGATCTAAGCTTTGTCTTCTCCCGCTCTACTTCTCCTCCAAAGCTTTCAGGGGTGTTTCTCCTTCACCTGTAAAGAGAAAATCCTCCAAATGCAAACTTATATATGTATATATGTCAAGTTATATAAACAATATATAGAGTGCTTAATCATAAATATTCATAAAACCATGATACATGAAAGATATTCAACACACGTTTGGAATAGGGATTCTCTTTATTAACAATAGTGAATGAGTTAAGGTTACAACCCAACGCCTGAGACAAGGACTCCTCTGCAACCAAAGGATTCTGAGTTTTGCTACTCCAAAGACTTCTAAATAGATACCACTAGCATAACTTTGCTCTCCAAGTATGATTGATTAATGCCCTCCCCAAGGCCTCTATTTATACTTAGTGAAATAGAGTAGTTTCGAAGGTTGAGGAGGTTGAGACAGTTAAGATAGTTATTGATTAGGGCTTAACACATCTCCATTAATCGCGATTTATTATTTTTAATGTCAAAGGAAGGCGTACACGAGTATTGATACTGAAAACCCGTGTATGACACGCGAGTTGCTATAAGGGAAACAGGCGTACAGATCTGTACGCGGGTTGCAATGACAATAATCGTGTATAGTATGCAGTATGCTGTAGGAAAAGTCGCGTACAACAATTGACATATGAAAAGATAAAAATGGCAAGCTGGATGGATAGTGAATAAATTTCATAACATGCCCATCTATAGTATTTTAGGTAACCTTCAATCCATAAATGTCCTTTTGTGTGCCAACAAGTGAAGTGTTGGCACTCAGACGGAGAAGTACCATTTGGGTTGATAACAGTAAGCAGGTTGTTGATATCCGTACCCATAAGGTTGATAGCTCTATCCATACTGTAGTCCATAAGATTGTCCATGAGAAGCTCCATAACATGTCCCCTAAGATGTCCCATGAGAAGCTCCATAGTTAGGTATATGGGTAACTCCTTTTGATGGACCGTAAGACGATCCAGAAATAGGAATACGACCTCCCGAGACAACAAGAGGTACTTGACTCTGAGATACTATGACACGAGCAGTCATAGTATGAACATGACTAGTAGCAACATTCTGGCCTGAAGGACCATGTGAATGAGGGGGAGGAAGGGTTTTCAAAAAATCATTCGAAGGAGTAGGAATTGTGGATGAAGGGACATGTGAAGGGATGTAAGTGGTATTCCCTATGGTCACTCATCTTGGTTCTGGTATCCGAATATGACTACTAACACTAGGTCTAGGACGAACATGTGAGGTAGCTTCCACCACCGAGATGGAAGGTGCAATGTGACTAGTGCTCCCAAATCTCTCTGCACGAAAAGGAATAGGAGTGCCACTAGGCATAGTGCGAGGTTCAATTTCTAACTTGGCATGATGTGTTGGATCATGTGCAGGGATATCAAGAATGTCATAATGAACATGACTAGTGCTTGTGGGTTCATGATGAGTCTTTTCTCCCAGAAACCAATACCGACAACCCGTGAATGAGGGATCATAACTAGAATGTGAAGGTTTTTCTGGTGAAGGATCATATACAGGAGTAGGATCTTCCTCCCCAACCTCATGAGGTGTAGAAGACATCTCAGGAATCTAATCCTCGTGATCTCCCATCATGTGTGAATCAATGTGAGAAATAGTCCACCCAGACTATTTGTTTCTCTCTCCCGAAGGAGGAGGAGATGTGGAAGGCGGAAGTCCTGCTAAATGATGAGAACAACGAAGTATTGCACTCAAATCCACAATGACTCAGAAAATGAAAAAGACTCTTTCTAATTACGCAAACCCTAGGAAAACTAGCGTGCATAGAGAATACACCTATACAATGTAAATCCAAATCACAAGAAAACAAGGGTAGGATATGTGAGCTCCTGAATGAAGCAGGTATGTCTCACCTAGGAGAGGCTTGAGACTCCCATACACAACAAGCAGAGGTTCATAACCAATTATAGTGGCCCTTAGCTTCAACGCATATAGAAACTATGTTGTCCGGCCCATACCTAGCCAGGACACCTACAGAATAACCTTTGTGAAGTACCCCCTTGATAACCTAGGTAAGGAAACTAAGGTCACCTCAATATAATCAATGCTTAGGCAGATAGTCATAGGCAGGATTGATCATATGGGCAGGGTAGCAAAGCCCGAAACTCCTGAAAGAGCCCCAGATACAAATACAATCATGGAAATATCTCTGGTGCTCAACATAGTTATGACCAGGGGTCATCCCAATCATTAACTACTCACACTGCCTCGTGCTTAACTCCATTGTAAGAGGAGGGTCCTGAGAAACACTAATTATACCAAGGAATTTCACACTCTCAACTGGACAGACACATACATGTTTTGTTTATTGGTCTTGGAGAATTTACTCACAATGAACTATTCCAAGACCCCAAAACCTAATCTTGTTAGTGCACCCTATAAAAGAAAAGAATGTAATTCATTTTATTATGTGTTGATTTTAATTGGCTTATTACTCAAAAGGGAAAATGATCATGCAACTAATGGTGTTATGATGCAACAAGAAGTAAAATGCACACCTAACAATCAATGCAAATTCACTGTGTTGAATGACAAATGGGGTATGCTACTACATGAAATGCAAAATTTTCCTTCAAATGAAAAATGCAATCATTCCTATATGAAAACTTGACTAGTACTTCTCCAAGCAAACCTAGTGCAAGTACCATGCAAAATGCAAGAATGCATAATGATGCAAATAGTAAATATTTTTGTAATTTTTGAATAAAAATGAGATAATAAAGCAAAATAATGACTCTACCACCCCCAGACTCTACAAGCACTATCAGAAAACACCCACGCAAAGCACTAAGGTAAAAGAGATCTAATGCACTAATCCCAAAACAAAAAATAGAAAATGCAATGACAAGAACATTCTAAAAACTTTTGAATTAAAAAGTGTCTCTAGTCAAAGACAGAGGTGTATACAAACTCTAGAATCATCCAAGGAGACTCAGCAATCATCAGAACTCACCCAACAACACTTAATCTTCCCCAAAAAGGCAAAACTCAGGGCATACGCAACTGTGTGCAGAAAACCCGCGTATATACGTGGATATCCCAGTTAAAACCACATGTACACACGATCCCACAGCAGCCAAAACACAAGGGAACCCAACCAACGATTGTGAGAAACAACAGCCAACAAACAACAGGAGAAAACCACAGTGACGGCTCATGATGAAGCAATAGAATGTCGCACAGTCCAGACACAGCAGCAACGTTGGAAAACAATGGTGGAGTAAAAATGCAGGCTCTATGCATGAGCAGGAGGATGAACTGATTCACATAATAACAACTCTATGAGAAAAGGAATAACCAACCCCCAATAAATGAATCGCGGCTCCTTTTATCTCATCCCTCATGAGGGAAAATGAACAGCCCAACTTCCTACATGCGAGAGGGGGAACAGAGCGTCCCCTTCCTCTATTTGGATGATCAAGAAAATCAATGATCCACAGGAAATAGAATGGTCGCGATGGAGAGAGTGTGGTCATGGAAAGAATGGCATCGTGGGAATAGTGGTTTTCCTGACAGCGTGAGGGTCATCATGGTTGAGTGTGCGTGTGGGAAAGGAGCAACAGTCCTGCCACACTCCACTGCCAACAATAAATGCCCCAACTAATCAACAAAACATTTAAGGTGGTGGTTGGATGGGACAAGGGAAGGTGACACATGGATTTTTCCCCCCTTGGGCTCAAGGTTTAACATTCCCCCCCCCCTTATCCTTAGAAAATCATGCCCTTTTCAATTTGGTTGCAGTGAACATAGTTGGTTGGATTTATTTAATTAAAACGCATAGTTACATGATGCCATAACTTAATATGTATGTCGCATATTCCGATATACCATCGGTAACAGTTCTAATCACCGAAACATAACATAACCAAATCGATGGTGGGGCTTTGGCCTTTAGCTCCACACCATGATTATTTACAATATATATATATATATATATTTAATTCATCAAGGTCAAAACTGGGGATGTTACATTCCCCTCCCCCTTCAATAGCACTGCCCTCAGTGCTTTACAAAATTGAACAAAAATGCTACACTGGTATCACCTCAGTGTTTCACAGAATTGAACAAAAATGGATGTTCCAATCGCATGGCATCCTCCAGCTCCCACATGGCCTCTTCAGGTTTGTAGTGCTCCCATTACACCTTTACCTGCCCTATGGCTCGGTTCCGAAGGATTGTGACCTTCTAGTCGAGGATACACATTGGCTCGATTCGGAACTCTCCATTGGGTTCCACCTAAATCACATTCCAATTTATCACATGGTTAGGATCATGTACATATTTCTTAAGAAAAGAATCATAAAAAACATTATGAGCTCTAGTACTAGCAGGAAATGCAAGTTTATATGCAACAGGCCCTATTCTTTCAAGCACTTCAAATGGCCCATAATATCTTGGTGACAGCTTGGTACAAATTCCAAGCTTCAAGGAAATCTTCTTTTCCCTCACTCTGACGTAAACATGATTTCCAACACTGAACTCTCTGTTCATCCTATGCTTATTTGCATAGCTTTTATGTCTATCCTGTGCTACTTTCAGATTCTGCCTGATCTTTTCAACCTCTTGCTCCATTTCCTTGAGCAATTCTGGTCCAAACATAATCCTATTCACTGGATTATCCTAAGTCACTGGTATCCTACACCTTCTTCCATACAAATCTTCATACGGACTCATCCCCAAGGATGCCTACTATCCATTGTTGTAAGCAAACTCTACCAAGTGTAAGTAATATTCCCACTTGGTTGGTTTTTCCATCACATACATGCGAACCATATCTTCAAGCACCTGATTCACTCTTTCTATCTACCCATCTGTCTGAGGATGGTATGCAGTGCTGAAGTTTAGCTTTGTACCCAAATATGCAAACAATCCCTTCCAAAAATTGGAAGTGAACTTCACATCTCTATCAGAGACTATTGCCTTCGCCAATCCATGCAATTTGAAAATCTCCTTTATGAATATCTTTGCAATATCATCAGTCTTATGCGTAGAATTTACCAATATAAAATGCATTGCCCTTTTCAACTTGTCTACCTCAACCATGAGGGAATCATGTTGTCTCCAAGTCATCGGCAATCCTGTAATAAAATCCATGAAAATAACTTCCCATTTCCATTCCAGAACTTGCAAAGGCTACAACAAACCTGCTGGGTGTTGATGCTCAACCTTTACCTGTTGACATTTCATGCACCTTGAAATGTATTTAGCCATATCCTTTTTCATTCCTGGCCAAAAGTACTACTTTCTAGCTGTAGCAATTGTCTTCTGATATACTGGGTGACCAGAATATGGAGCTTCATGGATTTCATCCATAACAACTCTCCTCAAATATGCTACATTCAGAATATAAATTCTACCTTTCTAAGTAAGAATTCCATCTTCTTCCAATCTATATCCCTCATACCTCTTCTTAAGACCTTTCTGCTGCAATTTTTCTTTTACCTTCCCATACAATTCATCTTCGGCAACATGATTAACGATCTGATGCCTCAAATTTGATTGGAAAATACTAAGAGATGCCACGTGCATTTCCTGTACCTTCCTGTTGAGCGCATCAGCTACCTTATTCTCTTTCCCTTTTATGTGCTTGATTTCAAAATCAAACTCACATAAAAACTCCAGACATCTTGCTTGCCTGGCATTTAGAGTATGCTGATCAAATAGATATTTTAGACCACAATGGTCTATTCTGAGCTCAAATATTCTATCCATCAAGTAATGCCTCCACATCTTGAGAGCATGTACTATGGCTACAAGCCTGAGATCATGAGTGGCATATTTCTTCTCATGCTCCTTCAGCTTTCTTGACTTGTAACATATCACGTGGTTGTCCTGCATAAAGACTCCTCCAAGCCCTTGTCCGCATGCATCGGTACATACCACAAAATCTTTCTTTGGATCTGCAACTTTCAATACTATTGCACTAGTGAGAAGATTCTTCAACCACTGGAATCTTTCTTCACACTTTGAAGTCCATTCGAACTTTGTCCCCTTCTTTTGCAAAGAAGTGATGGCATGTGCAACTTTGGAGAATCCTTCAATGAATCTCTGGTAGTATCCTGCAAGTCCCATAAAATATCTTACATCCATCACATTTCTTGGATTAGGCCAATTCGTAATGGCTTCAATATTCTCAGGGTCCACTGATATACCCTCTTCTAAGATAATGTGACCCAAATACTGAATTATGTCTCTGTAGAAGTCACACTTGCTCAGTTTTGCATACAGCTGATGCTCCCTAAGCAATTGCAATGTCAATCTCAAATGCTTTTCATGTTCTTCCTCATTCTTAGAATAAAAAAGAATGTCATCAAGGGAAACAAGAACAAACTTGTCCAAATACTTGCTGACGACGCTATTCATAAGGCACATAAATGTAGCTGGTGCATTGGTGAGACCAAATGGTACCGCTACAAACGCATAGTGCCCATACCTTGTCCTGAAGGTTGTCTTATGAATGTCTTTGTTCTTGATTCTCACCTGATGGTAACCAGACCTCAAGTCAATCTTGGAAAATACCTTTGCTCCTCTCATTTGATCAAAGAGGTCATCAATCTTAGGCAAAGGATATTTATTCTTCACAGTAACCTTGTTCAAATGTCTGTAATAAATACATAACCTGAGTGTACCATCTTTCTTCTTCACAAATAGAACCAGTGCTCCCCAAGGAGACACACTCGGTCGAATATACTTCTTTTCCAACAACTCTTGCAGTTGCATTTTCAACTCTAGCATCTCCGGTGTACTCATCCTGTAGGGTGTCTTGGACACTGGTGCCACCCCTGGCACAAGTTCAATGGTGAAATCAATGTCCCTCTTTGGAAGAAGCCCTGGAATCTCATTAGGAAACACATCCTTGAATTCCTATAGCACCTGATAATCCTCCAACCTAGGATTTTCATCTCCTGTTGGTTCTAGAATATGAGCTGCATACAACTAGCAACCTTTCCTATGGAACTTCTTCAATTGCATTGCTGAAACTTGCCTTACTGAAATTACCTTCAGAATACCTTTCACCACTACTGGGTTTCCTTCTTCATCCATGCATTCAAAAGTGTTATTATAACAGTCAAGCTTCACTCGGTCAGCTTCTAACCAATCCATTCCAATGAGAACATCATAGGAACCAAGCGGTAGAACATTCAGATCTACACAAGTGATCAATCCATTCATAACTAATGGACATTTATCTACCACTTCACTAACCTTTCTCTTAGTCCCAGTGTCTAGTTGAACTAACTAAGATTTTCTATGCTTTATCTTCTTAAAAGCACAAATATTCACTACTCTAGGAGTAATGTAAATGTGAGTAGAACCAGGGTCAATCAAAATAGAAACAGACTGTTCAACAATCTTACCTACAACTTCAACCACAGTTGACTGGTGATCTGCCTAGCAGCCCTCCAGTGCTGCATAAATTCTAGGGACTGCCCTTGCTACTTGACCCACTGTTTCTACTTCCTGAATGTTATAAGCTGGCCTTGCACTTTCATTCTCAAGTGGACAATATCTGCACAAGTGGGGTCCTTCACATTTCCAACATTTGAGTGGACCCTTATTCTAATGTGTCTCTTTAGGCTTTCCACTTGTCATTCCAACTGGATTACTCGCAGCTTGGGATGGTTGCTTCTGTTGATTCCTGAATCTAGAAGGTTTGAAACCTTTCTTCCTTCGATCAAAATTCTCATTCTTCTTTCCCTTCCATGCCTTATGGTAATCAGGTTTACCTTTTCTTTGCTCATAGCAATACTTAGCCTTCCTTATGGCTTCTTCAAGAGTTCTTGGTTCATAGAACTCAATTCTATCTTTGTAAGACTAAGGCAATCCACTCAGAAACCGCTGGACCTTCACTTTTTCATCTCTGATGTACCGTACATACCTCAACAATTCTAGGAACTTGTTTGCATATTCATCCATGGTCTGCTGTCCCAATCTCAACTCATGGAACTCCTTGATCTTGTCATCATAATACTTGTCAAAGAGGTATTTCTTCCTGAAATACTTCTGGAACTGTTTCCACTTCAGTTTCCTTTCAATGATCCTCTTTACTTGCTTGAAGTGTTTCCACCAAAGGGATGCCCTTCTGTTGTAATCTCATAGATCACATAAGGTTACCAATAATACATACTAAAACATAACTATAAATTAGAGACAAGAGACAAGAATAGATAGGATAACAGATTATATTAATGCAATGAGTTCATACAAGGTAGAGAACTGAACTGAGTTCTCATTTGGCTCAACAGCCTAATATATACAATGTACAGATAGTTACAAAAATAACTACTTGTCGGTTCGGTGAATCGACACGAATTTTAGTTAGCCGACCTAATCTTTCTAGTTAGTCGGCCGACCGACTTAGTCGGCTGATCGACTAAGTCAGCTCATCGACTTAGTCGCCTGATTGACTAAGTTGGCCCATCGACTTAGTCGCCTGATCGACTAAGTCGGCCTTTGTTCAAGTCGACTTCGTCGACTTGCTCCTTTCTACATATCCCCCATGAACAAAAGGTTTCTTCGTCCAGAAGAAACAGGGAGGTACAAAAAATGAAGCTTTGTCGAACCGATGAAGATTGCTATTGCTGTGGACTGTGCAGGCGGATGGTTGGTCTCTTCTGGACGCAAACTTCGATGATGGGCGGAGCTGTGATGGCAAAGTGATGCTGAAAGTCTGTCCAACTTTGTAAATCTTTTTGGATGTCAATCGTTAATGTTGTTAAACTTGATAGGACTGACATCTTTTCTAAAATGGGGAATTCTGCGATTTTCTCCATATTGGGGCCTAAAGCTTGGTTCTGCTCTGCTGCTGCATCAATGAGTCGTTTCATCTGGGGGCAGATGGAATCAACCTTTTCTAAGTTTGGTAGAGCCTATTTCACCCACTGATGAGCTGCATGCTCCAGCTGCTGCAGCTTGTTAGTCTCCATCACGATCTGTTCCTTTATAGTCTGTCTGAGTGCTACCTCCGTCGTTTTCCTGCCCTCCAAGGCCTGAATGCCTTGTCTTGTCTGCCTTGTCTGCTGGTAGACCTGCCCATAATGAGTAGGTCAGTTGCGTAATACTTCTTCGGTGATGACAGATTCCTCCATGTGGTCCTGGAGCACCTTGTAGGCCTCTGAGAAGGCAGTGTGCTGTGCTAGGAGTAGTCGAGCAGTTTCCTCCTTTTGTTCTTCCTTAGTCTCTTGCATCCAGGCCTAGATGGTCGATACCATAGTCTCAAAGAGATGGTATGCTCTTTCAAGTGGTCAATCTGTGTCGACTTTGACAGGGCCTGGTATCACGGTCTGTGCTAGAGCTCTGCATTTGCCGAGAAACTCGACTTCTTCTGCATTTTTGGCTGTAAGCTCTTTATTTTTCCGAACCGTCCTTAGCTTTGCTTCTTTGGCCATGGTTTTGAGGAGCTGGCCGACCTCTGTGTCGGTCAAGGAAATTGCATCCCTTAAGCTTATCCGGAGGTTGGAGGTTTTGGTATGATGTGCTTTCTTCTTCTTCTGTTTGTCGGCCTCCGGCTCCTAGGTGCCTTCAGCAGTTGAGGTTGGGTCTGTGGTCAGGGGAACGAAATTCGATGGATTCTCTATTTGGGGGGTTGGTATGGCTACGTCCAACTAAGAAGATGTATGTGGTTGTGATAGGTCTGGCTGTGAATCTCGTGGTAGTGGGGGGGGTGGTGATAGTGGTGGTGGAGGCGATGGGGTCGGAGAAGGAACTGGGGTGGGTGGGTTGGCTAAAGTGTGTGGTGGGCTTCCGTCGGAAGAGATACTTGCTTCCGAAGGTGTGGTGGGTAGGTCATCCTAGGCATCAGTGATGATTGGCTCCATGACAGACTGTGATGCTCCAATTACGTCGCCTTGTTGGCCTCGGGTGAATGTTGTCGTAATGGTTGCATAGGGATTTTTTCTTGCATAGAGAGGAGCCGTTGTTTGTATTTTGTGGACCGACTGAAACAGGGCAGGCAGCGTCATGAAGAAAGCTTTAAGCTCAGTTTCCTGGTCGACCTTGGCTTCGACTGCCTTCGGGATTTCTCTTCCATATACGTCGTGGGGACTGTTCGACTGTTGTACTGATGCTTGCTCCTTGACTACGAGTGTCGGGGATGGGGGTGGGGGGGTCGACACAAGGTCGACAACATTTTCAAGTGGTGGTGTCTTTTTTTCTTTCTTTGGCCGACCCTCCGAAGCTCCTGCGTCCAGATACCATTGAAACTGAGTTTCAACTGAGACTTTATTTGCAGCGACATCCTCGACAATGTCGACAGCCGCTGCTACTAGCTCCTCCTTATCGTCGGACGAGTCAGCAAGAAGAATCTTGCGCTTACCCTTGCCTTGTTGTAGTTTTTGGGCCTTGATTCTCCTTCTGGCGATAGCTATCTCCTTGGCTAGCTTCTTAATGATGCTTTTGGATAAAGCATATTCCAGGTCGGCGTCCTCAACTTCACCTGTTGGTATTTGACTTGGGTCGACAATTGCTGGAGCCGGATGGATTGTTTGTTGCTGTGTTGGTACTGTTGGTTGTTGTTGTTCTGTCGGCTGTGGGTCGACTACTTTTGCAGTCGGAGGTTTGATAGTGATGTGTACCTGACTAGTGGGCTCGGTCGGGGTGTCCTCCGACACAAATGTGCTGATGTAAAGATTAAGCTCGTAGTCTTCCTCCTTTTCCTGGTCGGTGAGTGGCTCTGTGATGGAGAAGTCGACTTGTTTGGCAGCCTCAGGTATTTGTATTTTTCTCTGAGCCTGTCAGGTCAACTCCCGGAAAATCTGCTCGATCGTCGGATAGTAGTCGAGGTCCTGGGCTTTGGGGTCCTGACCTTGCATGTACTAGACCGACGTGTGGTCAAGTTCTAACTGTATATGGGAGTTCGCAGGGAGGTTTCATCGGATGTTTTGGGGCACCCTCCACCTTGTTGTGCGAACCTTCAACTGCTGAAACCAGTTTTCTAAGAATACTTTCCCCTGTGCCAGTTCATGCAGGGTTCCTCTTTGTGAAAAGGGTTTAAATCTGTTCATCTCGAATTTGGTCAGCTCCCGGAATACTGGACTACCTTTTGGACAGATATGGTACATGACAATCTAGAGAATGAGAGAGGGGAACTTGATCATACCTCCCGTCTCTTGGCATCTTTCGCAGATGGTTTTGACCATGTCGGCAACATAGTCTCCCCATCGGTAGATCCAACCGTCAGTCGCGATTGTGTCGACAGCCTCCAGCATCTCCAGTTTGAGGTCGCTGCCACAACCGGCTAATGTAAGGGTGATGGCAATGATTTTAGCCACAATTTGTGGCGTCCGTGTCGCGATCTGTCCAATCATCAGCCCCTTGGAATTCTTTCCCGATGGTGAGCCCGTAAGCTCTTCGACTAACCCTTCTTTAATCCCAATCGATACAGGGTTGCCATGGTTGGACAGACCAGTAAGTCGGGAGATAACATCCCCGGTAATGTCGATCGGCCTGTCAAAGTAGAATTGGCAGTTGTGGTACCGGCTGATAATGAATTTGACCGCTGCTTCTTTCATCCCACCGAAGCTTGCCATTAGTGGTGTGTTAGGGTAGTTGAAGATGGTGCTCTTCCGGATCTTCTCAGTGGCCTGGGTCATCCTTTTGTCAACATAGGCCCATTCTTGGATTTCTATCCAGAGTTTCTACCATTGGCCGTCTTGGACTTTGGCATTTTTTATGTTCTTTAATCGGAGGACCAAAGGTGTGTCCTCTGCTTGCAGCTCTCTCGCCTTAGCCGCTGCTCGGGTCAGTTTGGGTGCCATTGTGTTGGATTAGTCGAAGGTGTTACAGGGTTCTTGGGGTTTAGTCGACTGAGGTTGCGGATGCTCTGTGGGTAAATGGTGTGGTGGATGGACCTTCGACTGTCTGGTATTTATAGGTGTGGGTGTTTTTGTGTGCGGAGATGGACGTATTAATGGTGAACTGGACAGTCTGGCTGTAATACTTGAATGGGACTTAATGGCGGAATGCGTGCGGCGCTCGAGGCCATCAATGCATGATGGGACTCTTAAGGTCTTCGGTCGGTGTCGGAGGTGAAAATGGTCGATCGGACTGGTCGATGAGGATGGTCGAAGATGATGATGTCGGTTATCGAAGTAGTGAGTTGCTGTCATGGTTGTCGTGTGTGATTGTATTGTTTTGTTTTGAATATTTTTAGGTTTTTATGGGTTTTTGATTGACGGTTAAGGCCGGTTTTTTTTTTTTTTAACGTTTAAGTCGGGCTCCATTAACAAGATTTTGAAATACTAGGCCCTGTAATGTCTTTATTCGGACCGAGCCATTAGGGTGTATTTCGTCGACAATGTAAGGTCCCATCCATTCGGTATGTAGTTTCTTGGGTTTTCCTTTGACTCGACTGTTATAAAGTAAACTAAGGTCACCGACCGATAGGTTTTTGTTTTTGATGTTACGGTCGTGCCATGCTTTCTGTTGTTGTTTGTGAATTTCCTGGTGCTGGATAGCCATGAGTCTATGTTCTTCGAGCTTACTGAGTTGAAATAGTCGGTCCTTTCTTTCCTGTTCGACGTCGACATGTAATAGTTGTGCAATAATAGGGGTCTACTATCGGAAATGTAGGGGGACGACTGCTTCTTGCCCATAGACTAGTCAGAAGGGGGTTTGGTCAGTTGACCGTTTATATGCTATTCTATATGCCCAGAGAACCGCAGGGATTTTCTCATCCCAGTCGTCTTTGTCGGTACTGCATATTTTGGTTAACCCTTTTGTCAATGTTTTGTTGAAAGCTTCAATCACGCCGTTCGACTGAGGGTGATATGCGGTGCTTCATCGGTGGTCGATGTGAAATTGGTCGGTCAAGTTTTTTATGGTTTTGTTGATAAAATGTGATCCTTGGTCGCTAATAAATGTGAGTGGGCATCCAAATCTAGTGATAATGTTTTCGTAGATAAACTTAGCAGCTACCTCACTTGAACATGTATCGACGGGTTTAGCTTCTGCCCATTTAGTGACATATTCCACTGCCGTGATAATATATCTTGCACCTGATCGTTTGGCAGGGATAGGGAAAGGTCCTATGAAGTCTATAGCCCAAATTTCGAATGTGAGGCTAGGGTTTACAGATATCAAGGGCATTTCTGTGCTCGGCAGAGGCCGAACAAGTCGTTGACATCTGTCACATCGACTAACGAAGTTTTTGCAATCTTTGTGGATTGTCGGCCACCATAATCCGGACTGTTGGATTTTCTTTGCAGTGGTGTCTGCTTGGAAATGTCCTCCTGCCGGTCCATAGTGTGCTTCATGCATGATTGGTTCTCTCTCGTGGTCGAGTACACACCTTCTGAGAATGTCGTCTAACCCCATTTTATATAGAAATCCATTGATGAGGCTATAAGGTGCAGCTTTCATAGCTAAGATTTGTTTTTTCTTAGTGTTCAATCCCTCGGTTGCCTGACCAGTCTCTAAGAACTGAGCTATTTCTTCTAGTCCTTCGGGTACTACTTCTACACGGAATAGATGTGCATCCGATAAGTCATCATCAACTTTGGTCGGTTCCTCCCCTGTGTCGATACGAGATAGGTGGTCAGGCCCGACATTTAACTTTCCTGGTCGGACCACTACTTCAAACTCAAATTCTTGAAAAAGAAGTAGCCATCGACAAATTATTCCATGATGAAGGGGTTTATTAACAAGGTACTTCAAAGCTTGATGGTCAGTATAAAATGTGAATGGGTTGGCCAATAGGTAATGTCGATACTTTTGGAGAGAAAAGACCATACCTAGGGCTTCTCTTTCAGTGGTCGAATAGTTCCTTTCAGCCTTATTTAATTTTTGACTGTTGTACACTATAGGGTAATCCATCCCATCATCCCCTGGTTGAGTCAGGATTGCTCTGATTTCTATTCCTGAGGCATCGATATGCACATGAAATTTGGTCGACCAGTTTGGAAATTTGAGTATGGAGGCTTCGACCAGTTTTCTCTTCAGTTTGTCGAAGGAGATCTGGCATTCTTCTGTCCACTTAAATTCTTGGTCTTCCTTTAGTAATTCTTCTAGAGGGTAGGTCATGTCTGAATAGTGTCTTATGAACTTCCTATAATATCCTGTATGTCCAAGTAACACTCGAACTTGTTTAGGATTTATTGGGGGTTTCAGGTCAAGGATGATTTTAATTTTGGCAAAATCGACTTTGATACCATCTTTACATACAATATGCCCTAAGAGTATTCCTATAGGGGTCATAAAGATACACTTCTTAATGTTCAGGGAGAGTTGAATCTGTCGACATCTCTCCAGCATAATTCGGAGCCATGTGCAGTGATCTTTCAAGGTGGAGTATATAGTCCAATCGTCGAAGTATACTACCATGGTATTATAGATATATTCTTGGAAGGTCTTGACAACAATTCGGGAAAACACTGCAGGTGCATTCTTTAGCCCAAAAGGCATAACTCTATAAGCAAAAGAGCCAAATTCACAGACAAATGTTGTCTTTCTCTGGTCTTCCTTTGCTATTGGTACTTAGCTATACCCTGAGAATCCATCTGTGAAGGAATAGCATTCATGTCCTGCCACTTCATTTAAGATTTCATCAGCATAGGGGGTTGGAAATGGATCTGTCAATGTGACTTTTTTAAGCTCCCTAAAGTCTACACAAATTCTCAACCTTGTCGGGTCATGTTTCTTTGGCTGGACGACCATGGGACTTGCCCATTCGGACTGATCGATGGGGTAAATGATCCCTGCTGCTAACATGTTGTCTATTTCCTTTTTAACTATGTCTTTGTACTTATGAGCGAGTTTATAAGGTCTTTTCTTGACAGGTCGGAAATCAGGTTTAGTATCTATTTTCATTTCTCCCATCTCTTGTACTAAGCCTTTTAAGTCTTTATAGTCCCTTGCAAAGACATCCTGGAACTCTCTAAGTAAGTTCACTATTTCAGTGGTCTGCTATTCATTCCAGTAGTCACCAATCTTGGCTATTTTTGTTCAGTCGTCATTTGAAATGTTGACCTCCTTATTTTTCACTTTGGCATCTATCCACTCTGGTTCTTTAGCTTCATTGATTGGCCAACTTCCTTCTGTGAACTGTGAGAATGTGGCAGGGAAGTCGGCTGCAGTCATTCTGTCAAGATCTGGTTTGTCAGTAGTCTCGACTTTCAAGAGTGAGTAGATGGGTTTTGTTGTTTCCATGTGGTCGGTCTTCCATCTGAAGCTTTTACCTTCTGTGTGTTCATTTTATAAGTGTAAACGTGTCGACTGTGATTTTGATTCAGTTTGTATCTTATTACAGTCCTTGATTTGTCGATGGTCTTGGAAGGGTTGTGTTTCTGTCGGTTGGAGAAATTGTTTGATGTGGTGTGCTGTCCCAACCAATTGTTTGTTTTGAGGTATGAACTAGAAGTCCTGAATAAAATTTTGTTTAAGTTCCTTCCAAAAGAAGGTTTCTCCTCGAGCTTCCTCCATATTATACCATTTATTGCGTAAGTCAGCTAGTGTTGAAGGGAACAAATGTGGCCAGGCTCTCTCATCTTTATATCCAAGTCTTCTCCACTCCTTTTCACAAGTCTTAATGTGTTCTTCTGGGTCTTGACCTTGGATAAAGAGAGGTATTTGAGCTTCCTGGGTTAACTTTTTTCCACCAAATCATTCGACAAAGAAATTTGAAGCAGTTGTCCAGCTCTGCAATTTTGTCTGATGGGTGTCCCACCACCTAGCTGCTTGACCTATAAATGTTTCCACTAAGCTTTGAAGTCTGCCATGTTCTCCAATATTTTTAGATACTTGTTCAATGTGCATGACTGGGGATTCCCTCTCCTTATACCTGGGTAGTTGAGTAGTGTGTAAGTTGGTTGGTTGTAAGGTAGGTCGTTCCCTGACTTTCTTTTCAAAGAGTTTGGGGATAATTGATACAATGAAGCATTGTCGGGTGGGTTTTTTCTATACTTTTTGTATAGTCCAGCACCCTCTTGCTTGTGTTTCATAATTTTCCATTTCCCAGTCATATAATTCAGCATCTGATTTATAACCAATGGAGTCTTGGTTACCTAAGTGAAGTTCCCCATAAATGTTTGGCTCTGTATAATCCATATTGTTATGGATCTGGTAAAGCTGTCTAACATCGACTTCCTCATCAATCGGTTCTGTCCAAGGTTGTCCTTGGGCAGGATTAATGGGTACAATGAATTTGTGACCATTTCCTTTTAACTTAATTCGTTCTTTGTCTAAGGATATGGAGGCTTTCATCTTTCATCCCCAAGGTCGACCCACTAGTGCTGGGAAGGAGCTAGATCCTTCTTTTGGGTCGATGATTTCAAAATCAAGCTTAGTTGAAATTCCTTTGATGGTCGTGTCGACATCTTTCCAAACCCCATTGGGTTCAATGAGACCATGGTCGGTGAGTTTTAGGTAAATACCTGATTCATAGAGTCGAGGTATTCCCATCTTTTCCCATATATCCCTGGTCATGATATTTACCTGAGATCCGAAATCAAGAACTACTTGTTGGACGTGATAACCTTCGATTTCCAGGTCGACAAGTGGGTCGACATCGTTTTTGTCTTTTTGGTTTAGGCTGCATATGTTCTTAGTTTGTTTTTCAGGATTAGTAATTTTTATTTCATGTAATAAATCAATGAACTGGGCTACGGATTTGTTGTTTTGAATGAGATGGGTTAATTGCTGTGTCGTGCTCAGTCGACTGTTAATAATGTCTTCTTGTTGTGAAATGTCATGGAATATGCAGGTGGCTTCTTGATATGCTTGTTTTTCTTTCATAGGATCCGGATAACCAATTGTGTTTTTAATTTTACTAATTTGAGGATTATCAGGGCCTGTTTTTGTGCCTTGTCGAGTAACGATATGTAGATTCTTAGTAGTTAGCACATCATGATTTTTTACACAAGACAAGACATTAACATTTTTCTTGTTATTGATTTTCTCTAACATGGTAGGACAATCCTCCAGAGAGTGATCGCCTACTCCACAATGGTTACAGAATTTCAGATCAGTCCTGTCCTTGTATGGACAGTCGACGTATCGGTGCCCTTCTTTATGACATATAAAGCACTGAGTAGATCGACATGGTCGTATGTTGTGATTCCCAACGAATCGACCTCTTCCTCCAAACCCTTGTCGTCGATTGTCGTACCGGTGCTCATATCGTCGGCCTTCATATCTTTGCCCATTCTGGTCATTGGTAGTATTTTGCTCATTGTTTTGTGCTACTGCATTCGTCTGGTAGACTGCCTGATAATTTTGTCGGTTTTTCAAGTTTAATTGACAGTCGACCGTGTTGTGACTTTTTGTCTCGCAGATGGCGCACCAGGAAGCTTTTGCGTTCTTCATGTTAAATGGACATTCTTTCGTAGAATGATCTCCGTGCTCCTGGAAAATGTTGCAAAATGCTTTAGTTTGCACAAAGCGGACGTCTTGTCGACTGTATTTGTGTCGACAATTATCTTTTGAGTGTCCGGCCGTGGAACATTTAGTACACCAGATTTCTTGATTCTTGAGGGTCAGTTCTTTCAAAGACTTCTGCACATTTTCGAGTTGTTCTTCTAACCTGTGGTCCGTCGGATACGCAGGTATATCTTCGTCCATTTCCACCTACAGAGCTTTGGTCAACGCATCTTCATATGTCTTGAACATTTCCAGACTGATATGTAGGCGTACTTTCTGTGATAATCCTGCAAGGAACCATTGTATTAGTAGTTGTTCATCAATAACATAATCAAGTTGGCTTAATAGGTCCTTCCAACGTTTTTCGTAGTCGCGGACTGTCTCTCCTGGATTTTGCTATGTTGTCTTGAGCTTTTTGGTGGCCAGGTGCTTAGCGTCTGGGGTTTTGAAGAATGATAAGAACTACGCCTTGATCTCATCTTTCGTCGCTCTGGGTTTCCTTTCCAAAAAGGTCATGTACCAGGTCAGGGCCCTTTTCCGTAAGGCTCCCGTGAACTGAGCCATCTGTTGGTCTTCATCCGTCACCTGGTTTGCTTCCCAGGTCGACTCACAAATGAACCAATGTCATCTAGGGTCTTCATCCCCCTCATAGAGAGGAATGTGAGCTGATCCGTGACCCATTTCTGAATCACTTTCACTGCTCTCAGAAGTCGGCGGGGTCGGAGGTGTGGGTGGTGGTGAAAGCGGTGGGGTTGTTGATGTAGTCGCTCCTGCGGAATTTTGGTCGATGAAACTTATGCCTCCGTCGGTGGTCGATTCTTCTTCGACGTATAGTGGGTTGTTGTGGATTTCTACTATCGATGGTCCACTAAAACTTTTTGTGTGCAGGTCTGCTGGTGCAATTTCTTCAAAAGTTGTTCTTGGCAGGGGGGTTGCTCCTTCATGTGTCGGTAAGAGAAAGTGGATACTTCGGAGGGAGGGTGCCGCTTGAATCGTCACCTAGTTCCCTTCGAATGGTTGGAATATCACAAGATGTCATCCGGTGTACGTGTCGTTGCCTAGTCGACTCCAGATACTATAGTCACCAGTTCTTAGTCGGAGTTCATCTTCGACAATAGTCTGTATTCTGGTATGTGGATTTAATGGGGAAAGGGTCGTTCCTTCACCGGGAGCTGTTAATTGGAGAGCTTCTGGCTGATCTATCCATACTTCTTCCTCCGTAGGGGACACCTCTTGTTCTACGCCCTCTTCCTGTCGGTCATGACCCGACTCTGGCGGATTCTCTTCACGGTCGGTCTCCCTAGGGTTTTGTTTTCTGCGCATCCCGGCGGCTCTTTCGCGTCTTGCTTCCCTTCTCTGTTGTCTTTCATCCCTTTCCTGTTTCTGAATGTCTGACATACTTCCATAAAATACTATTTCTTTGGGTCCTCTACGGTCGACTTTTCATTACTGGTGACGGCTATCCTCTTTAGGTCGACTAGGATCCACTCTACTCTACCTCTGACACATGACCAGCTACCCCCCCATAGCCTACCTGATGCTTTTAGAAATCCCGAATAGTTCAAATCACTTGCTTAGGAAGTATTCCCACTCCCTTTCTGCAATAAATTTTTCCCACTTCCTCTTCTTCTCCACCTAGTTGGTGTTTGGTGGTTGTTCGCACAGTGGTGGTCTAGGTTTGATGATGTGGCCTGCTCCGTTCTCTATCAAGAATTTGAACAGCAAGGTCAGAAAAGAGCACAAGAATTGTTCGGTGAAATCTGTGTAGAATTTCGCTTTTACAGTTTCCACTGATGTTCGGTCTTCGACTGCTTGTTCCTCATAGAAGTCGTCAGCGATTTTCTCAAACCACTCTGACAAATTCGTTCGTCCCCCTCGGAACAGTTTATCTAGCAACTGTTGTTCTTTAGTCACATCTGGCTTTCTCATCCAGAAGCTGCTTCAACAGTTGTGGCACTGATTCAATGAATTTCTCATGTGTCTCTATGAAAAATATTACTTTGGCTTCAGCGACTGTCAATCTGTTTCTTCTTGCGTAATTTTGCAAGTAGTTCACAACTTTACGGTCCCACCAGTCCTTGATCTCCTGCTCTGGTATCATATGTGAACATATATTTTAGACATGTACTACCGGCAACGGAACCAATGTTGTAATCTCACAAATCACATAAGGTTACCAATAATACATACTAAAACATAACTATAAATCAGAGACAAGAGACAAGAATAGATAGGATAATAGATTATATTAATGCAATGAGTTCATACAAGGCAGAGAACTTAACTGAGTTCTCATTTGGCTCAACAACCTAATATATACAATGTACAGACAGTTACAAAAATAACTACCTGTCGGTTCGGTGAACCGACACGACTTTTAGTTATCCGACCTAATCTTTCTAGTTAGTCGGCTGACCGAATTAGTCGGCTGATCGACTAAGTCGGCTCATCGAATTAGTCGGCTCATCAACTAAGTCGTCCCATTGACTTAGTCAGTTGATCAACTAAGTCGGTATTCATTCAAGTCAACTTCATCGACTTGCTCCTTTCTACATACGTTTGAGTGGAACCTTATTCTAATGTGGCTCTTTAGGCTTTCCACTTGTCATTCCAACTGGATTACTCGCAGCTTGGGATGGTTGCTTCTGTTGATTCCTGAATCTAGAAGGTTTGAAACCTTTCTTCCTTTAATCAAAATTCTCATTCTTATTTTCCTTTGATGCCTTATGGTAATCAGGTTTACCTTTGCTTTGCTCATAGCAATACTTATCCTTCCTTATGGCTTCTTCAAGAGTTCTTGGTTCATAGAACTCAATTCTGTCTTTGTAAGACTAAGGCAATCCACTCAGAAACCACTGGACCTTCACTTTTTCATCTCTGATGTACCGTACATACCTCAACAATTCCAGGAACTTGTTTGCATATTCATCCATGGTCTGCTGTCCCAATCACAGCTCATGGAACTCCTTGATCATCATAATACCTGTCAGAGAGGTATTTCTTCCTGAAATACTTCTAGAACTGTTTCCACTTCAGTTTCCTTTCACTGATCCTCTTTACTTGCTTGAAGTGTTTCCACCAAATGGATGCCCTTCCATTCAGATTAAATATGGAAACTCTTGCCTTCATGTTTCCTGAATAATCCTGCACTTGAAAGTACTTCTTTATCCCAAGAAGCTAAGCTTCAGCCTCTTGTCCAGTCTTTATCTCACCATCAAATGTAGGAGGTTTAGTTTTCCTAAATTCATCTTGAGAGCGATCCCTATGGTGCCTTCTTCTTTTCCTTTTATGAGAAGATGAACTTGTATCTCCACTGGATTCTTCAGAGTTAGATGATCCACTAGAAGTCCTTCTCCTCCTCCTAGGGCTGCTATTACTGCCTTCAGGCCTTGGTGTACCTCATCTAGAATCTATCTTTCTCTGCAAATTTGTCAAACTCTACAACATGGTAGCATTCAGTTGGTGCTGCTCTTCCTGGGATTTAATCAAACTTTTCATGGTGGCTGCAACCTCGGACGGTGTCTCCTGGAATCTTATTCCATTCGACTCTATGTCATCATTTCCATTATGATAATTTTCTCCCATGGAATCTCTCACACGCTCGTAGGAATCCTGAGCATCATACCCATCATTGGTCCTCATGATTGAACCACCTCTTGCTTTACCACACTGTTCTACCTGGAATACTGCTCTTGGAAGTGGTCTATAATTCTTAAAATGTGTTAGTAGCAAACTATTAGATGCATGTCATCAATATAAACCAAAACTACTTACCTTCCTTAGGAGAAACATAATAATAATAGTTTTTCTTAAAACACAAAATCTTCTCTATCTCTTGTTCAGCTCTGTAACCACTGATAGTCTGCTGAAAGCCTACTAAAAGGAAGTTGAAAACTGCTTGAAAAATCGTTGAAAAGTTCCTTTGAAAAACCCAAATCTCCTTTGGCCCAATTGGGTTTCCTCTCAACTATCTTTCCCATATTTTAGTTGTAAAAACACCTATCTCATCAGCGGTCTATTTGTTTATTTCTCTTTGGTGTGTCAGGTCCACAATGATCTAACCCTCTGAGCTGTAACGGCGATGCCAAGGTCTACCCATCGATGGTTTCATCAGCTAAGGATCTCCACGGTATTGACAGTTGAACGAGTTATTTATTAGGTGTGCAGTCCCTTGGGCAGCCACAATGGCGGAAAATGATCTCACTACGGTTTCTGTGGACACCTACCAGCTATCGGACCTACTATCCATCGAGTGGATAGTGCTTTGGACTGCCGCAACAGCGGATTTACAATCTTTTGATTCCTTTCGCTCGGTGGCCTGATCCTTAATAATTTTCTAATAACTTTATACTCAACCCAAATTTTCAAAATTTTCCTCTAATCGGGTCTCTTCCCTGCTAATTCTCCAGCGTTTCGGTGGGCAAACATACTAAACTCCCGATCTGCATCGACGATGTCAATGACTACTCATCAGGTCTTCTCCTTACTAACCTTCCGGTATTTTGATGGCTGAAACTTCTAATGATTTTCGATCGGCGATCTGAAGCGCAACTTCATTGGCATCAGCAGTCAGAACCTGTAACCATCAGAAGCTTATTGCTCTAAACTTTTGCAACGGTGGCATGTGAACTAGTAACTCCTTCCGATGTTTATCGGCGACCCTTACAACCAACATTTTCCTGTGGCCAATGATCTTGTGCCTTAGAGAAAATTTTTGAATCTTCTTCTTTCCTTGTCTTTCACCGCATCGGCTCTTCCTTCAACTATTCATCAGCGATGTCAATGCCTATTCTCCTCCATTCGCCAGTGATTCCATTCCTTAGAAACCTTTCAGAAATTTTTTCGCTACGTCGGCTGTCGAAACGACTATTCTCTATGCCATCAGCGGTCGGAGGTATACCCGTCGGAAGCATAGTTTTCTAACCATCCTTAATGGTGGCGCAAGATCATCTAACTTCTTTCAATGTAGTCACCAAACTTTTTCCAAGTTGGCAACATGATCCTCGAGGCATCAGCGATGCAATCAACTAATCATTGTCGATTGCCGATGATTTTAACACTTAAGAAAATTTTCACAAAACCTTCTGCCGTTGGGTGGGATTCAAACTAACACTTATGCCGTGTCAGAGGAACTTTGCACTAAGTTCTCTGATGAGCCGACAATTCTGGCACTTAGACAAATTTTGTGAATTTTCTTGACATCACCCATTTCTCCTAGTTTCTTCTGGGAAGTAGGCAACCTGCCTCTATTGATTGTTTCTCATGGCCCTGTGAGGCCCAAATGTTGGAACATAGGATCAGTCATTGCATCTTCATAGCCCATTCAGGCCCATGCTGCAACCAAAGCTATGATACCATTTTGTAATTTCCCCAACCCTTCGATCGAGAAAGAGGACGCTACTTCACACCAACATATAGGCAACTAGCCCCATGAACATGATCATACATAAAAATACTGAAATATAAAGCTTAAAACATAAAAAATACTAAGATGCATAATCGTTCATATACATAGCAGAAGCAAACAAACATTCATTCGTATATAATTCAGCATTTAACATTTCCAACATCATAATTCATTAACGTTAAATATGATTGCAAAACAGATTAGCCAAGAATACTTATCTTATGTGAACTGTCCCGCAACCAGCTACGTCGCTGCAACGTTCCACCCAACCATAGGCCCATGTGCTCTTTAGTCTCTTAGCAACGCTGCCACCCCCGATCCAAGCATGATTTCCCCAAGGAATAAGGAACTAGCAGGCTTACACATAGCCAAGGATAACAACACCACAAGGATACACAGTTCAGCCAAGCCAACACAGTTGGGTTTATCAGGAGAACAACAGATCAGCCAAGCCAACAAGGTTGGGTTTATTAGGCCATCCAAGAGCTAGGAAAGGCTAAATGCTAAGTTGGTAAGCTACTTAAAGAACTAAGGACACCTACACCAAAACTAGCCTGACTTCTAGGACACACACCCAACACAAGGAAATCAGTCCTTTCTCTGCTATGCAGTCCCTCAGGCCCTGACCTCCCTTCTAGTGCTATTCAGGGGTAGTGGAGAAGAAATTCAGCCCTATAGTTCTGTCTATGTGGTTCCCAAACACACTAGGTTTATCAAGCACATCAAGCCCTCATTCACCACTCCAAAGCGGTCCGAGGACAAAACCAGTTGAGTGTATGCAGCAAACCAACTATTAAAGCTTTAACAAGGGAAAAACAGCTCCCTGGATCATTCTTGGCCCTATCGTAGCCAAAACGATCCCATAGCATCCAAAAAACAAGGGAACCCAACCAACGATTGTGAGAAACAATAGCCAATGAACAACAGCGATGGCTCATGATGAAGCAACAGAACGTTGCACAGTCCAGACACAACAGCAACGTTGGAAAACAATGGTGGAGTAAAAATGAAGGCTCTATGCATGAGCAGGAGGATGAACCGATTCGCAGACTAAAAACTCCATGAGAAAAGGAAGAGCCAACCCCCAATCAATGAATCGCGACTCCTTTTATCTCAGCCCTCATGAGGGAAAATGAACAGCCCAACTTCCTGCATGCAAGAGGGGGAACAAAGCGTCCCCTTCCTCTGGTTGGATGATCGGGAAGACCAACGATCCGTAGGAAACAGAATAGTCATGATGGAGAGAGTGTGGTCATGGAAATAATGGGATCGTGGGGGTCATCCTGGTGGAGTGTGCGTGTGGGCAAGGAGTGACAGTCCTACCACACTCCACTGCCAGCAATAACTACCCCACCTAATCAACAAAACATTTAAGGTGGTGGTTGGATGAGACAAGGGAAGGTGACACATGGATTCCCCCCCCCTTATCCTTAGAAAATCATGCCCTTTTCAATTTGGTTGCAGTGAACATAGCTGGTTGGAGTTATTTAATTAAAATGCATAGTTACATGATGCCATAACTTAATATGTATGCCGCATATCCCGATATACCATCGGTAACAGTTCTAATCACCAAAACATAACATAACCAAATTGATGGTGAGGCTTTGGCCTTTAGCTCCACACCATGATTATTTACAATATATATATATCATGTATATTTAATGCATCGGGGTCAAAACCAAGGATGTTACATGTGGTAAAATCAGCTGTAACTCCAGTACAGAAAAAGTCTGGGTAGATCAAACTTTGTGTTGATTTCAGGAGTCTAAACCATGCATCGGATAAAGACAATTACCCTGTCCTACCCATGGAACATATACTACAAATGGTCTCAAGTTCTGAGTTGTTTTCTCTGTTAGATGGATTCTTAGGCTATAACCAAGTGCTAGTAGCAGAAGAAGACATACTCAAGGCCACCTTCAAAACCAAGTGGGGGACTTTTGCATATAGGAGAATGCTCTTTGGACTCATTAATTCTGGAGCGAATTTCCAAAGGGCTATGAATATAGCTTTCCACGGTCTGATTGTCCGGAGTGTTGTGGTCTATCTAGATTATGTTACGATATTTTTTAATAAAAGAGAAGAACATGTGTTTCATTTGAAACAGATTTTTGAACGTTGTAGAAAATATGGCATTTCTTTAAATCCTAAGAAATGTGTGTTTGTTGTTACCGAATGAAAGCTATTGGGTCATGTTATTTCGAAAAAAGGGATATCAATAGACCCAAAGAGAATTAAATCAATAGAACAAATCCATTTACCCCATAATAAAAAAGGTATGCAGTCTTTTATGGGGACAATTAATTTTGTGTGAAGGTTTGTGCCAGACTTTGCTCAAATAATCAAACCTTTGCAACAAATGGTCAAGCAAAGTGCTCAATTCAAGTGGACTGATTTAGAGAATGATGCATATAACAATATCAAGGCATCCATATCTCATGCACCATCACTGAAAAGTACCAACTTCGAAAAGGATCTTATCTGGTACACTTTTGCTTCAGATGATTCATTAGCCGTGGTGCTTACACAGAAAGAAGAAAGGGGAGATGAGTACCCCATATTGTTTATGAGCACTAGTCTACAAGGGGATGAATTAAAATATCCCGTAGTTGATAAGAAAGCCTATGTGGTTTTTAAAGCGGTGAAGCAGTTCAGACCATATATACTTAAGAACCATACCAAGGTAATAGTTCTGCACCCGACAGTATGATCTCTTTTTGTACAAAAAGAGTTAGGAGAAAGAAGAGGTAACTGGGTAACTGCTTTGCAAGAGTACGATCTAGAATTCAAACTAGCAACCATGGTTAAAGGACAAGGGATCTGTAAATTGATGGCTGAGAGTCAAGACAATGAAGATAACAATTGGGATAATGAAGTTGAATTACACATGGTGGATGTATGTCCTTTATTCACAGCTCCAGACTCCTGGTATAGAGATTTAATTCATTATCTTCAAGAAGGATATTTACCGGAACATTGGAATCCCAAGAAAATGAGAGCACTACGTCTAAAATCAGCCTTATATTAGATTATGAATATGAGGAGGAATTTTGGACACAGAGTACATAAGGATTTTATCTTCAGCCTCTACAATTTTCAGATCTTGATCCTTCTCAAATATTGGTATATATCAAATGTACCAAAACGTATCAGTTTTAGTATTTAGGGTTTTTTTAGCTCGGGGTGAAACTAGGGTTTGACTTTCCCGGAGTTTCACCCAACCAAAAATATTGATCCAGGTCTCTAAACTTTGATTTTGATGAGGAGAGAAATCCTATTCTAGGCTCACTCAAAAATTCCTCTTCAGTAAGAAGCCCTAATTTCCCGCACCGAAAATTGAATATGCTCGAAATCGAATTCCGCTTCGACAGAAAGATGCACCCTTCAATGGAGAGTCAACCTAGCCTTCTTTTGCTGATCAATTGTGGAGAGAGAACTAAAAAGTAAGAATCCCTAGATTATATAGCTTGTGAAAGCTGTCCTATTCAGGTTAGCTCTGATACCATGTTAAATTTTTATATACTTAGCTAAAAACATCAGTATTTCATTTCATTTCCATAACAAAAGCATATAAACGGGATCACTAAAAGAAACAGTATCACAAGAACAACACAGATTTATCCTGGGAAAACCCTAAAGGGAAAAACCCAGAAAAAGCTTCCTCAATATAGATGCCCCAAAAAGGTAAAAATGTAAAACCAACAAGGAGATCAAAAACCTGATCCTCCTCCTTCTCCAGCTACTTCTCTCCTCCACAAGTGCGCTACTCAAGTGAGAGTGTGTGTGTCACAAATGAGGAGCACTACACCTCTATTTATATTCATCCATTCACTTAAGTTAACTCATTTGACATGTGGGCTCGAGTTAAATCATGTAGTCTCGAGTTACACATGTAGGCTCAAGTAACCATACTGGGGTGCTGATGACCCACCTTTACAATTAGAGGGGACTACCTCATGACTCTTATTAGTTCTTCCGATTAGGAGCATTGGGGTACAATGTAATACAAGTGGTTCTCCCAGTAGGACCATCGGGGACCACAAAAAGATGCATATATAATATTCTTCGAAGTTACAATATTTCAATAGTACTACCCCTATGGTCGACTCAGATGCAGCCAGATACAATATAAAATCACAAGAGTAATCTGGCAGGGGCAATAACGGTGCTGACAACAAAGCTTTCTTTAATGCCTCAAATGCAAGTTGTGTGATTTTATCCCATACAAATGGGGTGTCATGCTTCAACAGGTGAATGAAACCTTTAGTAATCTTGGCATAATTTACAATAAAATGTTGAAGTAAGTTGGAATTCCCTTGCAGGCTTTGAAGCTGCCTGATAAAACAAGGAGGAGGCAGATTTATGATGGCATCAACTTTCAAAGGATCCACTTGAATGCATTTGCTCCCAAAATATAGAGAATCTGAGGCTGAATTTTGGACACTGTGTACATAAGGATTTTATCTTCAGCCTCTACAATTTTCAGCTCCTGATCCTTCTCCAATATTGGTATATAGCAAATGTACCAAAACGTATCAGTTTTAGTATTTAGGATTTTTCTAGCTCAGGGTGAAACTAGGGTTTGACTTTCCTAGAGTTTCACCCAACCAAACATCTTGATCCAGGTCTCTAAACTTTGATTTTGATGAGGAGAGAAATCCTATGCTAGGCTCACTCAAAAATTCCTCTTCAGTAAGAAGCCCTAATTTCCCGCACCGAAAACTGAAAATGCTCGGAATCGAATTCCGCTTCGATAGAAAGATGTACCCTTCAATGAAGAGTCAACCTAGCCTTCTTTTGCTGATCAATTGTGGAGAGAGAACCAAAAAGTAAGAAGCCCTAGCTTCTATAGCTTGTGAAAGTTGTCCTATTCAGGTTAGCTCTGATACCATGTTAAATTTTTATATGCTTAGCTAAAAACATCAGTATTTCATTTCATTTCCATAACAAAAGCATATAAACAGGATCACTGAAAGAAACAGTATCACAAGAACAACACAGATTTATACTGGGAAAACCCTAAAGGGAAAAACCCAGCAAAAGATTCCTCAATATAGATGCCCCAAAAAGGTAAAAATGTAAAACCAACAAGGAGATCAAAAACCTGATACTCCTCCTTCTCTAGCTACTTCTCTCCTCCACAAGTGCGCTACTCAAGTGAGAGTGTGTGTGTCACAAATGAGGAGCACTACACCTCTATTTATATTCATCTGTTCACTTAAGTTAACTCATTTGACATGTAGGCTCGAGTTAAATCATGTAGTCTCGAGTTACACATGTAGGCTCAAGTAACCATACTAGGGTGCTGATGACCCACCTTTACAATTAGAGGGGACTACCTCATGACTCTTATTAGTTCTTCCGATTAGGAGCATCGGGGTACAATGTAATACAAGTGGTTCTCCCAGTAGGACCATCGGGGACCACAAAAAGATGCATATATAATATTCTTCAAAGTTACAATATTTCAACAGTACTACCCCTATGATCGACTTAGATGCGGCCAAATACAATATAAAATCACAAGAGTAATCTGGCGGGGGCAATAACGGTGCCGACAACAAAGCTTTCTTTAATGCCTCAAATGCAATTTGTGCGATTTCATCCCATACAAATGGGGTGTCCTGCTTCAACAGACGCATGAAACCTTTAGTAATCTTGGCATAATTTACAATAAAATGTTGAAGTTGGACTTCCCTTGCAGGCTTTGAAGCTTCCTAATAAAACAAGGAGGAGGTAGATTTATGATGGCCTCAACTTTCGAAGTATCCACTTGAATGCCTTTGCTCTCCAATTATGATTGATTAATACCCTGCCCGAGGCCTCTATTTATACTTTGGGAAATAGAGTGATTTCGACGGTTGGGGTAGTTGAAACAGTTGGTATAGTTAAGGATTAGGGCCCAACTAATCTCAATTAATTGTGTTTTATATTTTTAAGGTCAAACTAAGGTGTACGCGACTATTGATATAGGAAACCTGCGTATGACACGCGAGTTGCTCAAAGGAAACCCATGTACACTGGTGTACATGGGTTGCAATGTAGACAGTCGCATACAGTATGCGAGTTGCAATGGAGATAGTCACGTACGCAACTCAACACTTAGAAAAATTATATAGCAAGCTGGTTTAAGGGTAAATGCATCCCAAGTCATGCCCATCTATAGTGCTTTGGAAAACTTCAATTCTAATATGTCCTTTTGTGTACCAACATAAATAATGTCAGAACTCAGACAGAGAAGTGCCATTTGGGTTGATAACAGTTAACCCATAACCATGATTACAATAGGATTTAATAAAATTCCAAAAATTGAAAAACTCATGATCTTTGGTGCAATTGATGTCTTGCAGCAAATCCATTCATAAATTCTTATGCATATGATGAAATTAAATTTTGTTGAAGATCCATTTAATATATCGAAGATACCTTTCCATCCATATAACATATTTTCTCTTCAATGACCCAGGGAATGAGAAAAAAATTGTTGAAGCTCAGGGGATGGGCGCACACTATTTTTGCAGACATATGTTGCTTCAATCGATGATATCTCACAAACTAGAAATCTTAATGAAAAACTGCAAAACACCCATTTTAGTTGACATAAATAACTTTCTAATGAGATAAGGTAGAGTATTTTATATTTTATGTGGAATCTATGGTACTTGTTTAAATTTATGTACGTGAGGTCGCATTGTGTACAAACAAGTACTGCTTCAAACAAGCATATCTCACAATACAAGAAGCCAAATGAAAAACCGTGAAATACCCATTTTAGATGATAAAAAAATATTTCGAATGAGATATTGAATACCCCTTGAAACATCTTATATATATCACAACATCTCTCTAAAATTTGTAGAAGTGGGTCGTCCTCCATAGATTGATGAGTGTAGGTTTCCAAGGGTTTGTAGAGAAACATAAACTATTGTAGAGATCATGAAATCTCTAGATGCAACATAGAAACCATTGTATGGACTAACAAATAGACTCTATGAGTTCCAAAAGCATTTTGGAAATTCCTGCAGGTCTTTGAATTCGAACTATGCTCAAACCCTCCTTCCCATGGAATGGTTACTTGCTTTGATACCACTAGGATATGAATAGCCTAGACATAGAAACATATAGACCCGAGGATTAGATGTCGAGAGAGGAGGAGAAGAGATATCACAATGGACCAACTATGAGAAATACACGTCAAGGAGATATAGGATGTGAATAACCTGGAAAAAGAAACATAGAGTATATAGGACACATGGAGGGGTGATTCTCAAAGCAGTTTCTCTAAGCCTCACCTCTCAAACTATAGTAAGAAATTTGGATCCCTGACCCAAGAGGCTTGAATGCTGAAAGAGGAGGAGATTAAAGCTACAAAATTGTTAACAATTGATCCATAGAGTAACATAGAGAAACATAGAGTAAATAGGCCACATGGAGGGTTGACTCTCAAAGATGATTCTTTGAGCCTCACCTCTCAAACTATAATAACAAAGACACTCAGAACCAATAACTCAAAAATAATTTATGGTTATTGGTCAACCACACAAAACCCATAGTTATGTATTGTAATCATGGTTAGGGGTCATCCACACAAAACCCGTGGTTAGGGGTCAACCACACAAAACCCACGGTTATGGCTTAGCCACACAAAACCCACAATTATGGGTCAACCACACAAAACCCATGGCCATGGTCACGGTTATGGATCAACCACACAAAACCCATGATTATGGGTTAACCTCACAAAACCCTTCTCTTCATTGGAAATTGGAACATTGTAATCATGGGTCTCTTTTTAGCATGAAATGATGGGGACCATCATTTTCTAAGGGGGGAGAATGATCTTAATTTGAAGGGGAATATGGTCTCAATTCATATGTATAAGTCATAAAAGCATTAAATGGAGAGGCCACCCTCTCTCATTCATCATAAAAACATTAAATGGAGAGGCCACCCTCTCCTATCCATGGTATTTGACAACCCATGGTTTTGTTCCATGTTATGGCTTCAAGGTACATTGTACCTCTCCCATCCATGGTATTTCACAGCCCATGGTTTTGGCCCATGGTATGGCCCCAAGGCACTTTGTAATAATATTATATAAAGGCTCTATGTCTTCTCAATAAAGCATTCAAGTATTTTTGTCATCCTACAATGGGTTTTATTAGTTTGTGTTAATCGTTTTGAGTTAATCTTGGTTAATTAATTTTAAGTTATTGTTCTAAGAGGTGAGGCTCTTTGAGCATCACCTCCAATCTCATTTTTGGATCAAATGATAGCAAATTTGCAAGTTTACTCTCCTCCTCTCTTGGAATCCAAGCCTCCTCAGTCTCTTCCCCCAAATACCCAATCCTTTGGGTCTCAGAGCCCCTGATATCATTTTTGTATCAAATGATAGAAAATTTGTAGATTTAATTTCCTCCCCTTTCAACATTCAATATTTTCGGGTCTCATCCCCATGATCCGAATCAACGGGTAGTTAGGGTTTTTCTATTGATGCACTATGTATGGAGTAGAAGGTTATGTAATGTGATTAAGGATTTTTATTGTATTTGAATCTATGCTCATAAGAGGTTTCCACCTTGAAGAGGCAAATGAACATTGTTCTCTCTTTTGGATATCACTAATACAAGGGTTCTTTCTCAAGTTCTATATATTTCTCTCTTGGTGTTTTGTTGTTAAGCTTTGGCATTTTATCATAGTATGTTATTTTTCTATGTAATTATGGGGTTAAGTACATTACAAGTGGTATTAGAGAACATTGTTGGGCCAAGCACCAGATGTTTAGAATTTTTTAGGCCAAAGACATGCTCTAGTGTCTTGAATAATATATATATATATATTCATTAAGCAGATAAAATTGAATTTAAGGAAGACTACTAGATGGAAATATAAGAGGTTTCACTTGGTTGAACACCCTTGTAATCCTCGGTAGTACCCCTTTGAGTAGTATCGCATTAGAAAAAACATGTACATGAAATTTCACTTTTGCATACCCTCGGGTATATCAAAAATAACGTAGGAAGCCTAAAACCAACTTTAGATAATCTGATCGGACGTCTTGTTGTTATAATGGAACTTAGCAAAACACTCGAGGATATTACTCTCTAGTATATAGTTAGTTAGGTAGTATGGATAACAGAATGATTGAACCTCCTTGGTTAGTGCCTTGAGATATTGGGATGAGTATTATTATTGTACCCTACAAGTATATTAGAGAACTCTATCACTTGGAATTCCCTTATCCTCATGACCCTAGAAACCTTGTTCTCTATGACCAACTAGTGAAATTACGACATCTTTGCATCCAAAAGTAGTTTGGTAATTATGTCAGTGCAATAATATTTTGTAAGAAGTAACACTCCCATCAACATAATATTTTTATATTGATCTCAATTACCCTTATAGAAGAACTATCTCAAAATGCTCCTTGTCATGTGTTAATAGTAATGGTACCACTCTCTAATAATAATAAAATGTGGACCTAAACACACCATTGTGGATGACCTACCTCATTAGACTTCTTGCAAGATGTTGATTGCAATAGTCTCAATCCTCAATGATCTTTTTAGGTGCACATGTAGACACTGTGATGACTCACTCAAACACCATGTAGTTCGATAAGAGACTTAACAACCTAGATGATCAATACTGTACAAAATTTTGTAGAAATATGTTGAGCTTTGATATGTATTCTTTAATTGTGGAAATACATAGCACTTGAAATAAATGAACCATTCATACACATATCATTCACACATAACACAACATGTACCCTAGGGAAAAAACTTAAAATAATGACAGTGAAAAACCCTATCAAATCTCCTCAGTATAATAATGATAGATAGTAGAGAATGTTGTTTACAATTGTAGATTTCTTTTGGAACCCTAGGTGCAAGATAAGAGAGAATAAAAGTACCCTATGTGTATAAACTGAACAAGAGAGAAGAAGGACCAACTCGATGAACTTAGCAATGTGTCCAACACATCAATAACTTGCCAAAAAATAGTCTCATACAAGATGTATCAAATCACTGCATGGGAATTGACCTTCTCATTCAAAAATAGTGAATTCCTTCTTTGAAGAATAGCTCTTCTCTTCGGTTCCTTGAATCCTGCATAACACAATGTGCAATGCCTTTCATATTTTACATTAAATCATGCTTTATTGACTTCAGAATGAATTGGCCTTCTAACTAACTATTTGGTCACTTATTTGGGATACTAACTCAAGTGTCGTAATGAAAATGCTCAAGTTCCATCATACAAACACTTAGTTAACTTAAGTGTTGTCTTTTAGTTTAATCAAAGTGTTGTCTTTTACTTTCACTAAAGTGTCATCAATGAAAAACACTTTATTTAATTGTTTCTTCTTTATTGACACTTTAGTTAACTCTTATTAACTGAAATCATGCGGATTGATTTACTGAAGTGACCACTATGAGTTCTCCTTAATTAATTGAGGCATACATTTTTAATTGAATTAAAGCTTAACAAATCTAGTTCTCTTCAATTAACTGAAATTTTCTCATGAGCAATTCGAATTCTCTTGTTCTCTTATGAATATTATCTTTATCTCTTATCTTATCTACATGGTCCATATGTGCTAACTTTAATTTATCTATCATATCAAATTATACTTGGGAGATTTGACCAATGATGTGATAATATCATTCTACTATTCGTTCCAAGTGATCTTATGCTAAAGTAATTCACTCTAGAGGTGGTCAGTCTTTAGAGGAGACTCAATATCTCAATCATGGTTAGTAGTATGTCACACATCATGCATGCTTTAACAAGCAAAGCATTTCCTCTATACATGCGGTCCACCTCAACACACGAGGACTTGACTTGAAACACAAGTCCTTAGCCTTGTCAAACAAGATTGTACAACATCATCACTTTGACATATCAAAAAATTCACCTCAACACATGAGGATTAACCTTTACACATAAGGCTTAGTCATTATTCAATACAACCAAATAATTTACTCCAAGTTCCCTAAGTCCAACTTAGGTTCCCTAGTGGTTCCCTACCTCAACACATGAGGCCCAATCCTAACACACAAGATTGGCTTTGAGAATGACTCGTGATGCTATAACTTTAACACTCCATCTCAGTAAGCGAGGAATTCTCTACCATGCCAAGATTGTCTTGGAAGTACCTATAATTTGTCATAGACAGAGGCTTAGTCAACATATATGCAATCTACTCATTGGTAGCAATGTATTGAAGTCTTACTACACTTCTCTGGACCATGTCTTTTATGAAGTGATACTTCATCTTATGTGTTTCTACTTTTCATGAAATGCATGGTTTTCAAAAAGCTTAATGCAACTATGATTATCAAAATGAATTACTATAGTCTGAAGCTTCTCCTCGAACAACCCAACAAGTAGCTTCCTAATACACACAAATTCATGGAAAGCAGTGCTAGCCACAATATACTTTTCTTATATAGTACTAACTGCAATAGACTTTGCTTATGTAGTACTAGTCACAATAATACCACCCCAATTGGAGTTGGCATAACCAAGTAACTTTACCTCATCATTGGAGGCATATTCGAGTCCATAAGAAATAGTACCTCGAAGGTATCTGATCATATGATTAGAAGCAACCTAGTGGCTGTGTGTAGGATCAGACAAAAAATGACTCAAGATACTAATGACATAACATATATTAGGTCTACTATGTATCAAATACATTAAGGAACCATTAAGCTATCTATACTTGGTAGAATCTACTAAATCTGATCCATAATTTGACTCATTTAGTCCCCTCAAGTTTGAAACCATCAGTGTATTCATGGATTTGCAATCCATCATACCAAACCTACACAACACATCAACATTGTACTTCCCTTAAGAAATAAATATCTCATATTTCCTTTTCCAAACTTCAAGACCAAGAAAGTAATGCATAAGACCTAAGTATTTCATCTCAAACTCTGAAGAGAGGTCCCTCTTGCACCAAGCTATCAAATGTTCCTCTTTGGTAAGGAACAATCATCAACATAGAGAACCAATATCAGAGGTTGGTTCTTCACAATCTTGAAGTACATGTTTGGATCAACTTTGCTCTTAAAGAAGCCTAGTCTTTGAAGATAGCTATCAATCCTTGAATACCAGGCCTTGGGGGATTTCTTAAGTCCATACAAGGCTTTATTCAAATTGCATACATGGGAATCCATCCCATGAACTACAAATCCCTTAGGTTGTTGTATGCAAACCTATTCCTCAACCTCACCATTGAGGAATGCAGTCTTCACATCCATATGGTGAAGCTTCCATCCTAGAACAAATGCACGTGAGATCATAGCTCGAATAGTGGCGTACCTGGCCATAGGAGCGAATGTATCATCATATTTTATGCCTTCTTTCAGTGAGAAACCTCGGGAAATAAATCTAACTTTATACTTTTCAATAAATCTAATTTGTAAATCCATCTAGAAGTTACTATGGATTTTCGTTAAGGTTTAGGAACAACTTCCTAAACATCATTATTCATAATTTGTATTCCTCTACCATTGCATCTTTCCATACTTGTTTCTTAGCATATTCTTCATAGGTGGAAGGTTCTGAATCACTAATGTGACTCATCTGTGCAATATACTCTAAATATCTTTCAGGTCTCTTTCACTCTCTATATGAGCTTAATAGTACTCCATATCTTTCTGTATCCTATAGAATGTCTTGACACCATGCATATATCCTCTTAGCACGAGGTTCATCAAGTGATATTTCAACTAGTTCTACTAGTTCTTTAGGATCTAGCAAATATGAGGACTCTTCTGGCTTCTCCCTCTCAACATTTAAATGGGTAGAACCATAATTTGGGTCCTCCACCATGGGAGAGTCATGCTCCTCCATGTATGAATCACATTGAACTTTAGAGCGCTTAAATGCAACCTCTTCATGGAATGTCACATCTATGTTGACTTCAATGTGTATTTCACCTGGTACATATATTTGTAGGATTTGGATGATTTGCTATAACCAACGAAGTCCCTTTCTTTTTGAATGGTTCCATCTTTTATTTTTTCTCTTTCAGCAAATGAATGCCAATAGAAAGTATTCAAGTGTCCAGCATTTGAATTTTCACTAGTGAAAACTTCTTCATGAGTCTTCTCTCTCAAAATAGCATGAGGACTTCTATTATGGATATACACAGTAGTGTTGGAGGCTTCTTCACATAAGTAGGTAGGAAGATCTTGATCACACATCATGGATTTTGTAGCCTTACAAATTTGTTATGATCTTTCTTTCGAGAACCCCATTCTGCTAGGGGTTGTAAGGTATACTCAGTTGTCCTATTATACCTTCAGAACAAGTCTCATTATTCTTCTCTTGTATGCCATAACATACAATCTTCCTACAAGTCAAATTAAGTCAAGTGATTACAAACCTTGCATAATACAATCATTTCAATACAATGACAAATACATAATTTATGCAAACATTTTTAACCAATACTTCAACATAACCTCATATATCCATATCTCATGGAATGTTATACAACACTATAGGGTACTTACTCAATCATAACATGTGCTAGATAAGCTTATTGTTCATTAAGAAAAGAAAACTATAACGCATGCTCATCATTTTACACCATAACATACTTCTTAATTCTAGGAATACATATTTACATATAACTGTAATGAAGAATATATTAAAAAACATTCATATCTGATTTATAAGAACAATTGATAATCAAAATACAAATACTTATCTTTTATTGTTTTGTGGGATCCCTCTTAATATTTGTTTCCTTATGAATATTAATGGATTCCTTAGGTCTTCATACATCATTGATGACAATATCCTCGTTTAGAGATTATGCAATCATTGGTTTAATAAAGGAAAATCTATTTTCGATGGTCAACATCTTCTGCATCACTTGACTTATGATAATCATAAGAATAGTTTCTTGTAGGTTCATCTTTTGTAGCAGCAGAAGCATGAAACCTATCGTTTCCTCTTTGCTTATCTTGGCACTATCTTGCAAAATGGTCCTTATTGTTGCAGTTGTAGTACTTTACCTTCATCTTATTAAAGTTCTTGTAGTACTCTCTTTCCTTTGAATGAGGAAACTTCTTTTGAGGAAGGGATTTCTTTCCTCTCTTCACCCTTTCCATAAGAGCATGGTTTTCTTCTTTGGAGGAAGGGGCCTTGCTTTGTATTATCCCTTCCTCTTGGAGACAATCATGCCACAACCTCTCAAAGTTAGGTTGTACCTCTCAATAGCCAGTAGCCAATAATAGCCAAGAATGTCTCCAAGAATGTATCCCATGAGGGTGGGATACCATCGACAATAGTTTGGATGAGATCATCATCATCCACCACTACTCTAATGCTAGTGATCTCTTACTTGAGATATTTTTTGAAAAAGGAGGCCATTGTCTTGTCCTTCTCCATATTCATATTTTGAAACTTGTTCTTCAATTCCCTCTTCTGACTTGGAGCCTTCTTCTCATAGAGGTTTGTCAAAGTATCGAAGCATTCATTTGCGGTCTTCAATGGAGTGATTACTAGCATCAGATTGTCCTTCATCGAATCATAGATGATCCTCTTACCTTTGGCTTGGTTCTTCTTCAAGGTAGTGTGCTCTGCATTAGTAGTGGGCTCTTCCACCACATTGGATATGTAGCCATCTAATTCATGTTCTTCCATGATGTTCAGGATTCAAGCCTTTCAATATTTGAAGTTTGAAGTAACTTCAAGTCAGTTTTTCAGTCAGATTGAAGCCCTTGTTCTTCAAGTACTGTGCTCAACTTCTTAGGATCTACGTAGGATCAATATTTCTTGTAAAAACTGAGCTCCTTCACACCCTAATATCTAATACCAGTTAAATTTTATTCTTTAACTGTGAAAATACAAAGAACTTGAAATCAATAAACCATTCATACACAATCATTCACACATAACAAAGTATGCACCTTAGGGGAAAACATCAAAACAATGAGAGTGAAAAACCCCAGAAAATATCCTCATTATAATAATGATATATATCAAATAATGTCTTTTACAATTACATATTGCTTTCAACACCCTAGGTGCAAGATAAGAGAGAATGAAAACACCCAATGTGTATACATTGAACAAGAGAGAAGAAGGATCAACAGGATGAACTTAGCAATGTGTCCAACACATTAATAACTTGCCAAAAACATTCTAATACAAGATGTAGCGATTCACTTCATGGTAATTGGGATTCTCATGCAAAAATAGTGAATGCCTTCTTTGGAGAATAGATCTGCTCTCCAGTTCCTTCAATTCTGCATAACACAATGCACAATGTTTTTCATCGTTTACATTAAATCATGCTCTACTGACTTTATAATGAACTCACCTTATAACTGACTATTTGACCACTTAGCTGGGATACTAACTCAAGTGTTGTAATGCAAATTCTCAAGTGTTGTCATGCAAACACTTAGTTAGCTTAAGTGTTATCTTTTAGTTTAACTAAAGTGTCTTTAATGCAAAACACTTTAGTTAACTATTTCTTCTTTAATAACACTTTAGTTAACTCATATTAACTAAAATCATGCTAATTGATTTATTGAAGTGACCATTGTGATTTCTCCTTAATTAACTGAGGCATACATTGGTAATTGAACAAAAGTTTAATAAATTGAGTTCTCTTTAATCAATTGAAGTCTTCACATGAGCAATTTGAATTCTCTTTTCTACTTATGCATATTATATTTATCTCTTATATTATTTACATGGTCCATATGTGCTAACTTTAATTTGTCTATCATATCATATTATACTCGGGATATTTGTCCAATGATGTGATCATATCATTCTATTGTTCATGCCAAGTGATCTTATGTTAAAGTAATTCACTCTAGAGTTGTCTAGCCTCTAGAGGAGACTTAATAACTAGATCATGGTTAGTAGTATGTCACACATCATGCATGTTGCAAGTGGAAAAGTATTTCCCCTACACATGAGGCCCACCCTCAACACATGATGACCACCTCAACACATGATTTCCACCTCAACACATTAGGATCTGACTTGACACACAAGTCCTTAGACTTGTCCAACAAGACTATACAACATCATCACTTTGACATATCAAAGCATTCACCTCAACACATGAGGATTAACCTTTACACATAAGGCTTAGTCATTCTTGAGTCCAACCCAATAATTTACTCCAAGTTCCTTGAGTCCAACTCGGGATCCCTACCTGTAACTTTAACATAATCCACTCTTCAAGCACAACTTAAAGATGTTGCTATTAGATATAATTAAGACATTGCCACAATTCAAGAACTTAATCACATCCTTGAAAAATAAAAGGGACTCTTTGGTGAGTATGTGAGACCAACTCAATTAGCTAACAGATCACTACCTCCTAGTTGATAACCAATAGAATGAACCATACATAGAGATCCCTAGTAGAGAATATTAAAATGTGGGTGATGTGTGCCATCACTATCCCCTTTCATGTCCTCACATTCATATACCATCCCTCTTTTATAATGATTGGAACCCCTTTCCTAAAGTGGACATGAACATGTTCGATGGTTATGACCCCTCAAGTTGGGTTACCCAGATGGAACACTACCTTGTGCTCCATGGAAGTATTGATGACATAATAAAACTTAGAGTGGGGATGTTGTACTTGGACCCAGAATGAAGGAAATGATGAGAATGGCATAAAAAATTGTATGGAGGCTACACAATATGGAATCGGCTTGTTAAATCCATTTGTGCTCATTTCGAGAGAGATACACACTATTTGGGATGGTTGACCAAGTTGTGTGGAACGTCCCCGACCCTCCGACCAATGAAGAGGATGCTACTACACGTCAAATCATCTGGGCATCTAGCCCCATGAACATGAACATACATACATATAGTGCTGAAGCATGATACTTAAAAACATAAAACATTTTACGAAATATAATCATTCATATACACAACGGAAGCAAAACATATCAATCCACATTCATGCATATATAGATAAGAATTTAACATGTATATCATCATTCATCAATGATAAATATATAATTGCAGACACAAGTTAGGCAAGAGTACTTATCTTATAGAGAACTTGTTCCGCAACCAGCTACGTAACGTTCCACCCAACCATAGGCCCGCGTCCTCCTTAATCTCTTAGCAACGCTGCCACCCCTGAGCCGAGCATGATTCCCCAAGGAATGAGGAACTAACAGGCTTACACGTAGCCAAGGATAACAACACCACTAGGGTACACAATTCATCCAAGCCAACATAGTTGAGTTTATCAGGCGAACAACAGATTAGCCAAGACAACAAAGTTGGGTTTATCAGGCCATCCAGGAGCTGGGAAAGGATAATGCTAAGCTGGTGAGCTCATTAAAGAGCTACAAACACCCACACCAGAGCTAGCCTAGCTTCCAGAACACCCACACACACCCAACACAAGGAAATCAGCCCTTTCTCCGCAATGTAGTCCCTCAAACCCTGATCTCCCTTCCAGTGCTATTCAGGGGTTGTAGAGAAGAAAGCCAGCTCAGTATCTCTATCTATGTGGTTCTCAATCCACCAGGTTTATCAAACACCTTAGTCCCTCATTCACCACTCCAATGCAATCTGAGGACAAAACCACCGCATGCAAGCAGCCAAACAACTATTCAAGCTTTTACAGGGAAGAAACACAGTCGAACAGAACGCAGGTACTCACAGCATTCCTTCAAGCAATACCATAACAAAGGGGAAAAACATATCCAAAAAAATCATGGATAATGATAGCCCATGATCAACCCTGATCCCACAACACACAAATCTCACTGCAGTTGGTGGGAAAAATTACACAGACCGGGAATGGAAAATACCAGACTTCTAAACTCTGCGTGAGAGACAAAATGAAACCCACATAACTATGGATGCAATTACAGACACAATTTCAATGATGGAATTAACAGAACATTATGCAGCCTAACAATGGTGGAAAAAGGACACAAACTCTGTGTGAGCAGAGGAAAGAAAATCGATCCACCAGCCCTCAAATTTGTGAGGCAGAGGAAGAGCTAACATGCTCGCAAGCGAAAAATCGGTGAGGTAGAAAGGAACCGAACCCTCTAAAATGGAATGTGGAACCTTTTATCTCAGCTCGTGTGAGAGGAGATGAACAAACTCACGATCTGGTGAGTGGACAAACCAACAGATGCGTCGTGGGGAGAGTGAGCAGGCGTGGGCGTGGGCGTGGTTTTCCTGTAGCCAATCGTCGCTCCAACTAACAATGGAATAATTAAGGGTGGTGGTGACACATGGCTTTCCCCCATGACTCAATGTTCAACATTCCCCTTCCTTATCCTTTAGAATCATTCCCCTTCCTTATCCTTTAGAATCATGCCACTTCTCAATTTAGTTGCCGCGAACATAGCTGGTTGGGTTATTTAATTAAAATGTGTGTTTACATGATGCCACCATTAAATATATGTCATATGTCTCGATATACCATCGGTGACCATTCCCAAAACAGAAACACAACATAACCAAATCGATGGTGGGGCCTTGGCCTTCAGCTCTGCACCAAGATGATTTACAATATATGTATCATGTATTTTTAATGCAATCAGGGTTAAAACCGGGGTATTACATTCCCCTTCCCATTAAATAGCATTGTCCTTAGTGCTTTACAAAAAATTTAAGAAAATGCTACATTGGTACCGCCTCAGTGTTCTGTAGAATTGAACAAAAATGAATGTGCCAATCGCATGGCATCCTCCAGCTCCCACGTAGCTTCTTCAGGTCCGTAATGCTCCCATTGCACCTTTACCTGCCCTATGGCTCGGTTCTGGAGCATTGTGACCTTCCTGTCGAGGATGTGCATTGGCTCGATTTGGAACTCTCCCTCGGGTTCCACCTGAATCACATCCCAATTTATGACATGGTTAGGATCATGTACATATTTCTTAAGCAAAGAAACATGAAAAACATTATGAGCTCTAGTACTAGCAAGCAATGGAAGTCTATATGCAACTCGCCCTATTCTTTCAAGCACTTCGAATGGCCCACAATATCTAGGTGACAGCTTGGCACAACTTCCAATCTTCAAGGAACTTTTCTTTGCTTTCACTCTGAGGTAAACATGATCCCCAACACTAAACTCCCTGTTCATCCTATGCTTATCTGCATAGCTTTTCTGTCTATCCTGTGCTGCCTTCATATTCTGCCTAATCTTTACAACTTCTTGCTCCATTTCCTTGAGCAATTCCGGTCCAAGCACAACTCTATTCACTGGGTTATCCCAAGTCACTAGTGTCCTACACCTTCTTCCATACAAAGCTTCATACGGACTCATCCCCAAGGATGCTTGATGTCCATTGTTGTAAGCTAACTCTACCAAGTGTAAGTAATCTTCCCACTTGGTTGGTTTGTCCATCACATACATGCGAAGCATATCTTCAAGCACTTGATTAACTATTTCTGTCTTCCCATCTATCTGAGGATGGTATGCAGTGCTGAAGTTTAACTTTGTACCCAAATCTGCAAACAACCTCTTCCAAAAATTGGAAGTGAACTTGACATCTCTGTCAGAAATTATTGCCTTCGGCAATCCATGCAATTTGAAAATCTCCTTCATGAAAATCTTTGCAATGTCATCAGTCTTGTGTGTAGATTTCACTGGTATAAAATGAACTGCCTTTGTCAACTTGTCTACCACAACCATGATGGAATCATGTTGTCTCCAAGTCATCGGCAATCCCGTAATAAAATCCATGGAAATAACTTCCCATTTCCATTTCGAAACTGGCAAAGGCTGCAACAAACCTACTGGATGTTGATGCACAACCTTTACCTGTTGACATTTCATGCACCTTGAAATGTATTCAGCCATGTCCTTTTTCATACCTGGCCAAAAGTATTGCCTTCTAGCTGTAGCAATTGTCTTCTGATATCCTGGGTGACCAGAATACGGAGCTTGGTGGATTTGATCCATAACAACTGTCCTCAAATATGCTACATTAGGAATATAAATTCTACCTTTAAAAGTGAGAAGTCCATCTTTTTCCAATTTATATCCCTCATACCTCTTCTCAAGACTTTGCTGCTGCAATTTGTCTTTTACCTGCTTATACAATTCATCTCCGGCAACATGATTAACAATCTGCTACCTCGAATCTTATTGGCAAACACTAAGAGATGCCACATGCATTTCCTGTACCTTCCTACTGAGTGCATCAGCTACCTTGATCTCTTTTCCTTTTATGTGCTTGATTTCAAAATCAAACTCACATAGAAGTTCCAACCACCTCGCTTCCCTAGCATTCAGAGTAGGCTGATCAAACAAATACATCAGACCACAATGGTCTGTTCTGAGCTCAAATACTCTACCCATCAAGTAATGTCTCCACATCTTAAGAGCATGTACTATGGCTGTAAGCTCTAGATCATGAGTGGAATAGTTCTTCTCATGCTCCTTCAACTTTTTCAACTCATAACATATTACATGGCTGTCCTACATAAGGAATCCTCCAAGCCCTTGTCTGCATGCATCGATACATGCCACAAAATCTTTTTCTGGGTCTCCAACTTTCAATACTAGTGCACTGGTGAGAATATTCTTCAACCGCTGGAAGATTTCTTCACACTTCAAAGTCCATTCGAACTTCATCCCCTTCTTTTGCAAAGAAGTGATGGCATGTGCAACCTTGGAAAATCCTTCAATGAATCTCCTGTGGTATCCTGCAAGTCCCATAAAAGATCTTACATTCGTCAAAATTCTTGGAGTAGGCCAATTCATAATGGCTTCGATCTTCTCAGGGTCTACTGATATACCCTCTTTTGAGATAATGTGACCCAAGTACTGAATTCTATCCCTGTAGAATTCACACTTGCTCAATTTTGCATACAGCTGACATTCCCTGGGTACTTGCAATGTCAATCTCAAATGCTCTTCATGCTCTTCCTCATTTTTAGAATAAACAAGAATGTCATATAGGAAAACAAGAATGTCATCAAGGAAAACAAGAACAAACTTGTCCAAATACTTACTGAAGACACTGTTCATAAGGCACATAAATGTAACTGGTACATTTGTGAGACCAAATGGTACCACTACAAACTTATAATGTCCATACCTTCTCTTGAAGGTTGTCTTATGAATGTCTTCATCCTTGATTCTCACTTGATGGTAACCAGACCTCAAGTCAATCTTGGAAAATACCTTTCCTCCTCTCATTTGATCAAAGAGGTCATGAAACCTAGGCAGAGGATATTTATTCTTTACAGTAACCTTGTTCAACTACCTGTAATCAATACATAACCTGAGTGTACCATCTTTCTTTTTCACAAACAGAACTGGTGCTCCCCAAGGAGACACACTCGGTCAGATATAGTTCTTTTCCAACAATGCTTGCAGTTGCATCTTCAACTCTAGCATCTCCAGTGTACTCATCCTGTAGGGTGTCTTGGACACTGGTGCTGCTCCTAGCACAAGTTCAATGGTGAAATCAATGTCCCTCTGTGGAGGAAGCCCTGGAATCTCATCAGGAAACACATCCTTGAATTCCTGTAACACCTGATAGTCCTCCAACCTAGGATTTTCATCTCCTATTGGCTCCAGAATATGAGCTGCAAACAACTCGCAACCTTTCCTATAGAGCTTCTTCAACTGCATTGCTGAAACCTGTCTTACTAAAATTACTTTCGGAATACCTTTCAAAACTACCGGGTTTCCTTCTTCATCCATGCATTTGAAAGTCTTGTTATAATAGTCAAGCTTCACTCGGTGAGCTTCTAACCAATCCATTCCAATGAGAACATCATAGGAACCAAGCGGTAGAACATTCAGATCTGCACAAGTGATCAATCCATCCATAACCAATGGACATTTCTCTACCACTTCACTAACCTTTCTCTTAGTCCCAGTGGCTAGCTGAACTAACCAAGATTTTCTATGCTTTGCCTTCTTAAAAGCACAACTCTCCACTACCCTAGCAGTGATATAACTGTGCGTAGAACCAGGCTCAATCAAAATAGAAATAGATTGTTCAACAATCTTACCTACAAATTCAACCACAGTTGACTGATGATCTGCCTAGCAGTCCTCCAGTGCTACATAAATTCTACGGACTGCTCTGGCTACCTGACCCACGATTTCTACTCCCTGAATGTTATAAGCTGGTCTTGCACTTTCATTCTCCAGTGGAAAATATCTACGCAAGTGAGGTCCCTCACATTTCCAACATTTGAGTGGACCTTTATTCGAATGTGGTTCTTTAGGCTTTCCACTTGTCACTCCAACTGGATTACTCGCAGCTTGGGATGGCTGCTTCTGTTGATTCCTGAATCTAGAAGGTTTGAAACCTTTCTTTCTTTGGTCAAAATTTTCATTCTTCTTGTCCTTCCATGCCTTATGGTAATCAGGTTTACCTTTGCTTTACTCATAGCAATATTTAGCCTTCCTTATTGCTTCTTCAAGAGTTCTTGGCTCATAGAACTCAATTCTATCTTTGTAGGCTTGAGGTGATCCACTTAGAAACCGCTGGATCTTCACTTTTTCATCTCTGATGTACCAGACATACCTCAACAATTCCAAGAATTTATTTGCATATTCATCCATGGTTTGCTATCCCAATCTCAGCTCATGGAACTCCTTGATCTTGTCATCATAATACCTGTCAGAAAGGTATTTCTTCCTGAAATAATTCTTGAACTGTTTCCACTTCAGTTTCCTTTCACTGATCTTCTTTACCTGCTTGAAGTGTTCCCACCAAATGGATGCCCTTCCATTCAAATTGAATATAGCAACTCGTAACTTCATGATTCCTGATAATCCTGCACCTCAAAGTACTTCTTTATCCAAAGAATCCAAGCTTCAGCTTCTTGTCCCGTCTTTATCTCACCATCAAATGTAGGAGGTTTAGCTTTCCTAAATTCATCTTGAGAGCAATCCCTATGGTGCCTTCTTCTTTTCCTTTTATGAGAAGATGAACTTGTATCTCCACTGGATTCTTCAGAGTCAGATGATCCACTGGAATTCCTTCTTCTTCTCCTAGTGCTACTCTTACTTCCTTCTAGTCTTGATGTACCTCATCCAGAATCTATCTTTTTCTATAAATCTGTCAAACTCTGCACAATGGCAGCATTCAATTGATGATGCTCTTCCTGGGATTTAACCAAGCTTATCAGGGTGTTCGCAACCTTAGACGGTGTCCCCTATAATCTCCTTCCATTAGACTCTATGTCATCATTTCCATTACGGAAATTTTCTCCCATGGCATCTTCTGCTTGCTCGTAAGAATTTCGAGCATCACACCCATCATGGGTTCTCATGACTGAACCACCTCTTGCTTTACCACACTGTTCTTTCTGGAGTACTGCTCTTGGAAGTTATCCAAATTTCTGCAAATGTGTTAGTAGAAAAATGTTAGATGCATAACATTAATATAAATCAAAACTACTCACCTTTTCTTCTGGAAATATAAACAACAATTATGCTAAAACACAAAATTTTCCCTATTTCTTTTCAGCCCTGTGACCACTGATAATCTGCTGAAACCTGCTGGAAGACAGTCAAAAACTGCATGAAAAAACACTGAGAATTTCTTTTGAAAAACCTAAATTCCTTAGGCCCCAAATTAGACCAGATCCTAGCTATTCTTCCAATGCTATGGTGGTCAAAACAACTACACTTCCAATCTGCATCGGTGAGCAAGTTGACAATGCATCAGGTGTGTAGTCCTTTGAGAAGCCGCAACGGTAGAAAATGATCTTCCTACCATTTCTGCGGGCAAACCGGTTGAGCTTTTGATCGGCCACCTGATCATTAACAAATTTTTGATGCTTTTTCAACTCTTCAAATTTTTTCCTCTGATCCCATGTCTTCATCGGAGATTCATTGGTCTATTCCCTTCCACTGTGTCGGATCCGCATCCAACTTTTCGAACCGAATCAGTGATGGAAACCAGCTTATGCGTTGCATCAACGGTCGGGTGTCTTGTACATCGGGTGGCTAGTCGTCTCAACTTCTGCAACGGTGGCCAATAAACCTCCTGTGTCTTCCACGGCCACAAGCCTATCGGCCATTAGAAGGACTACCCCTGCACACCGATGATCCAAGTCACTACCTTTCCCGTCGTTGTGGCAATCCAAATGGAAACTTACCTCCTTTGTGTGTCGACGATCAGCTACGCTATTGCATCGGATGGTTAGTCTCCTAGGCAACCGCAACAGTGGAAAGCGATTTATCTGCGATTTCCATGAACATTATCAACTGTCGGACCTAATAACCATCGGGGAGATAGTGTCTTAGACTACCGCAATGACGGCTCTCAAACATTTACCGTTCTTGAATAAATTTCCGACATCCATTCACTCAAAAAAAAATTTCAAATTTTCTTCTCATCAGCTGTCGGAAGCACTCATCACTGTGGCGTCGAAGGGATAGTTGACTAAGTAGCCGTAATGGTGAGTCACCTTCATTGAACTTTTTTCGATAGGCGATCCGATCCACTAACATTTCTCGATGGCTGATGATCTTGTGCCTTAGAGAAAATTTTGAATTTTCTTCTTGCCTTGTCTTCCACGGCATCGGCTCTTTCTTCTTCTATTCATCGGCGATGTCAACAACAATTCTCCTCTGCTCGCTGCTAATCCCATTCCTTTTCGGAGATTCTATGCCATCGACGGTCGGAGGCTCTACCCGTTGGACACGTAGTTGTCTAGCCATCTGCAACGAAGGGTGCTCAATCAACTATCTTCCATCGACGTCCATCGGCGGTCTCATCAACTAACTTCTACCGATGATTTCAACACTTAAACAAAATTTTGAAACTTTCTTCTTCTATCGGCGAAAAATTTCTCTATCTTCCACTGACTCTGTCGACTCCATAATCCACTAACACCTTGGCATCAGCGAGTGGAATACTAAAGCATCGGCAGGTTAGTTTTATCAACAGCCGCAACGGTGGCTCATCATCTTCGATCCTTTTCCGATCGGTGGTCCAATCCGCTAATTCTTTCTGATCGGTGAACTGAAGCATGTTTTTTGACTGGCATCAGCAATCGAAATATTTACCCATTGGAGGTTTAGTTCTTTATACTTCCGCAATGGCGGCATGCGAACCGTTAACTCCTTTCGATGTCCATCGGCAACATCATTAACTAACATGCTCCGATGGCTGACGAAGTCAATACTTAGAAGAATTTTCAAAAATTATGCGCCATCGGTGGTCAGAGGCTCTACCCATCGGAGGCATAGTGGTCTAGCCATATGCAACGCCGGCGGTCAATCGGCTAAGCATCGATGATCCATCTGTCTAAGTGTCTCGATGTGCCGATGGCCAAACACTTAAAAATTTTCTGAAATTTTTCCTCCGCAGTCTTCCGCCGCATCGGCCGTTGGATCAACTATCCGTCAGGTGGCCTTCCCACTAAGTGATCCGATGGGCTGATAGTTCTGGCACTTAGAAAATTTTGAAGTTGAGGTTTTTCCATAACAATTTTCTGATTGTTGCTAGGCAGAAGGCAACCTGCTTCTGCTATCTGATCTTCATGGTCCATTCAAGCCCATGCTGTAACCAAAGATCTGATACCACACTGTAACGTCCCCGACCCTCCGACCGATGAAGAGGACGCTACTACACGTCAAATCATCTGGGCATCTAGCCCCATGAACATGAACATACATACATATAGTGCTGAAGCATGATACTTAAAAACATAAAGCATTTTACGAAATATAATCATTCATATACACAATGGAAGCAAAACATATCAATCCACATTCATGCATATATAGATCAGCATTTAATATGTATATCATCATTCATCAATGGTAAATATATAATTGTAGACACAAGTTGGGCAAGAGTACTTAGCTTTTAGAGAACTTGTTCCGCAACCAGCTACGTCGGTGCAACGTTCCACCCAACCATAGGCCCACGTGCTCCTTAACCTCTTAGCAACGCTGCCACTCCCGAGCCATGCATGATTCCCCAAGGAATAAGGAAATAACAGGCTTACACGCAGCCAAGGATAACAACACCACTAGGGTACACAATTCAGCCAAGCCAACACAGTTGGGTTTATTAGGTGAACAGCATATTAGCCAAGCCAACAAAGTTGGGTTTATCGGGCCATCTAGGAGCTAGGAAAGGCTAATGCTAAGTTTGTGAGCTCATTGAAGAGCTACAGACACCCACACCAGAGCCAGCCTGGCTTCTAGAACACCCACACACACCCAACACAAGGAAATCAGCCCTTTCTCTGCAACATAATCCCTCAGACCCTGATCTCCCTTCCAGTGCTATTTAGGGGTTGTGGAGAAGAAAGCCAGCTCAGTAGCTCTGTCTATGTGGTTCTCAATCCACCAGGTTTATAAAGCACCTTAGGCCCTCATTCACTACTCCAATGCAGTCCGAGGACAAAACCACCACATGCAAGCAGCCAAACAACTATTCAAGCTTTTACAAGGGAGAAACACAATCAAACAGAATGCAGGTATTCACAGCAGTCCTTCAAGTGATACCACCCCAAAGGGGAAAAAAACAGCTAAACAAATCATGGCAGATGGCAGCCCATGATCAACCCTGAGCCCACAGCACACAAATCTCACTGCAGTCACTGGGAAAACTTACACAGACCGAGAATGGAAAATACCAGACCTCTAAACTCTGCGTGAGAGACAAAATGCAACCCACGGAACTATGGATGCAATTACAGACACAATTTCAACAATGGAATTAACAAAAAATTATGCAGCCTGACAATGGTGGAAAAAGGACACAAACTCTACGTGAGCAGAGGAAAGAAAATCGATCCACCAGCCCTCAAATTCATGAGGTAGAGGAAGAGCTAACATGATCGGAATCCAACAATCAATGAGGTAGAAAGGAACCGAACCCTCTGAAATGGAATGTGGAACCTTTTATCTCAACTCACGTGAGAGGAGATGAATAGACTTGCGATCTGGTGAGTGGACATACCAACAAATGCGTCGTGGGGAGAGTGAGCGGGCGTGGGCATGGTGGTGGTTTTCCTACCAGCTAATCGTCGCTCCAACTAACAATTGAATAATTAAGGGTGGTGGTGACACATGGCTTCCCCCCATGACTCAATGTTCAACATTCCCCTTCCTTATCCTTTGGAATCATGCCCTTCTCAATTTAGTTTCCGCGAACATAGCTAGTTGGGTTATTTAATTAAAATGTGTGTTTACATCATGCCACCATTAAATATATGTTGTATGTCCCGATATACCATCGGTGACCATTCCCAAAACAGAAATACAACATAACCAAATCGATGGTGGGGCCTTGGCCTTTAGCTTTGCACAAAGATTATTTACAATATGTGTATCATGTATTTTTAATGCAAGCGGGGTTAAAACCGGGGTATTACATTGTGACAAACAAGCTTAGCAGTAGACTTTATCACAACCTTAAAGTAATTAAGAATACAAACATATGGATTAATTGATTATTTTTATAAATAATGTTTCGTTAATGGTCTTGGGGAAGATATTAGAGCACAGGTCAATATGCAAAAACCCACTGCCTAGTTGGAGGCCTTTCAATGAGCTCAAGAAGTGGATACAATAATCAATGCACTAACCAAAAGACTATGTTTCATGCCCTCCACTCAACCTTCATAGGCCACTCTCCCAAATAATTTTCTTACCTAGCCCTTGAAGGTATATTAATTTCCTTTAATAGAAATGACAAACCTTTAAAGGCGTGGAATCTACTATAATTGTGACGAGAAGTATGTCATTGGTCATAAATGTAAAAAACATAAATTATTTCAAATTGATGTTGCCTTCTCCCCCAATCAGAAGAAATCACTATGGAAGATACCCCTAAATTAAAACTACCTGACAACGACCCTAACATGATAGTAGAAATGGATTTTGAAGTTCATCAGGAAAAACCCCTAATCTTCCTTCATGCTTTATCTGACATTTTTTCTCCTTGAATCCCAAAACTTATTGGATACATCAAGCACCAAAAAGTTGATTTTTTTGGTTGACAACAACAACACCCCCATTTTTTTTCATCAGTATATTGCTGAAGAATCCCATTGCATTCATTTGATGCAAAATTCGAAATTATGATAGCTAACGAAGGTATGATGAAATGTGGAGGAAGATGTGAAAAAGTGAAACTCGACCTGGGGGACTATCATCTCAAAACTCATATGTTTGTGATATATATGGATGGTTGTGATATAATTCTGGGGTAAGAATGACTATGCACCTTGGGCCAATCACCATGGGTTTCAAGGAATTATACATGAGCTTTACTACAGAGGATCATTCACACGCCCTCAAAGGGGTTTAATCAAACTCCATGTAAATTATTAGCTCTCATTATATGGAGAAGTTACTAAAAAAGGCCACTCTAGTATTATTTCCCAAATCAAAACCATACAGGTTATGGATAGTCCCACACAAGAACCCTAGCTTACATAAGGTTTTGAACAAACATCATCAACTATTCAAGACACTTACTAGTTTACCCACATTAAGAGGAAAGCATGATCATGGTATTTTGCTAATTCCAAGTAGTCATCTGCCTAATGTGCATCCTTATAGACACCCTTTCACAAAGAAGGATGAAATTGAAAATATTATACATGAACTATTGGAGGCAAGTGTCATACATCATAGCAAGCCCTTATTCATCACTAGTGGTCATGGTCCTGAAAAAAGAAGGCATGTGGTGCATGTGCTTAGGATTTCATGCTCTCAATAAGTTGAGAATAAATGATAATTCCCAATTACAGTGATTAATGAACTCCTAGATGAGCTTCACGGTGCCATGAGATCTATTTGATTTAGCGTCACTAGTACTAGAATGGTTAGTAGAAGCACACCATGAGTGGTTGACCCATGATGAATTGTCTCAACTCATCAAACAACTTCAATAGGACCCCAATCCTCCCAAAGGATACACATGGAAACAAGAGACCTTACAGTATAAAGGTCTCCTTTTCTTGGAACCCAATTCAACTTTGAAACAATGACTATTACTTGAAGAGTTGCATTAATATCTTATAGCATGTCATTTAGGACTCCAAAAAACCTATGAAACCACCAGGAAATATTCCTTTTGGGTGGAATGAAAAAGGATGTACATACTTTTGTGACTAAATGTGACACATCTCAGAGGAACACAGGTGAGATGGTGAAGACTCCAATGACATGCAACCATTGCCAATCCTAACAACTATTTGGATGAACATCTCCATGAATTTTATAGTAGGTCTTCCAAAAGCAGACAAGAAATTAGTCATCATGGTGGTAGTGGATCAAATTTCCAAATATGCTCATTTTTGTGCCCCACGTCACTCCTTTACTTCAACAATTGTTGCCCAAGAATTTTTGGATCAAATTTTTAAGCTCCATAGTATGACCACTTCCATTTTGTCGAATTAGGATCCCACTTTCTATTAGATTTTCTTAAATATTATAGCAATATATCTTAATTGCATTTATCAATAGGATCACTAGAAGATAGACAAAGCACAAAACAATAACACAAGTATTTTTCACCTCGGAAACCCACTGTGGGAGAAAACCAAGCAACCTTCGTCTAGAGATAATAATTATGAGATAAGAGTAAAATGAAGAAAGAAAAGAAAAATATGGAAGTGCTTTCCAAAAATGAACCCCTGAAAACAGTCTTCTTCTGCAGTGTATGCAAACTTCTCTGAGTTGCTGTGTAGATGCACTCTACCAGAAACTGTGCACTTCACTTGTGTTACTGTGATGTTGTTGTGTGTAATAATGAAGAGGGGCACCTCCTATTTATATTGTTTTCCTGCCCAAAAATTAACCGGGGCTGACTTCACTTGGGGGAGCAATAATAATTTCTTATTTCATCATTTTTATTTTATTATTTTATTGTTGGATTTTCACCCCAAGGATTATATTGTTCTTTCTAGGGTTTAGATGAACAATTTCAACTCTCGAAGGAGGAAAATAAGAATAGCTTCTGAAGTTGCACAAAATCCAACACTCCCTCTCAATAAGGAAGGTCTTCATCAACATCATGATCCTATGGGTTTCATCTGTACATCTATACTATCTCCATGATCTCTAAACGTACTGAAGGTTGTCTTTATGAATTTGTTCTATCCAAATGTCTGAGAGAGAATATTCTGCCACCTATCTGTCTCTAGTGCCGATGGAATACTTCCATGCCTGGCTAGAGATACTTGATGAGTACACATGCACGACCGTCTACTACCTGTTTGTCTCATCTGTTGATGGGGTACTTTCATACCTGGTTGAGAACCTGAACGAGTAGAGGCATTTGTACAATCACACAACCATCTACTACTTATCCAACTCATCTGCCATTGGGATTAATCTCATACCCAGCTGAGCACCTGGACGGGCAGAGGCACCTGTGTGAACCTGGCCATCTACTACTTGTCCGTCTCATCTTCCGATGGAATTTCTCCCATACCTAGCTGAGAACCTAGACGAGCAGAGGTACTTGGGAAAGAGTATAGTGAGTGTCTCTCATTCATATCTCCCTCTCAAGGAGGGATACGTTCTCTTCTACTCTAAGTCTTCCGCAAAAGTATTCAAATTTCACCCTGGGAAGAGGCTTGGTGAGAACATCTGTAGTCTGGTCATCATTCGGAATATACTGTAGCTTGACCCCACCTTTCTACACCATATCACGTATGAAGTGATACTGAATCTGTAACACCCTAGTTTTGACCCTGATGCATTAAATATACATGATATATATACTGTAAATAATCATGTTGTGGAGCTCAAGGCAAAAGCCCCGCCGTCGATTTGGTCATGATATGTTTCGGTGATGGGAATTGTTACCGATGGTATATCAGGATATACGGTAGGTATCAAGTTAAGGCATCATGTAACTATGCATTTTAATTAAAAGAACCCCAACCAGCTATGTCAATGCAACTATATTGAAAAGGGCATGATTTTCCTAAGGATAAGGGGGGAATGTTAAACCTGGAACCCATGGGGAAAAGCCATGTGTCCATCAACCACCTAAGCTCCTATGTTAGTTACAGGGTAGTTAATGTTGGGTAGTGGTGGGTGGCAGGATTTCCCCATTCACTCTCCACCAGCTGGTTCAGTCACACGCATGGGTTGGGAGTTGTTTTCCTCATGCGCCGTTTGGGATGCCAGATCATTCTATCCACTCTCTCCATTGTTGGCTGTTCATTCCTCACGCAGAGCTGAGATAAAAGGATTCACAATTCTATGTGTGTGGTTTCATTCTCTTTTCTCTCACCGATTGTTGGTATGTGGATACGTTTTTCCTCCCGTTCACGCAAAGAGTCGGTTCCTTTTCCATTTTTGGACTGTGTAATGTCCCGTGACTTCATTTCTAAACCGTGGTTGTTGTTATTCCCCTAATCGAGGTTGTTGTGAGTACCTACGTTGTGTTGTATGTGTTTTCCCTCATGTTTTGGAGCTGCTATAGGTTACCATTGAGTCATTTTGGCCACGATAGGGCCAAGAACGACTCAGAAATTGTTTCCCCTGTCCAAGCTACGAATTGTTGGTTTTGCTGCATGCATGCAATGGTTGGTCTTTGGACTGTATAGGAGTGGTGATGAGGGCCTAATTTGCTTGAAAAACCTGGTAGGTTTGGGAATCACACAGATAGAGCTAGAGGGCTAGCTTTCTTCTCCACAACCCATGATTTACACTGGAAGGGACGTTAGGGCCTGAGGGACTGTGTAGCAGAGAAAGGACTGATTTCCTTATGTTGGGTGTGTATGGGTGTCCTAGAAGTCAGGCTAGTTCTTGTGTAGGTGTCCTTAGCTCTTTAATGAGCTCACCAGCTTAACATTTAGCCTTTCCTAGATCCTAGATGGCCTGATAAACCCAAATGTGTTGTCTTGGTTGATCTGTCATTTTCCTGATAAACCCAACTGTGCTAGCTTGGCTGATTTTTTGTTGCCTGATAAACCCAACTATGTTGGCTTGACTGGATCGTGGATCCTTAAATGTTTGTTAGCCTTGGCTATGTGTATTCCTGTTTGTTCCTTATTCCTTGGGGAAACATGCCCAGCTCGGGGGTGGTAGCATTGCTGAGAGATTAAGGAGCACGCCGGCCTATGGTTGGGTGGAACGTTGCAGTGACGTAGCTAGTTGCGGGACACTTCTCATAAGATAAGTATTCTTGACTAATCTATTTCTATAATCATATTTACTGTCAATAAATTATGATGAACATGTTGAATGTTGAATTGTATGGTTTGCTTCCCTTGAGTATATGTATGATTATGCATCTGCACTGTTTGATGTTTAAGCATTTTCCTTCAATTTATATGTATGTACATGTTCATTGGGCTAGTTTCCCAGGTGTTTGGTGTAAAGTAGCATCCTCTTTGCCAGTTGAAGGGTCGAGGATGTTACAGTGTGGTATCAGAGCTCATGTTGCAGCATGGGCCTGAACGGGCCATGAAGATGCAGTGACAGAGCCATCATTGCAGCATTTGGGCCTTAGACGGACATGAAAGATTAGCTAGCAGAGGAAGGTTACCTTCTGCCCAGCAAAGATTAGAAAACTTCCACAAAAAATTGCCTAAGTGCCTGAACCGTCGGCTCATCAGAAGGCTAAGTAGGAAACTCTTCCGATGCAGCGGATCACCTAGTCGAAATGTTACCTGACGGAAGAAGAAATTGAGGAATTTCCCTAAGTGTTAGTCGATTGGATTGGTGACAAATAGTGGATGGAGTAGCCGCAGTGTCGACAGAAAATAGTAGATGCAATGGACGACGGAGCGTCGCGGGAAAAGACAAGATGCTAGTTGGTTGAACCGTCGACAGTGACAGCAGAGAGAAAAAATTTGAAATTTTTTTCTAAGTTGTGAAATCATCGGCGATCGGCGATGATTAGAGGATTGGATCGGTGATGATTAGCCGATGAGGTCATCAAAATGTCATCATCATCGATGAAACTTAGTTTTTTGAGGAGCCAATGCGAAGAAGGAAATTTTTGAAAATTTTTTCTAAGTATTGAACCCATCGGCGATCGGTGAAAGTTAGAAGATTGGAGCACCAATCAGCAAAATTTAGTTGTTTTGGTCACTGATGAACATTGGAAAGATTTAGTTGTTAGTTGCTCTGACCATCAATGCCTTAGTTGTTAGTTGCTCCAACCGTCGATAGGGTTATGGCCACGGAACCCATAGAGATTTCATTGGCCACCGTTGCGGCTATCAAAGGAACTATCTTTCCGATGGTTAGTAGATTCGACAGCTGATGAATGTCCGTGGAACCCACAATGAGATCGTTATTCGCCGTTGCAGCTGCATATAGAACTATCCACCCGATGTATAGTAGATCCGATTGCCGATACGGCGATGTGGTAGTGCTTATCGGTCCCGATCGCCGATAAAGGTTTTGGCAGCACCAATAAAGGGTTCAGAATCTTAGATGACTGAAGGTCCAATACCACAAAAAATGTTAGTTGTTTGACCGCCAATGGACAGTCCTTGGCATCATCAATAAAGTTCAGGAGCCTATACGGCTGCTGATCCAACACACCGAAGAAAAATAAATGAACAGACCGGTGATACAGCTGAAAGGCTTAGTTGTTATGGCCGTCGATGAATCCTGGAGGAAACTTGTTGTTGGGATCGCCGAAACGTCGGAGTTTTGGTTGGGAAGAGGTCCGATTGGGCCAAAGGAAAACTTGGGTTTTTCAAAGTGGATTTCTCAGCAAATTCCCGCTATTTTCGGTGGATTTTTAAGCAGACTGTCGGTAGATTATAGGGATGAACAAGAAGAAGAGAATTTTTGTGTGTTTCAGCAAAACTGTTAATTATAATTTTCTCCACGAGAAGGTAAGTAGTTATGATTTATATCAAGGTATGCATCTAACAGTTTTCTATCTAACACGTTTGTAGAATCATAGTCACCTTCAAGGTCAAGTATTCCAGATAGTGTAGTTTGGTAAGTAAGTGGTGGTTTAGTCATGAGAACCCATGATGGATATGATGCTTGGGATTCTTACGAGCATGCAGGAGATGCCATGGGAGAAAATGTATGTAATGGGAATGATGACATAGAGTCTAATGGAAGGAGATTCCAAGAGACGTCATCAGATGTTGCAGCCACCATGAGAATCTTGATTAAAGCCTAAGAAGAACATCATCAGTTGAATGCTGCTATGTTGCAAATTTTGATAGACTTGCAAAGAAAGATAGACTCTGGACAAGGTACAGCAAGACCGGAAGGTAGTAAGAGCAGTACTAGGAGAAGGAGAAAGACTTATAGTGGATCATCAGACTTTGAAGGATCCAGTGGGGATACAAGTTCATCAGCTCATAAAAGAAAAAGAAGAAGACACCATAGGGATCGCTCTCAGGATTAATTTAAGAAGGCTAAACCTCCTACATTCGATGGTGAGGTAAAGACTAGACAAGAGGCTGAAACTTGGCTTCCTGGAATGAAGAAGTACTTTCAAGTGTAGGATTATTCGGGAAACATGAAGGCAAGAGTTGCCATATTCGATATGAATGGAAGAGCATCCATTTGGTGGGAACACTTCAAGCAAGTAAAGAGAATTAGTGAAAGGAGACTAAAGTGGAAACCGTTCAGAAGTATTTCAAACGGAAATACCTCTCTGATAGGTATTATGATGACAAGATTACGGAGTTCCACGAGCTGAGATTGGGACATCAGACCATGGATGAATATGCAAATAAGATCTTGGAATTGTTGAGGTATATCCGATACATCAGAGATGAAAAAGTAAAGGTCCAGCGGTTTCTGAGTGGATTGCCTCAGTCTTACAAAGATAGAATTGAGTTTTATGAACCTAGAACTCTTGAAGAAGCAATAAGGAAGGCTAATTATTTCTATGAGCAAAGAAAAGGTAAACCTGATTATCGTAAGGCTTGGAAGGATAAGAGGAATGAGAAGTTTGACCAAAGAAGGAAAGGTTTCAAACCTTCTAGATTCAGGAATCAGCAAAAGTAGCCATCCCACGCTATGAGTAATCCAGTTGGAGTGACAGGTTGAAAGCCTAAAGATCCACAACAGAATAAAGGTCCACTCAAATGTCGAAAATGTGAAGGACCCCATTTGCACAGATAATGTCCACTCAAGAATGAAAGTGCAAGACCAACTTATAACCTTCAAGAAGCATAAACAGTGGGTCAAGTAGCAAGGGCAGTCCCTAGGATTTATGCAGCAATAGAGGATCACCAGGAAGATCACCAGTCAACTGTGGTTGAAGTTGTAGGTAAGATTATTGAGCAATCTGTTTCTATTTTGATTGACCCTGGTTCTACTCACAGCTACATTACTCCTAGAATAGCGGAGATTTGTGCTTTTAAGAAAGTAAAGCATAGAAAATATTGGTTAGTTCAGTTAGCCACTGGGACTAAGAGGAAGGTCAGTGAAGTGGTAGAGAAATGTCCATTGGTCATGAATGGATTGGTCACTTGTGTAGATTTGAATGCTCTACCACTTGGTTCCTATGATGTTCTCATTGGAATGGATTGGTTAGAAGCTCATAGGGTAAAGCTTGACTGTTACAACAAGACTTTTGAATGCATGGATGAAGAAGGGAACCTAGTAGTTGTGAAAGCTATTCCAAAGGTAATTTTAGTAAGGCAGGTTTTAGCAATGCAGTTGAAGAAGTTCTGTAGGAAAGGTTGCCAGTAGTATGCAGATCATATTTTGGAGGCAACAAGAGATGAAACTCCTAGGTTGGAGGACTATCAAGTGTTACAGGAATTCAAGGATGTGTTTCCTAATGAGATTCCAGGGCTTCCTCCAAAGAGGGACATTGATTTTACAATTGAACTTGTGCCAGGAGCAGCACCAGTGTCCAAGGAACCCTACAATATGAGTACACCATAGATGCTAGAGTTGAAGATGCAACTGCAAGAGTTGTTGTAAAATAAGTATATCAGGCCGAGTGTGTCTCCTTGGGGAGCACCAGTTCTGTTTGTAAAGAAGAAAGATGGTACACTTAGGTTGTGTATTGACTATAGGCAGTTGAACAAGGTTACTGTGAAGAATAAATATCCTTTGCCTTGGATTGATGACCTCTTTGATCAAATGAGAGGAGCAAAGGTATTTTCCAAGATTGAATTAAGGTCTAGTTACCATCAAGTGAGAATCAAGGCTGAAGACATTCATAAGACAACCTTCAGAACAAGGTATGGACATTATGAGTTTGTAGTCGTACCATTTGGTCTCACAAATGCACCAGCTACTTTTATGTGCCTTATGAACATTGTCTTCAGCAGGTTTTTGGACAAGTTTGTTCTTGTTTTCCTTGATGACATTCTTGTTTATTCTAAGAATGAGGAAGAACATGAAGAGCATTTGAGATTGACATTGCAATTGCTCAGGGAGCATCAGCTGTATGCAAATCTAAGCAAGTATGACTTCTATAGAGATAGGATTCAGTATTTGTGTCACATTATCTCAGAGGAGGGTATATCTGTGGACCCTGAAAAGATTGAAGCCATTATGAATTGGCCTACTCCAAGAAATGTGACAGATGTAATATATTTTATGGGACTTGCGGGATATTACAGGAGATTCATTGAGGGATTCTCCAAATTTGCACAAGCCATCACTTCTTTGCAAAAGAAGGGGATAAAGATCGAATGGACATCGAGGTGTGAAGAAAGCTTCTAGCAGTTGAAGAATCTTCTCACCAGTACACAAGTATTGAAAGTTACAGATCAGGAGAAAGATTTTCTGGTATGTACCGATGCATGCGGACAAGGGCTTGTACAAGTCCTTATGCAAGACAACCACATGATATGTTATGAGTCAAGAAAGTTGAAGGAGCATGAGAAGAACTATGCCACTTATGATCTAGAGCTTGCATCCATAGTACATGCTCTCAAGATGTGGAGGAATTACTTAATGGGTAGAAGATTTGAGCTCAGGACAGACCATTGTGGTCTGAAGTATCTATTTGATCAGCCTACTCTGAATGCTAGACAAGCAAGATGGCTGGAGTTTTTATGTGAGTTTGATTTTGAAATCAAGCACATAAAGGAAAAAGAGAATAAGGTAGTGGATGCACTCAACAGGAAGGTGCAGGAAATGCATGTGGCACCTCTTGGTATTTGCCAATCAGATTTGAGGCAATAGATTGTTAATCATAGTGTCGAAGATGAATTGTATGAGCAGGTAAAAGACAAATTGCAGCAGCAAAGTCTTGAGAAGAGGTACAAGGGATATAAATTAGAAGAAGATGGACTTCTTACTTATAAAGGTAGAATTTATATTCCAAATGTAGTAGATTTGAGGAGAGTTGTTATGGATGAAATCCATCAAACTCCGTATTCTGGTCACCCAGGATACCAGAAGACAAATTGCTACAGCCAGAAAGTAGTACTTTTGGCCAAGAATGAAAAAGGACATGGTTGAATACATTTCAAGGTGCATGAAATGTCAACAGGTAAAATTTGAGCATCAACATCCAACAGGTTTGTTATAGCCTTTGCCAATTCCAGAATGGAAATGGGAAGTTATTTCCATGGATTTTATTACAGGATTGTCGATGACTTGGAGACAACATGATTCCATCATGGTTGTTGTAGATAAGTTGACTAAGGCAACACATTTTATATCGGTGAAGTCTACGCATAAGACTGATGACATTGCGAAGATCTTCATGAAGGAGATTTCTAGATTGCATGGATTGCCGAAAGCAGTAGTCTTTGACCGAGATGTCAAGTTCACTTCCAATTTTTGGAAGGGGTTGTTTACATATTTGAGTACAAAGCTAAACTTCAGCACTGCATACCATACTTAGACAGATGGGTATACAGAGAGAGTTAATCAGGTGCTTGAAGATATGCTTCGCATGTACGTGATGGACAAACCAACCAAGTGGGAAGATTACTTACACTTGGTAGAGTTTGCTTATAACAATGGACAGCATACATCCTTGGGGATGAGTCCGTATGAAGCTTTGTATGGAAGAAGGTGCAGGACACCAGTAACTTGGGATAATCCAGTGAACAGGGTTGTGCTTGGACCAGAATTTCTCAAGGAAATGGAGCAAGAGGTTGTAAAGATCAGGCAGAATCTGAAAGCAGCACAGGATAGACAGAAAAGCTATGCAGATAAGCATAGAGTGAACAAGGATTTCATTGTTGGGGATCATGTCTACCTCAGAGTGAGGGAAAGGAAGAGTTCCTTGAATCTTGGAAGTTGTGCCAAGCTGTTACCAAGATATTGTGGACCATTTGAATTGCTTGAAAGAATAGGGCCAGTTGCATATAGACTTGCATTGCCTACTAGTAATAGAGCTCATAATGTTTTTCATGGTTCTTTGCTTAAGATATATGTTCATGATCCTAACCATGTGATAAATTGGGATGTGATTTAGGTGGAACCTGAGGGAGAGTTCCAAATCGAGCCAATGCGCTTCCTCAACAGGAAGGTCACAATGCTCAGGAACCGGGACATAGGGCAGGTAAAGGTGCAATGGGAGCACTATGGACCTGAAGAGGCTACGTGGGAGCTGGAGGATGCCATGTGATTGGCACATCCATTTTTGTTCAATTCTGCAGACACTAAGGCGGTACTAGTGTAGCATTTTGTTCAAATTTTGTAAATCACTGAGGACAGTGCTATTTATTAGATTTTTATCATTCAAGCTAGCATTATGATCTTAGGATATTTTAACTAAGAGAATAACAAGCACATCGATAAAACATAAGCACAACACAAGAGACAAGAGACACAAATAATTTTCCTTGGGGAAACCATAAAGGAGAAAACCCCAAAACTTCCTCAGAGATAGAATCAGCACCAAAGGTAAAACCGGAAAATAGTAAGATGATCTCCCAACAGCAGCAATCTCTCTCTCTCTCACTGAGAGAGCTTCTCCTCTCTCACTCATGCGCCCCAATGAGTGAGTGTGTGTGTATAAGTATGATAAATAGAGAGGCTCTCACTCTCTATTTATATTCTTTCGTTCACTTGGAACCCACTCCAACATTTCGGCCTCACTTAACAATTACTTACTAAAGCCGACATCTCTAGGAGTGTCTAATAACCCTAGTGCCCCACGACTTGTGGGGACTTTGCCTCCTCCGACCAATAGGAGGGTAACACAATGGTGGGGACTATTGCCCCGACTTACAATGACTCACCTAGGGTCGACTTCACTAGGATAGTATAATAACCCAAGGGCCCCACAACTGTGGGGACTTTAACCCTTGACCAATAGGAGGGTTACCCATAATGACTTGACATGAATTTCTCATTATAGAAACTTCCCAGAATAAACATCGGGGTATGACATGACTCAAATACATTACAATACATCCCGGAATGAACATCGGGTTACAATAGATAAGAAATGCAAGTGAATACATTCCAAAGTTACAATTACATCAACACTCCCTCTTAACTAGGAAGGTATTCTCTCGACACAATTTATCAGCACAAGTCTTCTTCTCTGTATCATCTGGCTCATTGTCAGGTCTTCATCATCTTCAGGTCATCTTCATCTTCAAGTCATCTTCATCTATAAGTCATCTTCATTCGGATCTGGATCATCACTTGATCTGGATCATCATCACTGAATCTAGATCATCACTCGATCTGGATCATCATCACTAGATCTGGATCATTACTCGATCTGGATCATCACTGGGCATCATCACTGGATCTGGATCATTACTCGATCTGGATCATCACTGGGCAATATCACTAGATCTAGATCATCACTTGATCTGGATCATCATTGCTGGATCATCTTCACTGGATCTGGATCATCACTCGATCTAGATCATCACGGGTGCTATCTCATTATTCTTCTCGTCACAGGAAGTTCTACAGAGCCAGCCATTTTTCATGTTGGTTGTAGGCCTAGAATCCATGTAGGTCTTCTTCATCACTTATATCTAACCTACTCATCAGAAAGGCCTGTCCAGCACTTACATCTGACCTACTCATCAGAAAGACACAGTACTCACATCCATCCAGGCGGGAACACATCCTGCCACAGTGATGGAAGACTCTCACCCAGGCCGGAACACATCCTACCACAATGATGAAATATTTCTGCACATTCACCCAGGCTGGAACACATCCTACCACAATGATGAATGACTCTCACGTAGGCCAAAACACATCCTACCACAATGATGAAAGATTTCCGCACATTCACCCAGGTCAGAACACATCCTACCACAATGATGAACGAATCTCACCCAGGCCGGCACACATCCTACCACAATAATGAAATATTTTCGCACATTCACCTAGGCCAGAACACATCCTACCATAATGATGAATGACTCTCACCTAGGCCGGAACACATCCTACCACAATGATGAAAGATTTCTACACTTACATTCATCCAGGTGGGAACACATCCTATCACAATGATGGAAGCGCTTGCACTCATATCTGATCTTGTAGGAACCAATCCTATAGTCATATCAGAATGGCCCCCAGTCCTCCTCAACTGAGCTACCTGGTAACTGACCAGGTGCCTCCATTCTCCTAGAGAATGGCAGTTTCCCTTATATCCAACCTGCTCGTCGGAATGGCGAACACTCACATATGACATGGAAGGAACCTAATCCTTTAGCCATGCAGAATGGTTCAGCCTTTACATCTGATCAAGTGGGAACACATCCCTCTACCACATCAGAATGGATACTCAGTCCTAGACTGAGTGTTCCTGGTACCTCACCAGGCAGCTCCATTCAAAGAATGGCAATTGCCCTTACATCTGTCCTCCTCGATAGAATGGCCAGCACTCATATCTGACATGGAAGGAAGCAATCCTCTCACCATGACAGAATGGATCAGCCCTTACATCTAACATACTCATCAGAATGGCTACTCATCTCAACACTCATATCTGACATGGAAGGAACCAATCCTCTCACCATGACAGAATGGCTCAGCCCTCATATTTGACCTACTCATCAGAATGGCTATGGATCTCAGCACTCATATCTATCATGGAAGGAAACAATCCTCTCATCATGATAGAATGGCTCAGCCCTTACATCTAACCATGGAAGGAACCAATCCTCTCACCATGTCAGAATGGCTCAGCCCTTACATCTGACCATGGAAGGAACCAATCCTCTTACCATGTTAGAATGGCTATTGGACTCATCATTTTCCCTTGGAGGAAACCTCTATCTGGAGAACACCAAGCTTCTCCTTGAAGTACTCATACTTCACCCTAGCCAATGGCTTTGTCAATACATCAACTATCTATTCCTCCATCGCAACATACTAGAGCTTCACTGCTACCCTCTACACCATATCCCTGATATAGTGATACTTGATCTCGATATGCTCTGACTTGTCATGGACCACTGGATTCTCTGACAACTTCACGCAACTCTGGTTGTCACAATGTATACAAGTAGCATCCAACTGCAGATCAAATAAATTAGACATTAGCTTCCATAGTCATACTACCTCACAACTAGCTGAACAAGCTACGACATACTCTGCTTCAGTTGTACTTAGTGCCACACAGGATTGCTTCCTGCTAAAACAAGAGATCACACACGATCCCATACTAAAGCAACACCCTGAAGTGCTCTTCCTATCGATGGCACTTCCTGCCCAATCTAAATCAATATAACCCTCTAGGTTAATCTTTTGATTCGCATCATACTTGATCCCATAATCAACTGTACCCTTTAGGTACCTCAGAACATGCTTTGCATTAATCAAGTGAACATGTCTTGGATCTGTCAAGAATTGGCTCAAGGTGTTTACAACAAAGCAAATATCTGGTCTCATGTTCGTCAGGTACATCAAGGACCCAAAGATATGACGATACATCGTAGCATCAACCGACTCTAATGAAGCATCGTTCAAGAGATTCAGGTTCGATGCCATAGGTGTGGCCATAGCCTTGCAGTGCATCAACCTCTTCAGGATCTCTACTACATACTTTCCTTGTCCAAGGAAGATTCCATCTATACTATGCCACACCTCCATACCTAGAAAGTAGTACATCAACACATAACAGTAGCATCACTGGTCTTCCACATTCAACCTTGAAGCAAAGGTTGGAATCTACTTTACTCTCAGTAAAGCCTAGAGTCATCAGTAATCTATCCATCCTGTCGTACCATGTCAAACCTTAGATATTTTAAAGTCACTCCCTTTGAAGCGGAGCATCATACTCCCTCTATCTTCCGTACTCTATGCACTGAAACATTCTATACCAGAGTGACAATTAGCTTCATGTGCTACTAATTGTTATACCAAAACACTGTCACCATCATGTGATAAGACATTTGACATACATACTTACCCTAAATCCCATCTTCTGGAGTGGAAACTAAATGCTTTTTTATCAATCTGTCATACAAATTCCCAGCACCACGCATGCCCCTTTATCCAGGAGTGGTACCCCTGCTCGCACCGTTTTTCATCAGTTGTCCACAAGCGGTGCCACCGCCCATTGCCCTTGGTCCATAGGCGGTTATTGCTAGAACCTCTATGTCATAGAAGGAGAAGCGTTTTACCCTAGGTAGAAATGGAAAAAGAGAAGCTTCTCGAGGCTTCTAGATGATAAGCCTCGAGATATCCCTTATCCCTATTGCTATGGGTTGGTTGAGCTCGAGATCCCTCATCCTAGGATCTTAGAGGCCACCTCACCCACTAATTTCTCAACCATCTCTATCCATTAAATCCCTATAAATATGAGCTCATAGCCATGGTTGAGGGGAGAACATTGAAGGCATTGTTATGTTGTTGGATTGATTCTTGGCCCAAGATCATTTGGAGAGAGCATACAGAGCTAGAGTCGGAGCTTTTGGGGATGAAGAGTTGGTTTCATGGAGATGCATGTCAACACTAAGGCTTGGTTGTAAACTTCTTCATATTTATAATGCAAGTTGATTTCTATCCCACATATGATGTTGTTGTTGTGATTTCACATATATATGTTGCTAGATTCCTTAGTCACTAGCATAGATTAGTAGATCATATTTTGGTTGCTTTGATTTGTTTCGTGTTGAGATTTTTTGTAGGTACATAGGTGAACTGTCAAAGCCTTGTATTCCAGATATCTACAGCATCTAGAGAGAGTCTTCAACCTTTGTCCTCTATTTGTTCTGGATCTGAACCATTCAGACCAGTGGAACACCTTGTTGTCCGCAGGAGGTGAAATATTCCAGCTAACAAATCTAGCGACTCTGCTAGGGAGTTTGTATTCAGTTGTTTTGATCTTCCTCAGTCTACAACTCTTGTTTGAATCCAGGCTTCGTTTTCTTCAACTCTTTTCAGTTAGATCTACTTTCTTATTTGTATTATTTGGGTTTGAAATTTCCAGATCTGTTCAGATCTGAGTCATTTCGGTCTTTTATGCGCTGTTACCACATTCAATTCGACAGTATTTTCCTTGATCTAGTCTTTTTTGATCTGATCCATTGTTCTCTTTTTTTTTTTGGCCATCTACAAGGAACCGTGCCCATGTTGTGTACAATGAGCAGTGCCACCGCCTGAACATAGTGAGCAGTAAGCAGTGCCACCACCTGTATCTGGTTTACAAGGAGTGATGTTGTCTTGGAAACACTCTGTCAACACCTACAAAGTGCGGTGCCAAGTAGGCATTAGTCCAAAACTACTTTTTCCTCATTTTTCTTTGTAAAAATTTGGAATTTTGATTGCTTTTAGTTCTGTTATCAGGCTTGTGTTATTGAATCTGGTGTGTGTGGCTTGCTGCTTTGATGGTTTAAGATTGATTTGAGTGGAATTTCAAAAGTTTGTTTAGTCTTTTTTATTGTTCATCTGCTTCTTGCTTGTTGGTTGTGCTTAAAGAAGGATTTCTTGTTTTTTGAAAGTTAGGGTGCTCATTGAAGTCTCTTTTCGTTGCATATACTGAAAGAAGAACACTAGATTAGCTTCTAGATTTCATTTCTTGCTTGCATAGTAAACTTATTTTTCTTTCCTTCAAAAAATAAAAGTTTTGCTTGAGATTAGGACATCATATTTGAGCATTGGATTTGGGTTTTCTGATTGGATTTACAAGATTTTAGGACCTTTATGATCTTTCGTCTCTCATCCATATAGGACTATCTCAATCAAAATAAAAAAAATGGTAGTTTTAAGTTAGATTTGCTTATGTTTTTGAGAAATTTGAACAGTTAGAGTGCATTGGCATATAGGTGTGCTTGGTGTTGTTCTTTTAGGAAAAGAGATTCTCACCCTTCTCATTTGCTTTCGAAAAGAAGAATTCGGTTTGTGAAATTGTTTGCTTGTCTTTGATTTGATGTTCATTACTGTTGATTGGAATGATTTTTGGCTTTGAAACAAAAGGAAAAACACTTTCTTCCCTCTCGTAAGTAGGCATACTGAACGGTAAAGTGAACATTTGCACAAGCATATTGCATGGTTTTACTTTTCTGTCAAAACATCATGCATTCACCTAACTGTACAAGTTAAAATTAACGGTGGTTATAGGTTAAAAATTACGTAGTAACTTGAGTGATAGGTTAGAGACGTGTTCGGCCGTCGTAAAACGTAGGAGCTGTCGTTATTTGTCAGCATTACATTCTGGGACTCGTGCAATTTTTCCATGTATCGTCGTTATATCAAACAGCCTTTCACATACCCTTGAGGTATATAGAAAGGTACTTCACATACTCGATTGTATATCAGAAGGCCCCTTGTGTACGGTTATGCATTAGACAGCACTACTACCGATTCAAGCTCCCACGTACCTTGAGTATATCGGGAGACCCCACTAGGGTACCTTATCTATCTGAGAAAATCCCTTTGGCCTTCTTGTTTGGAGCCATACACTAAAAACAGCATTCAGGGAGATTACTACGCACATACCCTCGAGGTATATCACGAGTGGCACCTTCTTAACAATCCTAGTGAGAGACCTGACTTTTGAACTCCTCCTGTCATTTTAAGTCTACTTGTTTTGACATATAGTTTGAGTAGGGAAGTCTTTTGGTGTGTTTTTTCTATATTTTTAGACCCTAGGTTAGATAGGAACTGTACAAACTGGTTGAGTTAAGACAGTCCAGGAGAGTACAGGGCTTGCCACCTGATTTTATTCCTGTTTCAAGAGAAAATCCAATGGAAGCTATCGACCAAGGAGCTTCTACCACCTCCCAAGTGGGAGATAATGTGGTGATGGAAAGTGGAGTGCCATATTCTTCACACTCGCCTCCCTTGGTCCAACATCCTTCCCGGGAAGATTCATCATTCCATCCTCCCTTGGAAGGTCATGTTGATGATACCCGTCCGGACTTTGGTCCCAATGCTCCGTTTTGGGAGACACCTATCGGACAGGCCATTGCCTCATTTGGCACCTGTGTAAGTTCTCCTAAGAGTGAAGAAGAATGCAGGTGATACCATGCTACTATTATCCGTGCACAGAAGGTAGAAAAGTAGATTGATAACCTATTAGGCTTTACACCAGTACGTTCCACATCTGTTCCTGTGGGATATCGTTCACTAGCCAATTCTATGAGACCCATTGAACCAATTATAGATCGGCCATTAACAACCCATAGCCCAGGTCAAATTTCCACCCCTCTCACCTCTTATGTTATGTTTGTTCCAAATCCCCCCAGGTCTTTTGCATCTGGGGCCCAACCTTCAATTCTTATTTTGTTAGTACCTTTGAATGTTGGGGGGTAACCCTCAGCATGACCTACATTATCTGATACTAGAGTTGTACCTAGTCAAGGGCATACCTCTAACATAGAAACATCTATAGTTTTTGTCCCTCCCACCCACACTAATGTTGTAAATCCCCCATCTAGTTCAAGTCAGCCCTTGGGGGCATGACCTGTTACCATTCAATCTTCTAGTGGTTATGGTTATCAAATACCTGTAGGTCATCATTCGTCTAATCCTACAGGAATGCCTTCTACTGGAATTCCATACCCTAGTAACACTTTTATGCCATGGGGGCAACCCAACTGGTCTTAAATCCGAGCTATGGGAGGGATATCTATACATACTGAGGGAGGTGCGGGAGGTGCGGGAGGACTACCTTATGGAGGTCCTCCCCCTAGGGGACCTAATGGTCCTGGAGGATCTGGAAACTTTCCTACTAGTGGTCCTAGAGGTCCTAGTAGTCCTAGGGGACCTAGTGACTTTCCTCCTTATGGATATGGAGGGTCTGGTGGCCCTCCACCTAGTGGTTCCGGTGGCTCTGGAGGTTTACCACCTTCTGGAGGCTCCGGAGGGTCTGGTGGTCCGCCTCCTGGTGGTCCCGGTGGTCCCGGTGGTCCCGATGGCTCTGGCGGTCCTCCTCCTGGAGGACCTGGTGGTCCTAGCGGTCCTAATTCTAGAAATCAACCCCCCATGGGCAGATCCTCCAGTGGTTCTTCCTCACAACAACCTATTTATCAGTCTACCTATGGCCCTACTAGTAATTATATGCCATATCAATATTACCAGTATATGCAAACAAATAGATAGTTACCTTTCCTAGCAACTTTGGACATGCCTGATTTGTCCAAGTTGATTAATGATCCCATTCAACACAATCCCTCATGGCCCCCCATTTCGGTAAAGTTACCATCAGATATTCCGAAATTCGATGGGAAGTAGGGTGAAGATCCACATAACCGTGTTATGACTTTTCATTTATGGTGTTCCTCGAACTCCCTCATGGATGATTCCATTCAGTTACAACTCTTTCAGCGAACTTTGATCGGTACGGCCGCGAAGTGGTACATTGAACTCCCACAACATTCGTTTGTGGATTTTGGCTCATTGGCAACCGTATTTCTTATGCACTTTCAGCTCCCTATTCGTTATGAAACGGGCACTAATCTTTTAACTTCTTTGCAACAGAACACCTCCACCCACATTTCTGACCATATTCATGAGTGGAGAAGGTAGAGAAGGCTTATTAAGGCCCCTATTCTGGATCAGTTATTAGCTGATTGGTTCACTAAGTCCTTGTTGCCTCCTATTGCCTGAGATGTGGCCATGGGCGGTGCCGTTATCGAAGAGCAAGCTATTAGTCGGGCTCAATACCTAGACTTGGTATATTCCCAGTCTGGGACTCTTTATGACCTGATTCCTCAAGCTCCTCACCCTAGCACTGACCCTGCCAAGCCACCAGCAGAAGTACCTATTGATGGGATTGTTGGTTCAATCCAGTCCCCATCCGTAGCGAAACCTTCCAAGCAAACCCAAACTGCTACTCCTTCGACTCCCAAGGTTTCTGCCAAGGTCAATTCTATTCAGAGTACTCAAACCTCGGGTAATAAAAAGAAAGGTAAAAATAAAAATAAAAAACCTGGAAACCAACAGGAGACCCCACAATCAACCAATAATGACAACGACAAAGGGAAAAGGAAGGCTAAATATCCTTGTCTGTTATGCGGTGGTGACCACTTTTCAAAGGAGTGTCCCCGCCGGGACGAAATCTCCTAGTTTTTGAAGTCTAATCCCGTGCCTGCAGTACTTACGGATCCCTTTCCCTCTCAACAACAACTAGTAGACCATATGTCTAACCAGGGTAACTCTAGTTCATCGGAGGAAATTTGTATGATGTCCTCAGATACCATCCATCTGCAAACTCGAAGCCAAAATTATGATAAACCTGCAGATAAGAAAGAAGATCAAACTTCTTCAAGGAAAGCTCCCTCTACTAGTTCTCTGGAATCCTCATCTACTATTCCCTTGTCTATCGAGAATCCTACTCTCGACATGATTTTGCTCCCCCCAAAGAGTACTCTTCAGAAGTTTGTCTTTAATCCCAATGCCCGAGCTGCTCAATTCTATAATGTGGTTGAAGATCTCACTCAGGAACCTTGTGTGATGTCTACCCTAGAAGTACTCCAAAGTTGCCCCACACAGTGCAAGAACTTGTTGATAGCTTTAGGAGCTATAGACCTGGATAACACTAACTTGATTCACTTCAATGTTGAGAACTATAAACCTAGATTACCGCATAAACTTGCTTTTCAGATCATTACAAAAGTAGTGGGAAATAAATTCTTTCGAACGATACTAGATGAAGGAGCTTTGAACTCAGTGTTATCTCTTACTTGTTGGAAAGCTCTTGATTGTCCCGAGCTTGTTACATCACCTACAACCCTTAAAGCCTTTGATGGACGGGGTTTCCAACCCCATGGCCTCATATCAGCCCTCGCGGTCAAGATGGGGGGCAAAACTATTTCCATCCAAGTAGAAGTTGTAGATGCCCCTTTGGATTATAACCTCCTTTTAGGAAGAAATTGGTTCTATGCCATGAATGTTCTTGCTTCAACAGTATTTCAAATGGTTCGATTCTCGCATCTTGGGAGAATTGTTACCATTGACCAGCTTGATTTCTATACACTGGATGTTACTACTTCCACAGCTAATAACATCCCCATGTTAGCTCAGTCCCCTCCTCCTTACCAATCGATTGGGGTAGGTATGCTGAAGGATTCATCCCTTATGGGGATTTTTCCCTCTACTCCTCCTAGCATGGATACTGCGACAGTACATATGATCGCCTCATTTGATTTTGAGCCCAAGGGCACAAATGTTGTTGATTCCACCTCGTTGAGCCCGCATGAAGCTATGTATGACACCATTCAAACTTGTCCGATGATCACACTGGTGATATTCATTTAATGGCTTCGGATCCTTACCATTTACTGTACTGGTTAGAACCTTCTCTTCCCGTTCTAGATTATCTCTCCGAGACTTTTCCTTCTGATGAGTCCATTATAGAGATCATGAACATGGATGATTCCATTTGGGAGGATCACCATCATAGATCCATGTTCCTCCCCAATACCAGTTCGGGCAGCCATGATTTTGCATCCTTGTTTCCTACTGATATTGTCAACGTTCCGCAAAGTCCCATATTGTTGCAAGACATAGATTCTGAAGGAAACCTTTGCAACATTACTCAAACAAAACCAATTGATATATCAGCCAAGCCTGATGTTATTCAGCACGTTCATGCTGGGCAAAACTGCTCACAGATGAATCTGAAGCATATAAGGCACTTTTTAAGGAATTCCATGATATTTTTGCCTAGTCCTATGAAGAGATGTCGAGGATTGACCCTTCCATTGTGGTCCACGAGATTAAAACTTATCACACTGCTAAACCTGTCAGGCAGAAACTTAGGCAAGTCCATCCTAGGAAGGCCGCAGCTATTAAAGCTGAGATTGAGAAACTTCTGAAAGCTGGTCTTATTTATCCTATACCTCTAACAGAATGGGTATCAAACGTTGTCCCTATCAATAAAAAGCAGGGCACCATTAGAGTTTGCATCGACTTTAGGGATTTAAATAAATCTTGTCCCAAGGACAACTTTCCTACCCCGCATATCGATCAGATTATCGACAACTGTGCTGGAAGTGTCATCTTTTCATTCATGGATGACTTCTCCGGCTATAATCAGATCGACATATTACCCTCCGATCAGCATAAGATGGCATTCATTTTCCCATGGGGAACCTTTGCCTATAAGAAGTTACCTTTCGACTTGAAAAATGCTAGAGTCACGTTCTAACGCGCGATGTCCTATGCGTTTCACAACATTAAACATATTGTTGAACCATACCTTGACGAACTCCCTGCTCATTCACAGCGAAGGGAGGACCATCTTGGTCATCTTAGAGACATATTCCTAAGATGCTGTCATTATAATATATGGCTCAATCCACATAAATGTGTTTTTTGTGTTGAGACGGGATGTCTGCTTGCCTTTGTGGTATCCAAAAATGGCATCTGGATCGATCCTTTGAACATTGTCGCTATCATTAATCTACCAGCCCGAACCAACATCCTTGAACTCTAAAGTTTGCAGGGGAAGTCAAACTTTCTCTGCCATTTTGTGTGCAATTTTGCTGAGACAACGCACGGTTATATGCGTCTCCTTAAGAAGAACACCCCATTCTTCTGGGATGACCAAGCCCAACGTGCCTTTGATAATACACGGGGGCTTCACTTATTAACCAATATCTTATCACGTTAGTTCATATTGCGGGTTTTAAAATTATCAAAAATTGAACCAATATATTGCAGGTATTGGGGGGATGAGGGGTTTAAGGTGGGGGTGGGTAGGGTGGTTTATAAGGATTGAGGTATAAAAAGGGGTGGGAGGAGGTTTTAAGTATTGGGAGGGGGTTTCAACAAAAATACTTTGGGGCAATATCTCTGGAAATTAAGGGTATTCTTTAATACCCCACGATCGCACATGCTATGTGAGAGGTTCACTAAGTGAAGTCCCCGTGTGATAATATTAAGCACGCTCTAACTCATTCACCCATGATAGACCCCCCGGATTATTCAAAGGATTTTCTCTTGTATATTGCTGCCTCCGTTACTACCATTGCCATGGTTTTAGTGCAGGACAATCTCCACGGTCAAGAGCATGTGATTTATTACGCTAGTAAGAATCTTATTGATTCTGAAACTCATTATTCACATGTGGAGAAGCTAGCTTTGGCCATAGCCATTGCTGTGTAAAAAATTTGTCACTACATTCTGCTTTGCACTACCACTGTATTGGTAGACTAGAACCTGATGTACTACATTCTGACTCATCAGGTACTTGGGGGCAAGTACTCCCGTTGGATCGTCATCCTTCAGGAGTTCGATCTCGAGTTTGCCAAGGCTACATCAAAGAAATCCTTGGTTTTTGCTGAGCTTTTGTGTGACCTTCCCTATGCTACCACGAAATCTGAGCCTAGCGATTCATTTCCAGATGAATTCATGTTCCTAATTAGCACTACTAATCCTTGGTATGGGATTTGTTGATTTATCTCTAGACCCAATGTTTTCAGCCGCATCTATCTCACTATGATCGTCATCGTATCCATCACCACGCGAAGTACTATATTATCTTACATGATACCTTGTATAGATGTGGGATTGATTCCATTCTCTGGTGATGCCTCACTCATGAGGAGGCTAAACACGTGCTGAATGATTGCCACTCTGGAGCATGTGGCGGTCATTTATCTGAGATGGCTACATCCCAGAAAATCCTTTGTGCTGGCTATTTCTGGCCTTCTGTCTTTAAAGACTATCATGAGGTTGTTAAGAAATGCCCACCTTGCCAACATTTTTATCCCAAAAAGCACACCCATCCTGCTTTGCTTCACCCCGTCATTGTCGTTGGCCCTTTTGCCAAATGGGGGATTGACTTCATGCATTGTAAGCCTACCTCAATCAGGGGGCATGGTTACATCATCGTAGTCATGGATTATTTCACAAAATGGGCCAAGGCCATGCCTACATATGCAAAACATGGTAATACTACCGCTCTCTTCTTGTTCAATCATATCATAGCTAGATTTGGAGTTCTACAGTCCATCGTCACTGATCACGGATCTCATTTCCGTAATCAAATGATGGAGGAATTGAGTACCAAGCTAGATTTTCGCCATGAAAACTCTACGCCATATTATCTGCAAGCTAATGGTCAGGTAGAGGCCATTAACAAGGTTTTGAAAACTATGCTGCATCGGATGGTTGGAGATCATAAATCCAATTGGAATCTCGTTCTTTTTTCCACTCTTTGGGCTTATCGAACTTCCGTGAAAACAGCTACTGGTTTCACACCATTCCATCTTGTCTATGGACTTGAAGCTGTCTTACCGATCCAATGTCAGATTCCATCTTTACAACTCACCTTCGAACTTCTCCCAGACACTTTCGCAGAGGAAGCGATATTTTTGTACTTAAATAACCTTGATGAGACTCGTAGAGATGCTGCCTTGGCTAATGAGGCACATAAGAAATGTGTCAAGGCACAGTACGATTAATCCGTCCAGCCTCGTGTTTTCAACGAGGGTGACCTAGTTTTGACTTATGACCAGAGATATGACAAGCTAGGGAAGGGTAAGTTCGAGTCCATGTGGTATGGACCTTTTGTTATTTCCAAGGTGTTAGAGAAAGGAGCCTATGAGTTAGTTGATTATGATGGAATCCCTTTGGGGCAACCTTGCAATGGGTTGTACCTGAAAAGGTACTATGCCTAGGTTTTCTTGGATGGTATCTTGTATATATGTATATTGATTGACTTTCAGTGTGTTTTCAATATTTTCAAGATGGTTTTGAGTTTTAGTGTCCGCATTTATTTATACCATATTTTGGTCATGCAGATGGCTTTCTACGGCTTCGTTGATGGCGCTTGCTTCCACACCTTGAATCTAGCCTCGGCTGCTTGGGTTCTCTATTCCTCGTCTAAAGATTTGGTCAGTTCAGGAGAGGTTTGTTTAGGTCCCGCTACTAATAACATCGTCGAATATGTAGCAGTCATCGATCTTCTGACTGAAGCTACCTCCCAGGATGTCCTTGATCTAGTAGTTTTGATGGACTCTCAGCTCGTGGTTTGTCATTTAAATCATGTCTACACCATTAGGAACTCGGTGCTCCTCCACCTTTTCTGGAGGGTACGTTTGTTAGAAAGATCATTTGGAACCATTACCTATAGGAATATCCCTAGGGAACATAATGTAGTTGCTGATTCATTGGCTAATTACATCCTAAATTGGCATATTTCCCATTCATGATGTCAAATCAAACATGGTCTATTGTAAATAGACATTTGAAGACACATAGAACTCATAGAAAATGAATTTACCCATTTGAGACATAAAAAACACCATGTAAAAGTCTATGTATATATATACGAAAAAAGTTTTACAAAAATAGGTCCCGAGACCTCATCTAAAGCACGTAGGATTTCAATCAAAATCATCAAACAAAAATCCTGAAGCTATCAGCTTTCAATATACATGTCTCATCCACTAATGGTGCTCATGATAGCACATCACTGCTCGAGCCACCCTATGTAGTAGCCTGCTAAATCAGCCTGGTACTCCCACCGTAGATCTCTGATATCTAGTTGGGAGGTCATCTATATCAGCATCTGGGCTTTCCAGAGTCAACTTCTCTAGGTTCTCCTCTAGCTCCCCAGTGATATCATCACCCTATGGCATGAAGCAAGCTCTAACTTGCCTGTCTAACGGAGATGCTCCTACAGGCCTCGCTACTCCAACATCTGCATGAAGACAAACAGGTCTTGTCACTAATCATAAAAAATAAAAAACATAAAAACATTTTCCATTGTTAGGGTTTCTTGCTTCTTACCAATGTCACCCCACTGCCCTCCAGGTGGGAGTGGTAGGTCAGGATCACCTATAAAATCTGTGCCTGCATAGGCATAGTCCTCAACCATGAGCATCTGATCCCGCAACCATCTGAAGAATGGATCACCGAATTTCACTCTGCCCCTACCCGCTCCTGTGCGAGCCATGACCTGGACCCACCTCAGCATACGGGGGTCCCGTGCTCTTAGACTCTGGAAATTCACCTGGGGCCTCATCTATGGGACCCACTCAAAGAAGAAGCAAGCTAAGATGGAACCAAAGCCGAACTGCTTCAGCTCTCCCTGCTGACATTTAGTCAGTCGATCCTTGAAGATTGGAAGCAATGCTTCCGCCCAGTTGAACATCGTAGGTGCCATAGCCTCTAAGACATACAACATATGTGCCCTGGAATCCTGGTGCACACCCTGGCTCCCTGCCACCCTCTACATGGTGAACAGGAAAATCCGTAGAGCCCTGTCTATCACTGCACTGATGGGGATTTTCTTCCCCGATGTACCTCTACCTGGTACGTAGTATCAATCTATGAGCTCTCTAGTGGTAATGTCCCCACCACGGGAACCTGTCAATGAGATGGGGGCACCCCATCTCGATATGCCAATCAAGACGTAGATATCCTCTACCTCAACTGTAAGTATGTGTGCCCCCACCTCAAAATACTGTTGTTCTGGATTCCACATTCTCAATATGTGTTCCAGTAATCTCTTGTGGGACACCATGCTTAGTGTCTGAAATAACTTTAAGAGCCCATAGTTATGGAGTGCGGCAATGCAAACTGGATTCCTTTCAGCAACAACATCCTCGTCATCATGTGTTCTTTCCTTCCATATCACCATATTTTGGAAGCCTAGGCCTACCAAAAACAACAATGGTATGTATTAATATCATCCTTGAGTCATTACAAATCAAAAGAATGAATGAAAGTTTCCCATATCATTTGTTTAACTTCTCCACGGTCGGCACTGCCTGTGCCCCGTTGGAGACAGGCGGTGGCACCGCCTGTCCACTGTATTCTTAACACGGTTCTCGAGTGGAACCGCGTATCCCATAAGGGGTAGTCACGGTGCCCACATATTAGGTTTTAGGGCTTGCCAAATAGGCCCAAAACCCCACCAAATCCCAAAATAAAAGCTATGAAATGAAAGATAAGAGTCTTAGCTATTACCTACAACTGACAATATTGAAAATGGACAGTGGGAACTCCCGGTATCAGCTGTGGCAGATCTGGCTATAAAATGCTCCAAGTGCACTCTGCTAGAGGTAAATAGTGAAATGTTTGATTTTTTACTATTTACTTGCCTTATATAGCCATTTTTTGGGTCTGACTTACTATGGTTTTGCTATTACATCATGTTCTGGTCAAAGTTGATTTTGAATGTATTTAACACTTGCTTCTGAGTCGTTTTCAAGTTGACTTTAGTAAGAAGATTTGGAAATTTTGTTTATGGATTTTTCGTACTTTCACAAAACGAAAAAGGTCATCAAGCATTTATTACGACACTTTGTCACACTCGTTAAAATCTAGTATCAAAGTTCTGAGTCCAGTTCAAGTTTCTTTCCAGGCTCGTAAAATACGACATTGTGTAAAGAAGCGTCATGGAGTTCTCTTTTCACCTCTTTTTTAGGCTCCTTAAACATGAAAAATTCGTCGAGTCCGTTTATGAATCTTTCCAGGCTCATAAAAAGTGACATTATGTAAAGAAACCTCATGGAGTTCTCTTTATACCCTTTTCAGGCTCCCTAAATATGAAAAGATTATCGAGCGATCTTGTCTTCTTCACGCTCGTTAAAGTATTTGAAGGGTCGTCCGTCCAACAGTAGGTTATCTCTTTCTCAGTTTGGATAGGACTATTTACGAGAAAGGAACACTCCAGCTAATCATGATTGGAAGAGTTCTATAAGGTATGATTTTACACTTTTTCGGGCCTTAGAGACTAAATCATACGAAAAAGGACCCCTTTGGAGTCTTCTTCTATGTTCATTCAGACTCTCTAAACATGAACGATACCGAGTTTTCTTTCGATGGACTCATTAAATTAAACATTGAGAGACTCGTCTTGGGAATGAACCCCTCCTCTCTTAGGTTCCTAAAACATATGATACTGGACTTGTCCTCTGACAAGCTACATCGAGTGTTTGTTACACTCTTTGAACTCGTAAAACTGAAAAGAGGCACTCATCGATCATGATGGGGGAAATGGGAAGGGAATCATTTTGTAAATAATGGCAATTGTTTGTCATTACCTTTGAACATGGCACTTGTCTACACAATCATGTCATTCAATTGGGTATTCAGTTGATCTCCGTGACGATCCACTTTCATGAGTCATGCCAATCCTTTGAGTCTTTCAAAAGAATGCATTGTCCATTGTCGTATCGTGTATCTGTCCTGTCTAGTCATGCTGCCAAGTCATTTTGTCGTGCCGCCCGATGTTCAAAGGGGATCTGAAGAAGTTTTACCTCTGCGGTCTACACAGTCTTTGTGTCAGTATATTTGAGTCAGTCATATGGTTACTACATTCACATCATTCCAAAACTATGTTCCAATTTTTGTGTCGTCGATGTGGGACTCATCATGGCCCTCCTTCAACGAGACTATTCCCGTCGACATTAGCTCATCATCTGGGAAATAGTCTTAGAAACAATATTTAGTACCTTGAGATCTATATGCATTAATGACATATTCTCTCACTCTCAACATAGGTTTACATCATTGACCTTTAATCGATAGAATCGACTGGGTGATCAACATCAGGACATCTATTCGCACTCAGTAGATTGTACTAGGGTACCTTGGGAATCATTGACATTAATGGTGATCTCCCTTGCACTTGTTAACGGTTCACATCATTGGCTAGTAATTAAGTGGTTTCTACCATGTTCGACTTCAGATCATTGTAATCACATGGATATAATTGTACTTTATGGAAGACGAAACGAAGACCCTGGGCATTTGTTTAAAATCATTCATTGCTTTTTCCCCAGGTTGCGATGGAGTTTTGTATATCTAGCATGGATCCACATTTGTATGGTCATGGCTATGCTCAAATTTGCGTCTGTACGACATAGATCTACATTGTATGTCTGGTAGCTATGTCCAAGTTTGAGTCCTCTATCACATAAATCTACGCTGTATTCTAGTAGCCATGCTTGTTTATTCCACTCATGGATCTGCCTTGTATTGGTCTGTAGCTATGAGTTTGGTTACTTGTGTCTATGAGTCAACATACTGATGTACTACAGATGCCTACTTGACTGTATACTCTGATCGAGCTGACATTTTCATCTCCTGGCGACGACTTGTTCTCAAAGATCTCGTTTATCATATCACTCTAAGACTCATGCTTTGGGGGGCATCCTGTTATACCAAAATTCTGTCACCATCATGTGATAAGACATTTGACATACCTACTTTCCCTAAATCCCAGCTTCTGGAGTGGAAACTAAATGGTTTTTTATTAATCTGTCATACAAATTTCTAGCACCACGCATGCCCCTTTATCCAAGAGCGGTACCCTTGCTCGCACTGCCTTTCATTGGTTGTCCACAAGCAGCGCCACCACCCATTTCCCTTGGTCCATAGGCAGTTATTACCAGAACCACTCTGTCATAGAAGGAGAAGCGCGGTACCCTAGGTAAAAATGGAAAAAGAGAAGCTTCTCGAGGCTTCTAGATGATAAGCCTCGAGATATCCCTTATCCCTACTACTGTGGGTTGGTTGAGCTCGAGATCCCTCATCCTAGGATCTTAGAGGCCACCTCACCCACTAATTTCTCAACCATCTCTATCCATTAAAGCCCTATAAATATGAGCTCATAGCCATGGTTGAGGGGAGAACATTGAAGGTATTGTTATGCTGTTGGATTGATTCTTGGCCCAAGATCATTTGGAGAGAGCATAGAGAGATAGAGTCAGAGCTTTTGGGGATGAAGAGCTGGTTTCATGGAGATGCATGTCAACACTAAGGCTTGGTTGTAAACTTCTTCATATTTCTAATGCAAGTTTATTTCTATCCCACATATGATGTTGTTGTTTCGATTTCGCATATATATGTTTCTAGATTCCTTAGTCACTAGCATAGATTAGTATATCATATTCTAGTTGCCTTGATTCGTTTCGTGTTGATATTTTTTGCAGATACACAGGTGAACTGTCAAAGCCTTGTATTCCAGATATCTACAGCATCTAGGGAGACTCTTCAACCTCTGTCCTCTATTTGTTCTGGATTTGAACCATTCAGACCAATGGAGCAGTACCCCTACTGCTATAGATATCTAGATGACAAGCCTCGAGATATCCCTTATCCCTACTATTGTGGGTTGGTAGAGCTCGATATCCCTCATCCTAGGATCTTAGAGGCCACCTCACCCACTAATTTCTCAACCATCTCCATCCATTAAAGCCCTATAAATATGAGCTCATAGCCATGGTTGAGGGGAGAACATTGAAGGCATTGTTATGCTGTTGGATTGATTCTTGGCCCAAGATCATTTGGAGAGAGCGTAGAGAGATAGAGTCAGAGCTTTTGGGGATGAAGAGCTGGTTTCATGGAGATGCATGTCAACACTAAGGCTTGGTTGTAAAATTCTTCATATTTTTAATGCAAGTTGAGTTTTGTCTCACATATGTTGTTGTTGTTGTTGTGATTTCGCATATATATGTTGCTAGATTCCTTAGTCACTATCATAGATTAGTAGATCATATTCTGGTTGCTTTGATTTGTTTCGTGTTGAGATTTTTGCAAGTACACAGGTGAACTGTCAAAGCCTTGTATTCCAGATATCTACAGCGTCTAGGGAGAGTCTTTAACCTTTGTCCTCTATTTGTTCTAGATCTGAACCATTCAGACCAGTGGAACACCTTGTTGTCCACAGGAGGTGAAATATTCTAGCTAACAAATCTGGCGACTCTGCTGGGGATTCCAACCTCTGTATATCATGTTAATGGGATTTTTCAAGCATAGTTTACCCATTGGTTTCAAGCTTGCATAAAAATGAAACCAATATTTGAGCATTCTTTCAACTGATCTTCGAGCTCGTTAAAAACAGTAAGATGGTGTTGAGCTTACTTTTCATTTTTTGTGCTCTGGTTAAAATATGAAATTTTGTTTGAGCTTAGTTTATTTATTTTTCGTCTTCTAGATTTAAACATGAAAAAGGTTAATGGAGTTCTCTTTAAACCCTTTTTAGGCTCCCTAAATACGAAAAGATTATCGAGTGATATTGTCTTCTTCACGCTCGTTAAAGTATTTGAAGGGTTGTCCGTCTAACGGTAGGTTATCTCTTTCTTGGTTCAGATAGGACTATTTATGAGAAAGCAACACTCCAGCCAATCATGACTAGAAGAGTTCTCTAAGGTGTGATTTTACACTTTTCGGGCCTTAGAGACTAAATCATATGAAAAAGGCCCCCATGGAGTCTTCTTCTGTGTTCATTCAGACTCTCTAAACATGAACGATACTAAGTTTTCTTTCAGTGGACTCGTTAAATTAAACATTAAGAGACCCGTTTTGGGATCAAACCCCTCCTATCTCAGGTTCATAAAACATATGAGACTGGACTTGTCTTCTGACAAGCTACATCGAGTGTTTGTTACCCTCTTTGAACTCGTAAAACTGAAAAGAGGCACTCATCGATCATGATGGGGGAAATGGGAAGGGAATCATTTTCTAAATAATGGCAGTTGCTTGTCATTACCTTTCAACATAGCACTTGTCTGCACAATCATGTTAGTCAATTGGGTATTCAGCTGATCTCTGTGATGATCCACTTTCATGAGTCATGCCATTCCTTTGAGTCTTTCAAAAGAATGCATTGTCTACTGTCGCATTGTGTATCTGTCCTTTCTAGTCATGCTGCCAAGTTATTTTGTCGTGCCACCTGATGTTTGAAGGGGATCTGAAGAAGTTTTACTTCTGCAGTCTACGCAATCTTTGTGTCAATATCTTTGAGTCAGTCATATGGTTACTACATTCACATCATTCCATAACTATGTTCTGAGTTTCGTGTCATCAAAGTGGGACTCATCATGGCCCTCCTTCGACGGGACTATTCCCATCGACATCAGCTCATCATCCAGGAAATAGTCTTAGAAACAATTATTAGTACCTTGAGATCTATATTCCTTAATGATAGACTCTCTCACTCTCGACATAGGTTCACATCATTGACCTTTGATCGATAGAATCGACTGGGTGTTCGACATCAAGACATCTATTCGCACTCAGTAGATTGTACTAGGGTACCTTGGGAATCATTGACATTAATGGTGATCTCCCTCACACTTGTTAATGATTCACGTCATTAGCCAGTAATCAAGTGGTTTCTACCATGTTCGACTTCAGATCATTGTAATCACATGGATAGAACCGTACTTTGTGGAAGACGAGACGAAGACCCTGGGCATTTGTTTAAAGCACTCATTGCTTTTTCCCCAGGTTGCGATGGAGTTTTGTATATCTAGCATGGATCCACATTTGTATGGTCATGGCTATGCTCAAATTTGTGTCTATATGACATAGATCTACGTTGTATGTCTGGTAGCTATGTCCAAGTTTGAGTCCTCTATCACATGGATCTACGATGTATTCTAGTAGCCATGATTGTTTATTCCACTCATGGATCTGCCTTGTATTGGTCTACAGCTATGATTTTGGTGACTTTTAGAATAATCAACCCATATTTAGCTACCTTAGACATTAAATTAATCATTTTTTTCTTATTTGCCTAGTTTCATGGTTCCACCTTATGCAAGTTGTCATCTACACATCCATAGTGGTCAAACTTGCTAATTTTGACTCATGGAGCGCTTGGGAAACCTCAAGGAATCAATTATGCTTTATTCCTGGCCTCCTAAGCACCCTTCTACTTTTTCTACTTTATTTCCTGCTTTTTCAGTGCTTTAAGGCAATTGGGAAAGTTTGACTAGGTGAGGTTAACTAGTTTTTTGTCCTCCACATCCTCCACTCGTTTCTCCTATGAAAAGCATGTATGAGTTTTCCTTCCATTACCTTTTAGCTTGCCCAAGTGATTTTTCCAATTCGTGAGCTCCTTGACTGTTTTGGAAACTACTTTATGCACCTATGGGGGATTTGCTTAATTTTAGTAAGCATGCTTTTGACTAGATTCGAATTTCCTCCTCATGCATTCGAATCCCTTATGTAATTATTTATTGCAGCAGCCTATGTTGTTACAGGGTTGGCTATTGTACACTGAGTTAATACAGTTTAGTGTTCAGCTCCATATTCAGTCTCTTTTGTGAGTGATTTTGCATGTACAATTGATAATTGTTGTGAGTGTTATTGTTCTATCACTGGGTTCAATTTCCAGATGGTATCAGAGCCATTGTAGATCGATTTCTCTCCTTCAAATTTGTTTTGTAGGTTCGACATCAGTGACTGGAAGCTTCTATTGATAGCCGGGACAATTTCTGAGCTATGGATCAATCTCAGAAGATCATCTTGACTCCCTTCAACTTCTTTGAATGGAAAGAAGAGATGGAGATACTGTTGAGAGCAAAATGCCTCTACAAATTGACTATGGAAACAGAAGTAGAGCCCAATGCAGCTGCAGAGAAGATAAAATGGCACAACAGGAGGGATGAGGCCTATGGTCTCTTATGTCTGAGTATTTCCAAAGACCTCCTTTTCCATCTTGATGGATTGACATCACCGAATGAAGTATGGGAGAATATTACTAATCTTTTTGGAAAGACAGATGAGATGAGGGGACATCAAATCGAAAATGAACTGATCTCCCTGAGTTCCAGTAGCTTTGAATCCCTGCAACTCTATTTCTCCAAGTTCAAATCACTTGTTTTGCAGCTAAAACAATGTGGGATCGAAAAGAAGGATGATCAGCTGGTCTTGACCATACTCTTGAAGCTTGGCCCTGACTATTCAGTGTTTGTTTCAACCTTCTATGCCACAAAGTTGACAGCTCGAACCTGGAAGATGCCTCGTCTTGCAGATTTCATGAAATATCTCACACAAGAACAAGACAAACTGGTGATGATGGGCACCATCAAATCATCCAAAGACCAAGCTCTGGTTGCTGGAGATTCGAAGGTGGATTCAAAAAGCAAAAAGAAAGCTAAAAAGCCACCTAAGCAAAACAGAGACAAGAACAAGTCTCCGAAGGAGCCACAAGGTTTCAAGAAGAACTACCAGAAGAAGAAGAATAAAGGAGAAATGAGCAAGTGCGCATACTGTAGTAAGGGCAATCATACTGAGAGCTCCTGCATGAAGAAGCAAATAGACATGCTGAACCAACTACTGGAGAAGAATGGCATCTCCCTTCCAGATAGCTCAAAGAAGAGAGAAGGAGGATCAAGTTCAGAAGACAGAGAGAGAGTTCATGCATTGGTTACTGGCACACCAAGCTCACCTAGTTTCATCATTGATTCTGGAGCTTCAAGACACATGGTTTCGACCAAGGAGGCATTCTCCTCACTTGACATGTCGAAAGGACCACCAATAGTACTGGGAGATGACTCTCTCACTGAAATTTTGGGAAAAGGGAGGATTGATCTTGATCATGGTCGGTTCAGCAATGTGTTGTATGTGCCTGGTCTTGCCTCCAACCTCTTATCATTGTATCAGATGACTCACACTGGGTCTCCAAAGAAGGTCATATTCTCCCTTGATGAAGTTGAGATCACAGAGATCTCAAGTGGTAAAGTCATTTCAAAAGGAGTTGCAAATCATACTTCGAAGGTATACATGTTCTCACACTTCATACCCTACTCAAACCCCTCTGCTCTTCTGATTCATGCTAATGAGGCAAGCAAGCTTTGGAATGAAATATTTGGCCACCTAAATTACAAGTATCTTTCTAATATTGGTGAAAAAGAGATGGTCATAGGGTTACCAAAGATAAAATTTTCCAAAGGAGTCTGCCAAGGTTGTATCCTAGGAAAACACCCAGAGCATAAATTTGAGAGAGCTAGTCATGAGAGAACCTCTGCACCCCTCGAGTTGATCCACAGCGATGTTGCTGACCCATTCCCTCATATTTCCATGAGTCAGGACAAATATGCATTGATTTTCATAGATGACTTTTCTAGGTATTGCTGGGTTTACTTCTTGAAACACAAGTCTGAAGTTTTTGGCCTCTTCAAAGTCTTTAAGGATTTGGTTGAAAACCAGTCTGGGAGGAAACTCAAGGTCCTCAGATCTGAGAATGGTGGTGAGTATGTCAAGTCTGAGTTTATTCAATATTGTGCAGATGCAGGTATTCAGATGCTGCATTCTATCCCTTACACACCACAGCAGAATGGTGTTGCTGAGAGGAAGAACAGATCACTAAAGGAGATGGCAACATGCATGATGGAGGCCAAAACTTTACCACCAAAGTACTGGGTCGAAGCTATCAACTATGCAGCCTATATCCAGAATAGGGTGC
>LPNX010729890.1:14088-33008 GCA_001517045.1 Pseudotsuga menziesii | reverse complement strand
ACTCTGCTGAGTCATCAATCCCTACTTAGGATTAAGTTTATCATAATGTCTAAAAAATATAATAAAGCAAATTACTTAATTTTACAAAATTGGGGTATGTAACACACATGTTCCTACAAGATCTGACATTAGAAAAAACATATACAATTATAATAATAAACCAGATCAATTCATAGTGACGTTTTCACATAAAACATTCATCCAATAACCATGTATTTAATTTTAATGGAATTGTATAAGTCACGTGTTCCCTGAGTTCGTCTGCAGAATGGAAAACACCCTCGAAACAGATAAGTAAGGAACCAGTGCAAAACCATAGAGACAAATCCGAAACGGATAACTGAGGAACCAACGTGCAAAACCAGAATTGCTGCTTGTTTTGAAATGGTAGAAATATTTGATGGCACTTCACTGAGGGGATTTCATATGAACAATAGTTTGCGAAGAATATATTTATCTTTGATTTAACGAGTCAACGAAACAATAAAATGTCATTTTTTCTTTGATTCGGTGGTAACCTAAGCAATTGACTGTTAAAAGGTCATTTGGCCTTTTATGTAATGGTAACTTGGGGATTTTGTTTCTGAAGTTATGTAAGATGTTAAGATATGAGGTCAGGTGGTTTATATGTATGGAAGAATGTAAGGAAAACATTGTTACGAAGAGAAACTTCCTATGGATTGGGGTGTACCACAACAGACAGCTTTGACACTAGAAATCAATCTTTCCCAATATGCAAGAGAAACCAAACATCTAACACTAAGGGATACCGAATCGTACCTTGTTCCGGACGGTTGAAGTAGATCCATGTTGAGATTTCCCAATTCATGCTTGCGTTAGAAATTTTCTCTCAACAGCAACAAATATGGCAAGCATGCTCTATAATAATGTGTTAGATATACTCTAGCATATATATTCAACAATGTATATGGAATTAAATACATCCATGGATTCAATATTCATATTCAAATGCACATAATTGGATAGGAAAATATATTTCTATTAATAAAATCAGAGATTACAATAGTGACAACCTATGTCGGCATGTCTACGAACCGGAGAAACCGAGTCCTCCACCACCTCAATCCTCCATCTCTCGATAGCAAGCTCACAAGAAAAGGTAAGCTTGGAAAGAACACAAAGTGCTCCAAAGGGACAAAGGGATGCAAACTCAAGTATAAGAAAACCGAGGCAACAATGGACTATAGTTTCTTTGCTCTTCTATTCCTCCTCTTCAATGTATCCAATGGGTTCCTTATATAACACTCCAAAGGGGTAAAGGATGGTCGAATTCGAGCGATCTCAAGGCATATGGAAGGACAAGAGTAAGGATCTTCGGACTCATATGAGGAAAACTCCAAAAATATTTGGACTTATGCACACATACCAATGTACACGGGTTTGAGGTCAAAATTCGTGTGTACACGCGAGTATGGGTTTAAAAGTCGTGTACAACAATAAATAGGTGTTTTTTAGGGATGAACTTGGAACATCAAAGTATAATATAAGTCCATGGGGTCTAAAGAGTTTGCAGAGGGACATGGAAGGCCATAAATATATGATCAACCATGTGTGGTAAAATCAGCTATAACATATGCCCCCTAATGTGTGAGGTCAGAGGGGTGACATGATGGCCGAAATACATTATAAAATCCATCCCAAAAGTGGAGTAATGGAGACCCAGGTGGAAGAACCAACCACTCATCAGTACAATACAATAATCAATCTCTGCATGTGATTGCAAATACATATAGCAGTCCCAGATACATAAGAGTACAATGGCCATGAATAGGCATGATATACAAAATGTGACATGTGTGGTCATCACCACATACAATATACAATAGATTAGAATCTCCAAAGTGGATGAATATATACAATGTATCAACATATCCATAATAGTTGAAGATATCCAATGGATAAAGATCTCCATAGTGGACGAAGATATCTGATATATACTGGAATCAAATCACGAGAGGTGATATCTCATGAACACTGGCACGATCAAGGAGGTAGCATACATGGAATGCCAACAAACTGGAAGGTCTTCTACATGAACCTCGACGAGTACATGCCCTACTATGTGAATAGATGTGTTGAGGTTGAACATAGTAGTCCATCATTTGATTACCGGTCATTGATGTATACCATTAACAGACGCAATATCACCCACCGATAATGAAAATGGGAATCAAGGTACAAAGTGCAATCTAACAAGTGTGAATAGATGTGTTGAGGTTGAACACTTGGAAGAATCCATCGATCAGGGGATATTTATGTATTCCCAAAACTGTCGATGGTGAGAGAACCTAACACTGATGACTGTAAGTCTCAAGGCACTCAAATGACTCTAGATTCCTATTCCAGAATAAGTGATCTGAAGTCGATGGAATGGAATCCGCTGGAAGGAGGGAATTAAGGCATCCCCCATCAACCAACATGAGGTACTCAACAACGCTGCATAATGTGGAAGAACTCAAACAAGACGTGCACGAACCAGTAATAGTACCGGGAATGGCAGACACGCAAAATCAAGATAACTGAGGAATGGCCGACTCAGGCTTCAACTTCCTTCGAAAAAGAGCATAAAGGTGAATGGTGATTGAAGGGATGTAGACTCAAGTATAAGCAAACTGAGGAAACAATGGACTATAGTTTGTTTACTCTTCAATTCCTCTTCTTCAATGTATCCAAGGGGTTCCTTATATATCACTCCAAAGGGGCAATGGAGGGTCGAATCCGAGCGATCTCAAGGCATATGGAAGGCCAAGAGTCAGGATCTTCATACTCATATGAGGAAAACTCCAAAAATATTTGGACTTATGCACACATCCCGATGTACGCGGGTTTGAGGTCAAAAGTTGCGTGTACACACGAGTATGGGTTTAAAATTCGCGTACAACAATAAACAAGTGTTTTTTAGGGATGAACTTGGAACATCAAAGTATAATATAAGTCCATGGGGTCTAAAGAGTCTGCAAAGGGACAGAGAAGGCCATAAATAAGTGATCAACCATGTGTGGTAAAATCAGCTATTACAAACATCAATTATTAATTAAGAATATGTATCCTCTTCATTGGAATTGGAATTATGTTTGTATTTTATTAAGTTTAGATTTGATGACAAATAGTTGGTTATTAGAGTGTTCTGCTTTAATAATGAGCAAGCCTTGGTGATAACTTCTTTTGTTTGGAATATAATGCAATGGCAGGAAGCACATATCTACGGTGACTGCAACAACCCCTAAACAGTTTGTGGCAACTTTCAAGGGAAAAAAATGTAATAGGATCGAGTCCACATAATTGGAATTAAATTTCATGAATTCTCTCATGGAAGAATTGGGTGTGCCGCTGGACAACATTACAACATAAGTATATTTTAAAGTTCTATCAGACAATGTGGAGAGACCAGTTTCAATTGTCCCATTTATGATGACGAGTTTACAGCTTGCTAGAATGTCAAGGAAATCCCTGAAACCTATTTCGAGGTCAAGCCTTCCTCTCATTAAACTTGTAACAAACACTGCTAAATTACCTATGCATGTAATTACTAGAGTAGGAAAATTAACAGATCTAGTAACACCTTGACTGAGATCAAGTTCTGCAAAACAAAAACTTGAAAACCATGCAAACCAACAAACCAACTGTATGATGAACAATGTAATGTAATGTTGTGGGGGGTTATATTTTTTTAATGTAATGTTGTGGGGGGTTTGGGGGATTTTTGGGGTCAGGGAGGATATTTTAAATTTTTTTAATTTAATGTTGTTGGGGTTTAGGGGGTTAGAGAGGGGGGTGTATTTTAATTTTTAATTTTTTTTAATGTAATGTTGTCAAGGGGTTTAGGGGGTTAGGGCCTTTTTTTAATTTTTTTTTACTAAAATGGTTATAGGCCTTTTATATTAATTTTATGGCTAAACAGCTGCCAGTAGCATTACACACAGTGATTCTGATCCAACATATGCATCATTTCCAGAGATACGGGCGTAGTTATAACAACTGAGCCTTTTACAAAAGTTCTGGAATTTGCTAAACAGACATAGAAGTTCATTATAGCATATACATAGTAAGGGAAATTAGCGTTGCAGAGGCAAACCCAAGCAAAGAGGAGGGAGTTCAGAGGCAAACCCAAGCAACTGAGTCTTTCCATGCTCCTTGAGCATTGCTTCCACCTTCTTTTCCAACTCTGCCAGCAGGTTTCCAATTCCACGTGAGACATTTTCCAGATCCTTCATGCTCGTCATATTGTCTTTGAATATTTCCTCCCACAGCTCTTTGAGTTCTTGGTTCATGCACTCCCAGCGACTGGTTCCGGTTTTTTGCATTCTGATCTGCTTGGCCTCCATCTTGTGAACTGCAGTCTTCAATTTGTCCAAATCGGTCTGAATTTGGAAGAGTCATGCCTCTAAGTTGAAGGATGAGCTTGCTGCCATTGCTAGACTCGATCTGCACACCAACAATTCCCCTTCGCGTGTTCTGATAGCTGTCCAATGATTCCTTCAGCGTTTGACAGATCCGGTTGCAGTTTACATTAGGTGGATGCTTCCTGATATAGGCCCGATCCTTGATGTTCTTCACTTTCTTAGATTGATTCTCACCGATTGCCTCAGATCTTCCTTGCTGGGTACGAGTCTTTCTGGAGGAAGTCGATTGGAGGCATTTCCCATTGTTCACAAGGATAGTACTTGGAGAGAATGGGCCATGTGACATGCTCTGATCGATTTTTGTCTTGTTCTTGTACGTATTTCTCCTCGATTTCCTCAGTCTGCAGTCCGACGATGGGGAATCTTCACTTTCTGGAGTCGAATTGCTCATTTTCATGTCATGGGCATATCTAAAAATCATCTCCCCACTGCCACTAGGGGATGGGCACGTGATTTTCGATTCCATTAACAAAAATTACACCCTTGCTCAAGGAGGCTCCAATATTTGCTTCATGATCAGCGATTTGGTTGAGATTCGGAAGGACATGGTAGCACTTTACTTCTTCGAAATCCTTCATCTGAGTTATGAATTTCCGGTGATAGTGGGCCAAATCCATGCTATTAGGGGCCTTATTCAGATTGAGAGCCTGAATGATGATTCAGGAATCCCCAATGATATCCAGCTTCTTAATGGAGAGCCTTCTTGCTTGATTCAGGCCTTGCCAGATGGCGAGAATTTCAGCAGTATTGTTAGTTTTTTGACCCAACCCCCAAGAGAAGTTGAGGACAATTTTCCCTGAATGGTCTAGCAGAACTCCTCCACTTCCCGCAGGTCCGGGATTCCCCTTCGAGGCCCCATCCACATGCAGAATATGCTCATTCAGAGAGGATCACCATTTTATAAACTCTTGCTCCTCTAACCTGATTTCCCACGGAGAGTAATGCTTAGTTATGTTCTTGGTTCTGGTAAGGAGGGAGGGGTCTAGCCCTTGGAACCAGCTGTACTCCTCTTTGTCAGGGGTAGCTTCATTGGTGATTTTTGAATTTGAGGCTACCAGCTCTCCTATCATTTCCTTGACTTTGATTTCCACTTGGGCCGGCGTACCAGCCATGTCCCTGAAAATTCTATTATTTCGTTCCAGCCACAATTTCTAGCAAAGGATTTTTGGAACCCACATCTAGCACTGCTTTAACAACTTCAGCCTGGAGAAGGAAAAGGGAGCATAGTCGGACCAAAAGGAAAACAAGGAGGTGATGGAAGGAGGGAGATCCAGATTCAACTGAGCAAAAAGGATATTCCAGAGATCTGTAGCAAAGGGACACTGAAGAAAAAGGTGGATCGAGTTTTCTTCATGGCAGACACAAACAGGGCATCTTGAGGGCCCTTCCCAACCTCTTTTCAAGAGGTTGTCCCTGGTTAGAATACTATTGTGCAGAAGGGACCAGCAGAAGAGATCAATTTTGGGGAGGGAGGAATGGAGCCAGAGGTTTCTCCACACAGAGGGGTCCGGGGTAGCCCAAGGAATGCCTTTTAGGGCTGCGTAACCAGCAACAGCAGTGTAAAGACCTGAGGAGGAGCCCCATCCTCTTTTGTCCTTCAACTTAGAAGAAGTGGGGGAGAGTCCTTGAAGAGCATCTAAGAGGGAGCGAGCTTCAGTTTCAAGATCTTGCGGGACAACCCCCAGGTCCCACTTGGTCCAAGAGTCATCCGGGCCCCAACTAGATAAGTCCCAAAGGGTGAATTTGCTGTTCGAATGAAGCCAGATTTTGATGTTCTCCATTCCTCCCAAGGATTTTAAAGGGGACTGCCCTAGTATGGAGTCATCCCAGAACTTGATTTTGGAACCATTTCCTGGAATCCAAGTGAGATTGGAGGTGATCATATCAAAAGATTTGAGACAGAGAGAGAGAATAGGAGAGCCTTTCCTAGTCCTGGGGGGGCGATCCAGGCACCACTCTTTGTGACATCTGAAGTATTTTGCTCTTAGGGCTTTGGAGCTCCAAGATGTTTTACCCCTTATCATTTTCCAAAGGATCTTGCCACCCATGGCCAGATTCTGAGTTGCCACATCTCTAATTTGCAACCCTCCTTCCCATTTGGGGGCTTTGACCTTTTCCCAGCTGACTAGATGCATTTTCCTTCCTTTATTCCTTCCCCCTTCCCAAAGGAATTTTCTCAATAGATTTTCAATGTCTTTCACAATTCCTTTCGTGGCTAAGAGGATCGAGGCCTGGTAGACAGGAAGGGAGGTTAGAATTGAGTTTATAAGAATTAATTTACCTGCTTTGTTTAGCCAGGAGGCCCCCCATGCCATTATTTTGGCCTTGAGTTTGTCCACCAAGGGCATCCAAAGGCTCCTTCTGGGTGCTGCTTTTACAAGCGAAATTCCAAGATATTTTATGGAGTCCCATGTGGAGGTTCCTTCCATTTCCAGTGTTCTGGATATATCAGTCATTTCGGTGGGCAGGCAGTTCCAGCCATAAATTTTGCTTTTCCTCAAACTGATTTCGCTGCCTGAGACACCCGTGTAAGTGTCCAGCTCTTTCTTGAAGGATCTTGCCGTGGTGAGATTAGCCTGACCCAAGAGAAGGGTGTCGTCGGCAAATTGGGCATGGTTAATTTTCTTCACTCTGGGGATGATTGTGAGCCCCATTAGGGAGCGCTGCTGAAGGCTCTTGTCCAGCTGGAAGCTGAGAACCGACGCTTGAATGACATAGAGCAAGGGGGACAGAGGAAAACCCTGCCTAAGACCCCTAGAGGCGTGGAAAAAATTTGCCGGTATCCCATTTACCAAGGGGGAAATCCAAGGTCCCAAGATACAGGCTCTAATCCAGCTAATTAAATGGGGATGGAAACCCAGTTTGAGCATTACAGCAAAAAGAAAGTTTAACCGAACTTTATCAAAGGCGTTGGAAAGGTCTAGTTTGACTATCATACCTTTTTCCTTCCTTTGGCAGCTTGAGTGAATTGCCTCTTGGACCAGAATAATGTTATCTTGAATTTGTCTGTCCTGAATGAAGGCCCCCTGGTTCTCCGGAATGATCCTGGGGAGGACATTTTTTTATTCTGTTTGCAATAACTTTGGTGATGATTTTGTACCCCGTGTTGCAGAGCGAGATAGGGCGGAATCTGGAGAATATTTGGGCACCTTTCTCTTTGGGAATTAACGCTAGGAAGGAGGAGTTAGTGCTTCCTCCTATTTTTCTGCAATTCTGAGATTTCCTAACCATTTTAACCAGATCCTTCTGGATAATATCCCAGCATGCTGTGTAGAATCTGGCCGTGAAACCGTCAGGCCCTGGAGCTTTGTCTGGGTTCATTCCATGGAGAGCTTTGCTTATCTCCTCAGTCATTATAGGGGCAATCATCTTTCGATTCTCTTCCTCATTGATTAGCGTGGGGATCACCGTCAATGGGTAGCGATCTAGACTTCGAGAAGTTTCTATTTCTTCAGTAAACAGATATTTATAGAAAGAGTGGGCTGCATGCTTGATCTCTTCAAAATTGTTGAAAGTTTGGTCCTGAAAGTGGATTTCTCTAATGGTGTTGTGATTCTTCCGAGCTTCTTCTTGCTTGTGGAAGAAAGAGGTATTTTTATCACCGTCTTTGAGCCATAGACAACACGCCTTTATTTTCCAGTATTGCTCTTCTCTTCTCAACGCTTTGTGAAGGGCCTTTTGCAGATTGAACTCAGCATTGAGCATCTCCGGGGTGATCATGGCGTCCTCCATAAGCAGCTGGTGGTTGCCTAGATCACGTTGGGATTTTTTCCTTTCAAGGATAGGGGAGGGCTGGATCTTAGCCCAATTTTTAATGGCTGCTTTGAACCTTCTCGGCTTTTCTTCCCAAATGAAGAAAGGTGACCCAGAGACAGATTTTTGCCAAGTTTTTGTGACCAGATCGAAGAAGCCATCCATGGAAACCCAAAGGGGGCTAAAGCGGAAGGGGATAGGGCCCAGTTTTTCTCTAGGGGTCAAGGATAGGGATATCGGCTTATGATCTGAGGTGCAGGCCTAGAGGATTTCAGAGTTTGCGAAGAGCCCAAGAGTCAGGAAGGAAGTATGAACAAGGAAACGATCCAGGCGGGCAGCAATGTGCCCCAGACCCCTCTTTTATTAGTCCAGGTGAACTTACCTTTGCTGGGTTTTCTATCCTCCAGATCCTAGTCCATTATGATGTCTTCTACCCACTCCCGAGCCGAGTCTCTTACAGGTGAGCCTCCTTTTTTTTTTCGAGAGGGTGAGAGTTACATTCATATCTCCAGTGAGAACAAGATTGTCATGCAGATTAGTGGACAGGAAGGAATTCAGCGAATCCCAACACTCTCTTTTTTCCGATAGGAGAATCGAGGCGTAGATGTTGAAAATACTAATCTGATGTCCCGTGTCTCAGTGCTGCAATTTCGTGAAGAGCCAGTGGATGGTGCTATAGTCCTCTAATAGATCTAGCGTATTGGAGTTCCAGAAGGTGGCTAGACCTCCTGAGGCTCCCCTGGCGCTGATTGCTCTACCTTCTCCTTTTTTCCAAAACTTTTTGCTGGCCTGGATGGTCTCAGGCTCCTCCATCTTCATCTCCTGGATTAGAACTATCTTCGGGGAATTCATTCTAACTAGATGTTTGATTGCTTCTTCTTTAGACTTACTTCCCAGCCCTCTGCAGTTCCAGGAGATGAACTGCATTAGGATCCGGAGGGGGGGGGGGGGGGGGGGGGGGGGGTGGCTCCTTTCGAAGCCTTGCCTTTCTTTGAAGATCTAGTTTCCATCATATCCGGGATGGTTTGCTGGAGTCCTGCTGTAACATCCCTATACGATTTCTCCTACCTTTTTTTTCGTTCTGGTTTCCTTCCTCTTGGGGTCTTTTCAGGGGTTCCAACCGAGCTGCTGGTCTCTGTGGCCCCCTCATCTGATTCAGCTCTGGGGTCGGAGCCTATGGTGATATGCTCATCATCTGATTTCAAATATTCATTTGCTGAAGGGACGCTCTTGTCCTTGGCCGGATTTTCTGAAGGAGGCATGGATTGGGAAACTGTCTCTATGGTTTCTTTCACAGGTTCCTTTGAAGTTGCTGGGGCTTCTTTCAAGGGCTCCTTAGGTGGGCTTGAGTTCGCCGGTGGCTGTTCCTTCACCTGTCCAGATCTTGGATCTTTAGTTTTTGGGGCTGCTTTGCTTTTCTTAACCTTTTGCCATCCTTCAAATTCTTCCTTCTCTGGGGTTTGGTTCTTTGGATAGTTCCTCTGAAAGTGCCCGTGTTCTTGGCAGGATCTGCATTTAAATGGGAGGTGTTCGTAGTCCACTTTCTGATAGTGAGTCCAGGTGCCTACCGTTAGTTTCACAGCCTTCAGGAGCCCTGCCTCCAGGTCCACTTCAACACATATCCTGGCATAGTTGTAGATGGACTTGTTGTCTGCCTTATCAATGAACTTCCCTATTCCATTTCCTATCATTTGCAGCGCTTCATAGTTCCAGCAGTGGACCGACAGGTTGGGAAGCCTGACCCATACCGGTACCTCCTTGGGCAAGTCCACCATGGGATTGAAATCCGGATTCCAGCGGTTCAGATACAACCCGTGGGTTCCCATAAAGTATGGGCCATTTCTGAAAATGAGATCCTTATCCTCCTTATTTATAAATTCGAAGAGAAAGTAGCCACTGCTCAGGGGGTAGCAGGTGAGTCCTCGCTTGAGATGCAGCTTCCATTTCTTTGAATCCAGTCGTCGATGGTTTTTGCTGAGGGTCAGAGCACCATGAACTGGCTGACTAGACCTTTCTCTGACAGAGCAAGGGCAATCTTTACCGAAGTCATCTCTAGCAAGGCGATTTCAGGGATTTCTTCAAGATTTTTTATGAATTTCGGAACCGAGAATGGAGCTGTCCGCTTTCCTCCTCTGGCGACCAGTCTCCTGAATGCGTCCATCTCTGCTGAAAGGGGGGGAGGGGGATCCCCACCCCCAGAAGCGGCCATTGCTAGCTGAAACCCTAGCTCTCCTCAAGCTCACGCCCGCTGTCTTGCCCTCCACGAGCTGCAACCTTAGGGGGTTAGGGCTTTAATTTTATATAATTTTTCTTATTATATCCAGTCCATCATTTGCAGAAAATATAGATATTTGTAATTGAAATTCTAAAGGCATTTTTTAATATTTATATGAATTATTTGTTATTGTATGGTCTAAGATATGATTTCATTATGAATCACATCATATTTTCTTTGATTTTATATGGTTAGAGTGGTGAAATTATTTATGAAATATTTGTTTTTGTTTAATATGCAAGTTTCAAAAAAGTTGTAATTTTTCTCTTGAAGAAAAAAATATTTTTCCAATTTAGGGATCAATTTTAAAGTTTTTGTAAATAAAAGTATGGGATATTTAGGCCATGGCTCCATTTTTTACCTCGAAAAAAAAGCCGTGTATACTGGTATCGAAACTTTTCTATTTGGGGGGTGTTTTTTATGCAAAAATCATGGTTTTTATGGCTAGAGTTCTCGTTCTTGGTATAAAGTTCTCATTTCATAGTATAAGTAGTTGGATGTTTAGGACTGTACCCCTGACCCTATTACCAAACTACCTAATAATACATACGTAGGAATCTCCCTGAGTGCTAATCTTGGTGTATTGCAACAATAAGATGACCGAAAGGTTAACTCAGATGGTTTCCAGATTCTATAAGGTAGTGTTAACTCAAGTTACATGGGAGCTCAAATCCGTAGTAGTCTTAACTAATGCACAACTTTTTGAATGGGGCCTTATGATATAAACTAGGTACATGGAATAACTGTTGGCTGCTTTGGGCAGACCCGGGTTAACTATATTCAACCAACAACACCCCTAGATCACCGGCCCTTTCGGCGACAGACCGTAAAGCGGCCTGAAGTCTCACCCGAAGTGACTCTAATGGGTTGGCCAAGGACTCAAGTGTCTTGGACCGGGTTCTGTGGCAATCCTACTAGTGGCTCGCAGCTCTCCAAGCTGCGCGGTCTCTTGTTACGAGTCGCGCGATCTCCTGCTCGCGTCGTGCGATCTCCTCGTCTCGCAGCTCTTCTAGCCGCGAGGTATTCCTCTCTTCCGTTGCGCGATCCTCTTTTGCGGTGCGCACTTTCCCTGACTGCGATATCTCCGACCTTATTGCATCGTCGCGCACCGTGCGACACGCAGCTCCTGCCCAACGCTAAGTCCCCAACCTACGGTATCGCACACCATAGCTCCTCTGCCGGTGCAGTATCACCTCTCTGTGATATCCTACCTCTGAGGTTTAGCGCACTTAGCATTGCTCGTGTCGACGTGCAAGACTTAACATACAAGGCTATTCGATAATGCAATAGTGACTGTTTCACGCAAAGCATAAATGAACCATATACAACATGCTAAAGACTCTAACTTATGTTACCCTTCTATATTGCTGTGAACTGATTAACACATTCATTCATAAAACTGTAAACAAAGTCCATGAACTGACTGAGAAATGCATAAGTAAACATAACACATAAACCAATCGCATAACACTTGATTTTAACTTGGTTCACCTCCAGGATGGAAGTTACGTCCACAGAACTGTGTTTTATTATAGCTCAGGGGAAGGTAAAACACAGTTCTGTTGCACCGCATATGCAGCTTAAGATCTTCTCTCTTAGATCTCTTCTCTCTTTATATTTCTCTCCTACAATATACTCTTCCCTCTCTGTTGATCCCTGCGAATCGTTACATGCATATTCTATAAGCCAGCTATTGGTTACATTAAGATTGCTACCGCTAATAACAGAACCAGAGCTAGGCTTTTACAATAGTCTAATAGTCTGCAAAACACTACTAACAATTGAATGAGCCAACTAAATAACCAACAAAATGACTAGCTAACCCTCCAACCCTTTTACAATACAAAATATATCCCTTTATAGGCAGCCCGAAGGTCTTGCCATTACAACACTGTGGGCCTGTCCCAACAGTAACCCAAACCCTAACTAGTGACAGTCGGCCATATCTGTACTTGAGGTAGCCGCTTTCCGTCACACCACAGCTCTTTGCAGTCTTCCATGCTTCCCAACACTGATCATGGGTACTATGCACCGCTTTGCTTTTCTGTCCTTCGTCTTCAATGCTTTAGCCTCGTTGCTCCTTCTCCTTTATGAGGGTCGCTGAGCCCTCCTGTCTTCCGCCGCTGCCTTCAATGCAGTGGTTGAGCTCTCTCTTCTTGGCCACTCAGGTACCGTTGCCTTTCTTGACTTTTCTATCTTAAAAGTCATGGTTTCTGGCTCTGCTCTCCAGCTGGAAACGTGCTACGGCGTCGTAGCTCTGTCTTAACTTCTTTCCGCGCGCCAAAACTAGCAGCTTCTTCTGTAGCTGCAGGACCCTGCTCCAACAATAACCAAACATTCTTTGGGTTGTAGCACTAACAAATAACAACAACTCCTTTGTTTAATGATGTCAGAACATGTCTCTATCCTATCATGCAATATTTTCATAAAATTTAGATTAATAAGTGCTTAATTGTATGTTGTAATGGTTAAGTGGACAAGATGAAGTGGAGACTTGACTCATAAACCATGCAATCATGAAATGCAAGTTTTTTCCCCAAATGATTGATATGCGAAATCCAAACTAACACACCCAAATTTCAAACTTTAATAGAAAAAATCCTTCAATTTTCACCTCAAAAAAAAAATTTAAAATTTATTTCCTATCTTTTCAGCAGAAGTGAAAAACATATCTCTAAGCCTATGAAGAAAAAGATTTAATCAACATTTCCAATCAAAAGCAAAAAATCATTCAAAGATGCTTTACATATTATGATTTTTTTTTCCTTTTTATTTTATATGAAAGTAAGATCTAAACAAAGAAAAACTTGAAATAAACTAAAACAAAATATTTTAAATTTTATTTTCAAGTAGTTTTCAATCTAATAAAGAGATAAAAGAACAACTTTTCTTTGTACTAGTATGGAAAAAATAGTTCAATTTTATTCTACAAATATTAATGGTGACACAGATCTAAGGTAATAAGCAACAATCCGAAGAAAAGAGAGATCACACCAAAAATTCTTTATAATATCTATGCAAACCAAGTCACATGTCAAACTTTAAAGGAATGATAAAACTAGTGGCAAAATCTAGTTCTAGGAAAACAAATTACTGCAAAGACAATGTAAAAGCGAGAAATATAATCCAAACCAATTGTTGAGCAAGAAACCAAGCCAAAAACCAAAAAACCACACATGGTATTGCAGTTTGTAGGTTCTCACCAGCACGACAAATGACAATGTCGTAGTTGCAGCAAAGCCTAGGTGCAAAATTTTCACACTGTGTATACACGCAGAGTGCGATAGACACAAAATAAAGTTTTAAAAGGTAGACATTTCAATAAAAGTCATGAAATTGAACAAGATAAAGGTTTAAAAGTAAGTCTGGATATCCTAACGACTCAAGCATCCAGATCCAAGTAGAAACAAGGTAAAACAAACATATCTAAGAGGAAAAAGGAACAAATTGAAGCCAAAAACCAAGGTAAACAAATATTATGGTGTCTCCCTAGTGGAGTCGCTAATTTTGTTACTAGAAATGTTAGTATGGGTGGACACACACTAACTGCCCTAGTTTAGACAACCTAAACTAGAACAAATAGAGCTCATAAATACAACATTTCTCTAGATTGTTGTAATTTGAATGCAAATGTAAAAGGAAGACAAACCTGGTATCAACAATTTTTCTCGTTCCAGTCCTTCATTCTATCGTTGCACGTGAGTAGAAGACCTACCAAGAGAAAAACACAAATGTACACAACAATAATCTATGCTAATATCCAAGTAAGAAAGCACCAATAATAATGAACCTATTATTATGAGAAAGGAGAATATTTATTGTATTAATAACAAGATTAAAGGAAGGGGAGAATTATAACTATGCCTTGGCATTGAAATATTCCTCCTAATGATCCAATGGCTCAAATATTCACCCTTCTTCCAAGAGATAACAAGGGCTCAATAATATTCTAGCAATATCCCAACAACATCTAGCTACTATATCTTCTCATTACTCACCCATGGGGGCGAGATTGTATTTATATGCAAAAAAGATAGAGGGGAGTTGAGAGATAAGATCATGGGAGAAGATTAAGGTGAAATCCAAAGAGGTAAGCAATTCAATAGAGATCCACCCTAGTCGGTATGGATAAACATTCATGATAGCTTCTTTCTAGAAGAATCTCGAAGCTTCTCTTTTTTTCCTTCGAACAGACAATGTCGCACCTTGCTTTATAGAAACATGCAAAAAATAGGGGTGTCACAACTTGCATGAGGGAAACCTATGAAAGTATCTCATGTTACAAGAAAGAAACTTGTGACAATTAGGACTCTCGCAAGTTGGCAGAAAACATGCTATGATATTGTTTCTAATCAAGCTGTATAAATGGGAAAACTTCATGAATCTCATATTTGAAGTAAGTTTTGGCACATGTACTTTAGGGATTAAGTAAATTTTGGAGGTACATGGTTCATAATCATGGCGATGAATAAATTTCTATGTAACACTCTCCTAATATAATTTAAGTGTAGGCTTTCAAATTTCCTACACAAGACTGATATCTATTTGCAAATCCTAACCCAGACCCCGGGGACATGATGACAAAGTGAGGAAGAATCTTAAACAAGCCCTATAGAGTAATTTCCTCTTGCAATTATGAAAGAATACCTAGAATGTTGTCGAACCCCTTCCTGATATGACTTTAAAACCCCCCATATCGTGAAGGATTCTTCGATAAATCAATCTCAAAATCCCCTTAATACACCTACAAAAACTCTGAAGGTATCAACCCTACGCTCACCCAAGGAAGGACCACTAGAAGACCTAAGACCAAAATCCCCTTTCTAAAGAAAAATCTTATTATTTCTAAATAAGGAGAAATAGTATTGAACATACTTTAACCTGTAGTGCCTTCAAATATCGATGTTAACAATGGTTCGACCTTCAATTATACTAAAGAAGGAAGACTAGGATATCCTCAAACCACAGGAGCACCATCACCACATTCTTTAGCTAGACTAGACTCGTCACTCGACAATGATTGGGATTGGAACATCCCCAATTTTCAAATTGGCTTCCATGTGAACTTCAATGAGCCTCGTAATCACCTCCTTATTAAAAAGAAATAGAATGAAATATTCAACCAGATATGAGAGTGATGCTATATAGGAGAGTAATACTAGAAGGGCATTACTTTGATCACATGTTTAAACTTGTTGATTGCATGGGCATACCCGGGTTTACTATAGTCAACCAACAACACCCCTAACTCACTGGCCCTTTATGCGACAGACCGCAAGGCGGCCTGAATTCTCACTCGAAGTGAATCTAATGGGTTGTCCAAGGACTCAAGCGTCTTGGACCAGGTTCTGTGGCAATCCTACTGGTGGCTCGGAGCTCTTCTGGCTGGAAGATCTCCCTCTGTGTCTGAGCGTCGCGCAACCTCTTGCTCGCACCGCGCACTCCCGTCGTCGTGCAGCTCTTCTAGCCACAGCGTCTCTACCCTTGCGCGCCTCATGCGGGTTCTCCTCTCTTCGCACGACTTCTTCCTTCTCACAATAGTCCCAATCTCACTGCATCGCCGCGCACCGTGCGACACGAAACTCCTGTTCAACGCTAAGTCCTCAATCCACGGAGTCGCGCACCACAGCTCCTCTGCCGGTGTGGTATCGCCTTCTTGCGATACCCTCCAACCGCTGTTTAGCGCACTTAGCGTTGTTCGTGTCGACGCACAAGACCTGATACCCAGACTGTCTTACTGTGATTAATTAACTATCTAAGGCAAGCATAAGTAGGCCTTATACGACGGGACAAGGATTTCAACTTGTATATATCTTCGTGTAGTGCTGTAACTAAACAACTCATTCATACATCAACTGTAAGAAAATTGCATAACATAATCAGATAGATGCAGCAAATAAACACAATATGCAAATCAATCACTGAACACGGGATTTTAACGTGGTTCACCCCCAAGATGGGAGTTACGTCCACAAAACTGTGCTTCTCTATTATAGCTTAAGGGAAGGCAAACATAGTTCTGCTGCGCCTCAAATGCAGCTCAAGATCTTTCTTCTCTACCTTTATGCTGTCTCTCTTACAACATACTCTTCCCTCTCAGTCGATCCCTGCGGATCGTTACATGCATGCTCTACAAGCCGGCTACTGGTTTTAGTAAGATTGCTACCGCTAGAACTAGAACCAGAGCTCAGATTTTACAACAGTCTACTTATCCTTATTGCCTATTTCAATCACGACTGTCTCTCTATCTAACCAACTGGCTAACTGACTGACTAGCTAACCCTTTACAATACAAAATATATTCTTATATAGGCAGCCTGAAGGTCATGCCATTACAACACTGTGGGCCTGTCCCAACAGTAACCCAAACCCTAATTAGTGACAGTCGGTCCTCTCTGTCCTTGAGGTAGCCGCTTCCCGTCACACCACAGCTCTCTGCAGTCTTCCATGCTTCCTGGCACTGATCATGGGTACTATGCACCGCTTCGCTTTCTGTCCTTCGTCTTCAATGCTTGAGCCTCGTTGCTCCTTCTTCTTTATGAGGGTCGCTGAGCCCTCCTGTCTTCCGTCGCTACCTTCAATGCAGTGGGTGAGCTCTCCCTTCTCGGCCGCTTAGGTACTGTTGCCTTTCTTTGACTTTCGTATCTCAAAAAGTCATGGTTTCCGGCTCTGCTCTGCAGCTGGAACCGTGCTACGGCGTTGTAGCTCCGTCTTATCCTCTTTCCGCCAAAACTAGCAGATTCTTCTGTAGCTGCGGGACCCTGCTCCAACAGTCCCCTAACACTTACTTGTGGCTCGTCCTCGAGCCACCTGGAACGGGCTTCTCCTGCTGTAGTTTTTCCTTCTGTAGCTTCTCCTTCGCCTCCTGCGAAGTCTTCTGCAACTTCTGCCGAAGTCCTTCGACTTCGTTCTTCATTACCTCGGCATGTTCTCTCGGAATTTCGGTAACTTAGTTTGCTGGGCTCTCTTATCCTTTCTGCCCATAGTCACGGCTTCGTTTTCTTCGCTAGTTCTCCTTTGAGAACGCTCTAGTGTTTGAGAAGTGCTCCACAGATATCCTTTCCTTTTTATCTGGGTTAGAACTTTTATCACAAGGAAAATCTGTATCTTCCAGCCTTCTCAAACATTTCCTTCCATCTAGAGCCTTGTGGATGGAGAAGAAGCAACCCATGAACTCCGCTCCGAGAACAAGCCTTTGTCCTCGTTCTGGAAGTCTCCCCTCCACTGGGTTTGTAGGCTTCTTCCACTTCTCTTCTCTTCGAAGTGGTCCAGATCCACATGCTGCCTCTGACCCTCAAGTTTCTGTTTCAGTACCTTCGCAATCTTTCGTGCTTTTCTTAGCTGATCAGATAGGTCAGCGATTTTCTCCCGTTGCTTTCTTTTTCTGATTTTTACCTTCCTCCTAGCGGGAGATTTCTTCTCATCACTCTTCTGCTCTGCTTTCTTATCTTCAGTGATCAGCTCGGCGTTCTTCTTCTCCTTAGCAGAGACTTTAGTGACAGCTTCTACTTCTGGCGCTTGACTCTTCATCCTTAGCGACTGTCTAACTTGTGATGTACTTAATTTATCATCCCTGGGCAACGTCGTCATGGCGGATCTACGGTCACCGGGGTCAAAACGTCTCAACATGCCTTCTAGAGGTTCGTTTTTAGTCAGAATCCGCTTGGCTCAATACTCTGGGCATGTAGTGGCTTTGAACTCTGGAAGTCACTGTACTCTGCAACTTAATTGGCTCTGCACAGGGGACACTTAGCACTGCCTTGCATAGCTCTCAAGATTCGGCAACTGTACCCTTCCTACTTGAAGGATGTCTGCTTTTATGCCGAAGGCATACGATCGGACGCAACGGTCCTCCTGGGTCAACCCCGTTGGTCATCATAATTACTTGGACGAGACCCTACCCGTCATTCTGATCTGTCATAATTACTGAGATCTGATCACGTGTCCCTCAAAGCATGCATATCCAGGCACCGGTGTCGTCAGAGATTTACCAAATCTGGAAAAATTTATTATACTGTTGCCAAATCTACGGTAGGGGATACCGGTCATTTCTTCATTAACTACCTGTCAGACAGTGACTTGACTAGCCCACTGTCGGTTGCAAACTGGGTACGTGGCATGGGGAAACATCGCATTGTTGCGATGCAACTCCGCATCACCTGCGCAAACAAACAGCGTTAAATTTTTATTTTATTTTTTTCGGTGTAGACTCATTCCCGGTGCGATGCCTCCTTTCAACTACACTGGACATCTGCACCATTATAAACTGGTTTAAGCTAGGGTTGAGAGGCGAGGTGGCTATCACTATAGAGCTTAAGCCTACTGCCATTTATCCATGTGGGAAGAAGCTCCCCGTTCAACTGGCTAAACTGAACGGCACCTCCCTCTGTAACTTGCTGTATCTGATATGGCCCCAGCCAATGTGTCTTGAACTTCCCTGGAAACTTAATGAATCTACTGTCATAGAG
>LPNX010729890.1:0-12208 GCA_001517045.1 Pseudotsuga menziesii | reverse complement strand
GTGGTCTTAGATCGATCTTCTGGATGTATTCTGATCTGGTGGTAGCCTGAAAATCCATCAGTGAAGGAGTAGACCTCCTGTCCTCCCACGTTGTCTAATACTTCATTAGTGAACGGTGTCGGGAATGGATCATGAAGTGATGCATCATTGAGTTTTCGCAGATCAACACAGATTCTGATGTCTCCTTTTTTTTTCTTCTCTTGGACGACCATGGGGCTAACCCATTCGCTTTCTTCTACGGGTTCAATGATTCCTGCTGCTAGCATCTTATCGATCTCATCCTTGACTTTTTCTTTGTAACGCGGGTTTAATCGATATGGGCGCTGCTTAACTGGTCTAGCATCCTCTTTCAATGGTATCCTCATAACTCCCAGGTCTCCGACTATTCCCTTCATCTCCGTGAACTTGGTGGGAAATAGGTCCTGATAGTCATGTAACAAATCTGCAATCTGTTCGACTGTTTCATCGTTCCAATAGTCTCCAATAGAGGCAAACTTAGGTTCTGCATCTGTGCCAATATTAACCTTTTTAATCTTGATGGGCTCAGTGATTGCTGGAGTCTCTAGCTGTGGTCCTCCAACATCGCGGGTTCCTTCTGACTCTGAAATGTTGGTGTTACGAGGGTCCTCCTCCCCCTCCTCTGGTTCTGATGTAAAATTATAGCATTCCAACGCCTCTTCTAGCTAGATAGTCCACTCAGGTTGGGCTGGCACTGAGATGGTACAATCCTCAAAAATCTTTGTCTTGATTATGTCTAGGGCCTGAGCAACACTTGGATGTTCTGATTCAAACACAAAGGTGAGCAGGAAACTGTCTGTCATAAGTGACCATGTAGTCGTCCCTTTGCGTAATTCAGTCTCTATGTACCAGTTCCTTAGAACTGTGTCCAATGTGTGAATGAATCTGTGTAACCATTCATCCTCTGGAATGTCCGACCAACTCTGTTCGCATGTCTGAATGTGTGCTCTAGGATCAGTTTCTCCTATGTACTTCTGCTGAGCATACTCTTTGTCGACCAAAAATCTGATCGCCATCAATCTTTTAACATCATCCCATGATGCGATATTTTCTTTATGCGCGTACCACCATCTTGCGGGTGTGGCCCATGCTGCAAGGTCCATAGCTGTGATTCTCTATTCGTAAGGCATCTGTTGCTCAAACTGCTCAAGGAAGTCCTGGATATCTGTCAGTCCATTTTTTGATGGAATCTCTGTGGTCTCCGCCCCAATTCATCGCAGTGATTTACTCATAAATGCACATCTACGAGCTGAGACTTCGTAAAGTCTATTCTGCCAGTTTTCTAGGCCGACATTAGAATCCGATGCGCATGAGCTGTCGCATCGCCAACTAATGTTCCCTTCTGCGGTTGGGTTGATGTAGTCATTCTGGTTCGCAGTCATCTGGTAAAGGCTATCCATGTGATGTGCTTCCTCCTCTGCTCTTAAGGGTTCAATATACCTAGGACCTTGGTAAGGATCCAGTGGTGCGATGACCCGGATCTGCGCATCCTCAAAGGTCATTTGTCTTCTCTTTAGGTCAATGACAGCCTTGCTACCAATTGCCCAATCAATACTTAATAGTGCTGGATATGGTCGACTGTCGCCAATGATTTCTATAACCTCGAAGTCCACAAAAGTACGAACTCTGTCAATGTCAACTGGCACCTGCGGTAGTCGACCCAATGGTGATACTCGCTGTTGATTAGCTAATCTCAGGTGGATAGGCGATAAGGCTAACTGAGGACTACCCATCTGTTCCCATGTCTGCTTGGTTAGAACATTCACCTCTGATCCGAGATCTAAGACAACCTCATCCATTTCAAACTCACCAATCTGCGCTGTGAATTTCATCTCTCTTCCTGTCCTTGTGTGTCTTGTAATATTATGGACAGCCCGGTGTGCACTGCCCGAGAGAGAGGGTTGCTGACACTGATCTATCATGCGCTGTAGCTCACCGATAGATTTGTCATTTCTCAGGAGTTTCAAGCAGCTGTACAGGAAGGATTGTACACTTCCTGTCGATTCATCCTCATCGCATCTTCCCGATGTGGTAGCCTGCTGTGCCTGCTCAGGGCTATCGCCACAAGGTGTTTGCTGCGGTACGCCCCTAGACAACGGTACCTGTGATACTGGTTGTGTAGGTTCATCGAAGGAAGCCTTATCTTCATGAAATGTCTCTTTATTCTTCTGTAGGTCGAGTGCTGTTGCTTTACTAGGAGCTCTGCGTACCCACTCCTGACTTGTGTTCTTTCCGGTCTCCTGCGATGTGCCACTGGTGGAAGCACCGCTACGAGTCACAATATTGACTCTCGGTTCTGGCTCTGCCTGCTCAGCAACAATAAGCTAGATGTTCTGATGTACCACTGGCTTAGGGTCTCTGATCTTAGCTATTAGGATGGGACACTCTTCTATGGTATGGTCATAATATTTGCAGTAATTACAAGTAGTAGTGGGACTCTGACAGTCCCTAGCGTAGTGTCCTACAACTCCGCAATTATAACAAGTGATTGGCCCACGACCTTGGCCAAAACCTCCTCCTTGGCCAAAGCCTTCTCCTCGTGCAAAGCCTCCTCCTCGGCCTCGTCCTCTGAATCCTCCTGCACGGCCTCCGTAAGCCTGATCCGGCTGTGGTCCTATTGCTGGACCCTGTGTGTCTGCTTGGACTCTGTACACATCAGGTTTTCTCTCTAACATGAGATCATAAGCTCGGCAGTCCTGTTGATCATGCCTGACGGATTTACAGAAGATACAATATAGGTTCTTAGGTGTCTGTACATACTTTTAAGCAAGGGGCATTGCTGAGGTGGATGTCCTTGTGTTTTACATATTTCACACCATGGCCCTTGTGTTCTTGGTAAGGGGTTAGGAGCCCCTGATGCTAAATATTCTGCGAAGACTGGACAGTTGTCTTTGGTATGACCCTGTGCTCTACACTTTATGCACCATATGTCTTGCATAACCTCTTTCCCTTTCTTAAGTTCGTGTATCTGTAACGTGAGGTTGGCCAACTGGTTATGTAGGGTTGTCATGCCTGTGGTAGTTTCTGCTAGAGGTGAAGCCTCCAGTTTCATTGCCATCTCCAGCGCTTCATCTTGAGTAGTGAGTTTCTGCTGCATTAGTGGCATTCTAATATGAGGGAGCAACGCTGCAATAAACCATTCCTTATGCTGTTCCGGCGCAAACTCAAAACTTACTTGGTCTATAAGAGCTTTGAATTTCTCGTCAAAGTCCCATACTGACTCTGATGGTAGCTGCTTAATATCCTTGAGCTTTGTTATACACTGAGATTCAGACTTAGGTTTCTTAAACTCTTTGATCATGGCGTTCTTAACCTGGGCAAGTGTCTTGGGTAATGTAGTATACTTTATGTACCATGTCAAGGCTCTGTCTCTGAGTGTGGTGACCAACTGTACAAGTTTAAGGTTATCATCGTTGATTGTTTTAATGGTCCACATGGCTTCACATAGGAACCAATGCTATTCCAGGTCTTCTGCTCCTGTACCTTTAAAAATAGGTAGCTTCATGTCGTCTCCCATTCTATTTCTCTGTGGTGGGTTCTGACTGACTGGGATACTACCACTCAGCGGTGTAGGTGAAGGCGCTGTAGTGGGAGTAGGTACTGGCTGTGAGCTACTAGATGGAGTACCTACGGGGTTATTCTGAGTCCCTGTCTATTTCTGTGGAGTATAGGGGTGGTAAGGGATACCCCCCTCTGGTTCGTCTGTGGTACTAGGACTCTGTTGTCTAATACTGTCTGAACTGTCTTGAAATACAGGAGAGCTAAAATATACTTTATACTTCTTTCCACTACGGGTTCGTCCAATGCCATCAAAATCACTTTCAAACTCTTATGACATTACTATATTTACTTATTCATCTAAAACTAGATCCATTGTTCCTTTTTCATATAGCAGCATCTTAAGGGACAAGTTTAGAGATATTAGGTACTTACCACGATATCCTCTGAAGAAGTATCGTTCAGTTGCGCTGAAGCTCTTTCTCTGGTCAACTGCAAATTCTGTAACAAAGCCTTCTAGCACACTTGTCAGCCAGAAGTCCACTGCTCTTGTAATCGGATTGTCGAGGTTCTGTACGGTCTGAATCAGCTCTGGTGTCTAGACAATGTGTCTTTTCTTCTTGAATGTGTTCCTATCTGTCAACTTGGATAACCAGTCGAAAAGCTTGTTTCCATAGGTTGCAAAAAATATAGCGTGTATGTCTGAAGCGATATGCTTTTCTAACCAGGCTTCTGTGCTTAGTCTCGGACTCCGATTCTCTTTCTTGGCGAACTCCCTTAAGTCTGAATCCAGCCACTGGTGAAACTCTTCTCTGGTAGGATGCCAACAGAACATTAACTCCCAGTCATTTAAACCGGCAACGAAACCATTTGTTGATTGCATGGGTAAACCCGGGTTTACTATAGTCAACCAACAACACCCCTAACTCATTGGCCCTTTCGGCGACAGACCGCAAGGCGGCCTGAAGTCTCACCCGAAGTGAATCTAATGGGTTGGCCAAGGACTCAAGCATCTTGGACCAGGTTCTGTGGCAGTCCTACTGGTGGCTCGCAGCTCTTCTGGCTGCAAGATCTCCCTCTGTGTCTGAGCGTCGCGCAACCTCTTGCTCGCACCGCGCACTCTCGTCGTCGCGCAGCTCTTCTATCCGCAGCGTCTCTACCCTTGCGCGCGTCGCGCGGGTTCTCCTCTCTTCGCACGACTTCTTCCTTCTCACAATATTCCCAATCTCACCGCATCGCCGTGCACCGTGCGACACAAAACTCCTGTTCAACGCTAATTCCTCAATCCACGGAGTCGCGCACCGCAGCTCCTCTGCCGGTGCGGTATCGCCTTCTTGCGATACCCTCCAACCACGGTTTAGCGCACTTAGCGTTGTTCGTGTCAACGCGCAAGACCTGATACCCAGACTGTCTTACTGTGATTAATTAACTATCTAAGGAAAGCATAAGTAGGCCTTATACGACGGGCCAAGGATTTCAACTTGTATATATCTTCGTGTAGTGCTGTAACTAAACAACTCATTCATACATCAACTGTAAGAAAATTGCATAACATAATCAGATAGATGCAACAAATAAACACAATATGTAAATCAATCACTGAACACGGGATTTTAACGTGGTTCTCCCCCAGGATGGGAGTTACATCCACAAAACTGTGCTTCTCTATTATAGCTTAAGGGAAGGCAAACACAGTTCTGCTGCGCCTCAAATGCAGCTCAAGATCTTTCTTCTCTACCTTTATGCTGTCTCTCTTACAACATACTCTTCCCTCTCAGTCAATCCCTGCGGATCGTTACATGCATGCTCTACAAGCCGGCTACTGGTTTTAGTAAGATTGCTACCGCTAGAACCAGAACTAGAGCTCGGCTTTTACAACAGTCTACTTATCCTTATTGCCTATTTCAATCATGACTGTCTCTCTATCTAACCAACTGGCTAACTGACTGACTAGCTAACCCTTTACAATACAAAATATATTCTTATATAGGCAGCCCGAAGGTCGTGCCATTACAACACTGTGGGCCTGTCCCAACAGTAACCCAAACCCTAATTAGTGACAGTCAGTCCTCTCTATCCTTGAGGTAGCCGCTTCCCGTCACACCACAGCTCTCTGCAGTCTTCCATTCTTCCCGGCACTGATCATGGGTACTATGCACCACTTCCCTTTCTGTCCTTCGTCTTCAATGCTTGATCCTCGTTGCTCCTTCTTCTTTATGAGGTTCGCTGAGCCCTCCTGTCTTCCGCCGATGCCTTCAATGCAGTGGGTGAGCTCTCCCTTCTCGGCCGCTCAGGTACCGTTTCCTTTCTTTGACTTTCGTATCTCAAAAAGTCATGGTTTCTGGCTCTGCTCTGTAGCTAGAACCGTGCTACGGCGTCGTAGATCTGTCTTATCCTCTTTCCGCCAAAACTTATCTCTCCGCCAAAACTAGCAGCTTCTTCTGTAGCTGCGAGACCCTACTCCAACAAAACTTGTTGAAGCAAACTGATTTTTTAGAATTTGAGGATGTTGAATCTGCAAATGTTGTAGGTGTTGAAGTTGAATCCTCTTTAGTAGAGAAAGAGGTATGTTACCATGTCGATGTCAGTTAGTTTCCTTGAACGGGGATAATTAGTTAGAAAATATCTTCCAAAAAACTACGGTGGTAAAGGGGAACATGTGGAAGGACGGTGGACGCCAAGGAAAATGCATTTCATTCATTATTGTACTTATTTGAAATATTATTAAGATAGTAATGCAAGCGTCAAGGTAAAATATACAAGTTTATCATATTTATTGATTGTGGAACCTCAAATAATTTGGTAAGAGATGACATCGTTCAAAACTTGATCAATATGGCCTATTTTCCTAATATAACCAATTTTTCTAATATGATCCATCCCTAATGTGAAAACACTTTAACATTTTGGGGATAATGGTCCATTTCATGGATAAGCCCTAGGCCACCAATATACCTTATATAATAAATAATTGTACTATGAGTTTGATATGGTGGACATTTAAAGGTTTAGACATAGCACGACTTGATTTTATAGCCCTAAATTTTCTCCATGAATGATAGTTTAGGCCATGAGACACTACTACATTTCGACCAAAAATCCGACGGCCGTCATGTCGGATTTTTGACACTTTCCTGTCGCATGTACGACACTTTGATTTTTTCTTAAGCGTCGGAAACTTGTTGTCGGTTATCCGACACCTAAGTAACCGTCGGTTAAGCGACACTTAACTAACCGTCGGTTGAATGTACATTGTCGGTTATCGGACACTTATTAAGCGACAGTCACAAATTTTTTTAACAACATTTACACCTACAGGCATCGCTTAACCGACACCTTCCGGACAAAGGCGTCGCTTAACCGACAGGTTCAGGCGTCGCTTAAGCGACGGACAAAAAAGGTAAGCATTGAATAAGCGACGGTAAGAAGAAGTAAATGTCGCATAAGCGATAGATAGGAACCATCGCTTAAGCGACGGAAGGGAATATTTAAAAAAAAAATATCTCGAAATTGTGTGGGTGTTTCTCAATTTGATCTCTTTCGATCTTCTCTCCAAGACAACCCATAAGACATTGTGGAGTACTGTCGCAACAAGTTATGAGGTGTCATGCTGGTTTCTTCATAAAACTTCTTGCTATCTCTACTTCCCTGAAGTGAGAAAGATTCATGATCGAAACATTGGTTTCAAATCCTTAACGAAGTGAAAAATACAAAAAGATCATGGACAAGTTATGTGTTTCCTAAGTGCTCCCGTTGTCTATCAGCACCTCCATGTATTGTCTACACATGTTGATTGTTATCTTTTTGGTCATTCTAGCAAAATCCTATGGAAATATCTCTTACTGCTTTCCTGTGACTCAGCCTATAAATATGCAGCAATGAAGTGTGCCCATCCCCAACTTGATATATAGAGTTCACAAACATTTAACATTCCCATTGGTTGCATATTCTCATCAGTTGCGGCTTTGGCATGGGTTTCACTTGAATCTATTATTAAAGTTTCAATCATGACTATGACACCAACTGTCATAATCTTAAGGCATGGCCAACTATTCTCATTAGTTGCGGCTTTGGCATGGGTTTCACTTGAATCTATTATCAAAGTTTCAATCATGACTATGACACCAACTGTCATAATCTTAAGGCATGGCCAACACTTCACAATTATGAAGTACTTCCAGACATTCTTCCCGAAGACTTTGTCATCCGGGATTACTTATAGGTAGACTACACCTCTTCTTTCACAACCCGCCAATACCTTTAGCTAAGAACTACCACATTACCAACACCTACCTATGCTTGACAACCTTTCCAAGTACTTTATCACTTAGACTTTATTAAGTTATGTGCCATTGCTTTGAACAAGGCCAGCATTGAGCTGCTTTATCCAGAGCATGCCATTTATGAATCCATGTTGACTGTAACTGCTGACAATATAGGTACCAGCTGGGTAGGTGTTGTCATTTGGAAATGAAAATGGAATTGAGGAACTTTCCCTTGATTTTTTTCTTCCTGAATATGCTCTCAAAACAGGGATTAAGACAAAAAATTAGAAGGGGAAGACAGCAGTCCTGATGGGATCTGTGTACTACACAGTAGTCATAGCCAAGATATAGAGGAAGATTCTGCTAGTATATTGCACGAAGCCCATATTTCAATATTCAAATATTCTTGTCTGTCACTTAATAGAGAATGCTACCCATATAGGTGGCATAAAACATAAAAGGCCATATTGGGCTCTGTGGTCTGGTTTGTGGATCCATGGGTAACAAAAACAAAAAAAATTAAGCATGCATAGTTTCAAATTTATAGTAAAGTAATTTCCAAGAATTAAAAGAAACAATGATCCCAAAAAACATCTGGTTCCAAATTCCAATTGCCAGGTCTACGAATGGACAGGCTCCTTGGTAGAGTTTTGTTCATCTGCGAATACAAAATCCTAACCATATAGGTGACATGAAAGGCCCTTTTCAGCTTTGAAATGTGTTTGGTAGAGCCATTGGTAATTATTAAATAAGTAAAACAGAGAATGGATAGTTTAGAATTCCTAGTTAAAAAATCAAAAGTGCCCAAACAACTAGTTCCCAAAATACTTTTCCTATCTCTTATCACAACACAAATCAGATAAAAAAGGACTGATGGGAAAGCAAACAAAATCATTAACATAATCCCTCAAGAAATATCCAATTGCATGTCACTCTTTTGGTAGCACCCAAAATCAAGTACTATAAGCATTGAACACAATATATATCATCCATTTTACATTTTGAATGTCAGTAATTTATGTATTCAGACAGGTAAAATGAAATTTCCTTTTTTCCACCTAATTTACCTTCAGCTGCCCATGAAGATGCCTCAAAGAGAGCCTTTACAAGTTCCGGAAGAGAAGCTTCCGCAACTGCCTGAGGAGTACGCAAGCCAGACTTATAAAGTGCTCTAGCCCTTGCACCCTACCCAAAAACCAAACCAAGAAGCTACTCTTATTGTCCAAAGAGATTCTAACCCACACAAATGACTAGTATATTGAACTCTGAAAGTATTTGACAATTTCACATAATATGTAAATAACAATATAAATTTATTTCCTTCTATAAAGCAAACAAAGAGATGTAATACTCAAGCAGTACCTTTACAAATGGAATTGAAGTAAGCTTAGTGATCTCTGCCCTTACACCAAAGGAAACTCGATTTTGAAATTTTGAAACCAATCCTTCTAGATCATGCCAGCCAAGTCTCTCACAAAAAGTAGAAACCATAGATGCAAATCTTCCAGCATTTTCTTGCAGAGCCTGGACCATGCCTCTTGGTACTTTGAAAGCTTCACAAACATCTGTCAAAGGTACTTCCTGCAGCTCCCATACATAACCAGTAAAAAAATCACTTACAAAAATACTAATGACAATAAGAACTTTAACAATGGAACAAAACTTCAGGAAGAAGAAATTATGCCCCCACGATAGGATATGTAGATATGTTTCATACAGAGTCACAGAATTCTCTTAATATAGTTTCTTATGATTTGGAACATAAGTGACCAGAAAATCCAAGGCCTACAGACTCACATCTTCCTCAATCAATCTAATCATACAAAAAGGCAACTAACCAAACCAGATTTTTCCAAAAAAATGAAAATTTCCAGCAACTCTCTATCTCAAGAAATGAACTCATTTTCAAAGGAGTGTGCATGTGTAGTCAAAGATACCAAGTCACTTATTACAAAAAAAATCTAGCAACCCCAATGATGTAAAGCCCCCAGCACCAAGGAGCTAGTCTTGTGCAACTCAGGAAGGCTACCCACAGTCACCTCAATTGCTCTTCCCCTCTCATTAGATTGCCTCTCTTCCAGCTCAAAGGGGGTATCATTAAGGAATATTGCTAAAGGCATGGAGTGGGGGCGCTCTAGGTGATATAGTAAGAGTACACCTGAACAATATGTATGGTAGTTGTAGTGTAGGAAAAGGGATGGAAATGGGAAAACGAACAAGGACAAGATGCCAGCTGTGATAGCTCCAGCTGTTGAAAACTATAGAATGATATAGAAGGTTGAAAACTATAGAATGATATTTGCCAGCTGTGATAGCTCCCCTGTATGGCCAAAATGAACATTATGGCACAGAATTCTGCTAAAACTTATGAAGTATTCAATTTCAAGCAACTTGTCTCTGCCCAATTCAGGACTCCATGGCAAAGCACCAGCTTGCAGAGAAATTTGAGGACTTTATTACAATTTCATCCTTGGAAACCTTCGATATTTTAGAGCCCAATTGGTTTAAATCATCCAAATGCCTAGAATGATTTCTCTGCAAAGTGAAGAACCAACAACAAAGCCTTTTTTTTAAGCATCTGGATACAAGCATACAAGCCAACAAACAACAATTAATAGCATAAAATAATCCAGTTATACATATAAATAGCAATGGGCATAATGTGTTGTAAGTTCAATATATTTGCAAATATATAACAAATGATCTTGCATGAGATCTATTCTTTCCTAGGTAGGACACACTTCTCCATGAATAGGTCAATTGAATACCAGTGTAGTGTGATGTACCTTTGCTTGAGTAGATTTAGCTTATGGACCAACTCCTTGAATATCATGTACATAGACTGAAGTCAAACTGAAATGATGTGAACTCAACTAAAGTGCATTGAAGTGAACTAAAGGAAAAGTCAATTGAATTGAACTCTACTAGACTAGAGTGAGTTGAGGTGGAAGTCAAATAAACTCCTTTTGGGTAGACTGTAGGGCACACTTCTCCATGGACTGAAGATAGAGGTCATGTGGAGCCCAAATTCGAAGGCAACAATACGTTATCAAATAATCGACCCTCCTGCACAAGAATAGCATGCTTGGTTCACATGTCAAACTAACAAAATCATACTAGGAACGCAAACAATACCAAATTGAAGCAAACATGGAGTTCAAGGAAAGTTAACCTAAAAAATGTACTATCCAAGAAGAGGCACCACATGTCAGTTACTTAGGCAACATGCAACTTCTCTAAGCAATCTCTCAATTATGGCAAATTGCTCATATGGTCAAAATACGTTGACACCTGATCATGGAGAAAGGTGCAAATGACTAGGTCAAAGTATTCACATGAAACCCTAATTTAGACCTATTTGTTGGGTATCTCAAAATGACTTGATATTTGATACTGCTTATCATTGGTGGCATTTGCTTTGAGCAATAAATGAAAATTCAGGTGGTAAGCAAGAATTTAATTTGGGATTTTACATTGCCATCGCAAAAAGTTCTTCTTTACTCCTTTTCCTGCTACTGTGCTTAAGAAACTTCAGAAAAGACCTAGCAGCCTGGTATTCACTCTAGGATACTTTGAGAAGAAATCCCAGCTTCGAACTCCTCTCCCAATGAAGGATAAAGAAATCCCAGCTTGCACGGATTTGACTCCTCTTGGTGCCATTCACCTGCCAGGTAATGCCTTGTAGCTCACTACCAACAACTTGTTACAACTGAGGCTTTTCGAAGGGCAATTTGCAACTCAATCCCTATTCTATTTCACACACTTGTAAATTGTCTTCAAAACACCCCACAAGTTCTCGGTCTTCTAAAGAAAACTATAAATCATTTATTAATTTCATCACAAATCCAAGAATAGTATCAAACAGTCATAGCCCAAACAGTTATCTTCAGTTAGTCCTCCATCAATATCCCATATTAACATAATGACAGGAAAATTTGGTATGTCAAGTTATACATTACAGCCATTATGCTCTCAATGTGGCCCAGCAGAGTAAGTGTAAAAATATAACAACAGAGAAAGAAAAGGTAGATACTTACATTATAAGAGATGTAGCAATCCCAAATTCGAGCATTATGACCAAAAAGAATTGGTCCTGCAATAATATCAGCATTGGGAAGAGTGTGTGGATCATCTATATCATTCACATTGAAGTTGCAAGTCCATATACGGGCACTGCATGAACATAAATGCAAAATAAAGATTTAACTTTCATTTACAAGACACAAGGAAACAACTGTCATTTAGCAAATCATCCAACAGATAAAACAAGAAACTTCTATTGAAACAGAAAAATATCACATGTATAAGAGCTATGCACAAGTCTGGTAACAACACTTACAAACTCTGAACAACAAAAGCAGTACCATTAGCACATGCAAAAAAATTCCAACGATATTGCAAAGTCTGACCGACACTCCCATCCCTGG
>LPNX010729855.1:538-100001 GCA_001517045.1 Pseudotsuga menziesii | reverse complement strand
TTACCTGTCAATCTGTAAGATAAAGGAAAACTGTGTGCGTTAGCTTTACAGCTAAGTAAGCCCAGTCTAACGTAGTTTATCCACATGCTGTTGCAAACATAGAACAATTAGAAAACTGAAGAAAGATAAACTCAACTAACATTCCAACCAAGTAATGATCTTACTGTTACAAAGTAAATAGCATTAACTAAACAGTATTTAACGATCGTGTTAACATACAATTATGCTATTTAAAAGTTTTTAAATTTTTGAAAAATTTGGGGTTTTCACAAAGACACAAGCAGAAATTGAAGGCAAGGATAATGATTGAAATAAAAAAATCTCTCCTTTCTAGAAAGGCTGGTAACTAGAAAATAGGAGAGCCATTCTTGGAAGTACTAAGTCCAGAAATAATGTAATTATCCTAGTAGAGGAAATGAAGAGTTGTGTTGTGACTTTGTAGGAGTTCTGAACAAACCCATAAAAGAGTTTCGACACATGTGAAACAGTGGTCAACATTATCCAAATTCTATCAGGACGACAACAGACCTTCATGGGCTGGTAAAATTTCAAAGGAACCAGGTTGAGATACAACGGGACTACAGATTGACTTGAAAAAATGGGGAGGAGAACTTAACAAATTAAAGGCAAAATTGAAGGCAACCTCCTAAACTTCCTTGTGATGTTTTTTTCGTCTTCTCCAAATGGGATGAGGTGCATCTAAAGTACTTGATATTTTTTTAATAACTTAAATAAAAAATTTGTTATGGTTAATTTTTGGATTTGATTAAAAATTGAAATCCATTATGTTTGTCAGCCCTTTCTTCACGCATCCCAGACTATTATTTTAAGCTTAGGCACATAATATTCAACAACTGTCGTTAAGAGCATTTCTAACATGAGACTTTAAATGACAAATCAATCTAAATTTGGAAGCTCGAAAGGATTGACTGAGGAAAATAAGAGGGCCCTTGTACATTTTGGATAAAAGCTGCGTATTCAAATAAACTTTGTAATTCATGGCGATTTTTTAGAGTAAACTATGTTAAAAATCAACAGATCCGAACATGCTCATGTCTATTTTTAGTTTTAACACAGTTTACTCTTAAACTCACCACAAATTTGATTTACTATATAAACCTATACTCAAAACACTTTGCAATTTTTACAAAACAAAAAAATGGCTAGAATGTATTTTTTTCTACTAATTCTCAATTTCAATGTTGATCCTTTGCAAGGAAAGAGAGGAAAAGGCATAGAGATTACAATGGTTATTCTTGAGCTTGAAATTGTTCTTAATTGCCAGTCTACTAGAAAAACATATTACTCTAACAAAGCAATTAGACAGAAACAAACCCGGTCCCACAAATGGTAATTTGAGCCACGACCAATCAATTATGTGGGTTGTATACATGGACCGTTGCCTCCCATTACTCCCTGTAGCTTGAATCGGATATGCTCAAATTTGACCATATAGAATAAGCATTTGACACGGAACTCTTATAATTTGTAGTGAATGGATTCCAAATATTAGATGGAAAATATAATTGACATTAAAAGCATTGAAGAGAGAGAAATAATTAATAAGAGATCGAATGCATAACCCTAAAAATCAAGTCTACTACCCAATAATACTAATTTTAGGGGAAAGGTTGGTCACCACAAGCAGCCTACTTGTATGGATGAAATGCCCTGTGAACAGATTTCCCACTCAACTACCGGGATTACAATAAAGTGTAACAAAATGCATTGTTTTTGGAAACCTTATCTGTCGTGTTTCCTGCTAGAACCTGGTGGAAGATTACAAAACTCTCAAACAACACCCCAATTGTTTACAAATTTTCCTACAATGGGGGTGTTTGGCGTTTGCAGATCGATATATGGTCTCACCAGAATGCATTTCATTCATATTCCATCTAATTCCATTTCCGAAGAAGATAAAAGATAAAAGATCTATGACCTCAATTAATTAGTGGAAAACTGTAACATGCCTCAAATTTCATAAATAAATAAAAAATATATAACCATATATCTTTAGACATATTAATAAAATACCTAAAATTTAAGAGGAATTACAACAAAAAGAGAGTTTAAAGCATAACTCTAGCCATATGAAAAGATCATCATCTCCTCAACCTTAAGAACCCCTTCCAAAACAAAATTAGAATTCCAAACAAAAATCTCAAAAACCTAAGTTATTGTTCTTCCGCAAGAACCATCCCGCAATTCTGATTCTGCATTTCGCATTCCGCACTAAACCCGACCTTTTCGCTTTCCTCCTTTAAGCCTTCCACTGTAGAACCCAGGAATTAGAAACTCAACATTCGGTGGAATCCTTCAACCACATCCTCCTTTCTTCCTTCCACTGCAGAACTCGGGAATAAGAAACTCAACATTCAACAAAATCATTCAGCCACATTCCACCTTCCGCATTTTGCCTTTCTGCCTTCCACTGCGGAACTCGGGAATTGGAAAACCAACAAATCGATACCTTGACTTGTTCACTTTCCTCCTTCCGATATGGAAATCGAGAATCAAAAACTCAACATTCAGCGGAATCATTCAATCGCATTCCGCCTTTCTGCCCTTCGCTGCGAAACTCAAGAATCGAAACCTTAAAATTTTGATGGATTGAATTTTCATCTTCTGCCTTTCGCACTTCATACCTTCTGCTTTCCAACTTTCGACTTTGGAATGCAGAAATCCATCATTCGCCTGAACCTTTTTATGTTCCACTGATCTCTGCCTTCTAAGTTTTGCCTTTCCGCTGCGGCTCGGGATGCAAAGATCCAATCTTTTGCCTTACAAATTTGGGTTCTTTTTCCGCTTTCGCCTTTCTATCTTCTGCAACTTCTGTGAATGGTCGATCTCGTTGCGGATTAGATTTGGACTATTGATCTTCTAAGTTTGTGGATCAAGGTTTAACCTTGCAGATTCAAGGGTTTTCGGTTTTGATTTGGGGATTTGATTTAATGTAAGTTACATTGGTCTGAAGATTAACTTGATCTATGTAACCTTTCTTTATTTCATTGTCCAAATCATGATTAACAGTCGGGAACCTAAACTGTGCTAAGTTGTTTTCGGGATTTAAACAATAAATTAAGGTTTTATCCTATGTAATTTTATTTCAACTGCAATAATCATAGATCTATACTCTAAACCAGAATTATCATCTCAATCGACATTCCAAACTCAGGAAGCAAAGTTAGGAAAGATTGAATGAAATCGATATAAACAAGAAAACTTAGATAAATGTAGGAATACATGATACTGTTAAAAATATAGGATTCATTCTATTAAATGCAGACTCATAAATTTAAAATCATTCAATTATTGAAACCGATCCATAACAGACCAACAAAAACTAGCTCTATAGAATTATGCTCAGAACAAATTATTAATTACTATGATTTTATCATTGTACATATCTAATATATTTCATAGAAACATGGACATTTGTTCTACAGAAATGCATAAACAATACCGCTTGGAAGCATAACTGCAATTCAATGTTTCAAAATACACATTCTACCACAACTAGAATCAACCATAAGAAAACAGAGTAGGAACCTGGTAGCAACGCTGGGAAAACAAAAGTGGAGAAGATGTTCCTCTCAACCAACTCCTAGAGCAGCCAAATTACTTGCTCTAGAACCCCCAAGCCTATTCATTGAACGATAAGAGAAAAATATCTCAATGAGCCATCTTTTGCATTTTACATATGTTAATCCCTATCCAATGCTATCGTCCTGTTGCTCATGGACATACTATTAAATTGTATTTTGCCTAGGACTTTGTCATTTATGAGCATCCTGCTCTTTAGCACTCAACTAGGAGTGCATACTTGATTTTTCAGGAGGATGCCTCTTGCATATTTAGTTCTCACTCAATGGTCTTTACCACTTGTCATTTCCCTCTTTTGGGTCAGCAAACACTCTTGAACAACTATATCCACTTTTGTTCCCCTTCAGCATATTTTATTAAATAGGGAACTTTTTATTACAAAATGTTTTATTCTTGACTTTCCTACCAAAGAATAATAAAATAATAATCAAGGTATTTTCCAACATAATAACAAATTATTTATTCTGGGGGTATTACATACACCTCCCCTTAAAAGATAACACCGTCCTCGGTGTTATAACTTTTGTTTTTATTCTTCCATGTCAACCTCTTGGAATAAGTATGGATGTGCCTCCTGCATATTAATTTCCGGCTCCCAAGTATCTTCTTCTGCACTAAGGTGCTTCCATTGCACCTTTACCTATCCGATGGTACGGTTCCAGAGTTAAAGTTCTCTCCTGTCAAGAATGTGCTATGGTCCCACTTGGAACTCTCCCTCTGGTTCAACCTGGGTTACATTCCAGTAAATCACATGAGAAACATCATGAACATATCTTTTCAATATAGAAATGTGAAACACATTATGTACTTTAATATTGGGTGGTAGGGCTAATTGGTATGCAACCGGCCCTGCTTTGGCTAGGATTTCAAATGGCCCACAATACTTGGGTGCTAATTTCTTATACTTTCCCAGTCTCAAGGTACTTTTCTTGGGCTTTAATTTTATGTATACATGATTACCCACCTAGAACTCTCTAGGAGTTCTTTTTAAGCCAGCATAACTTTTTTTCCTATCTTAGGAAGCTTTCAAGTTTTGTTGTACCTGTTTCACTGTTAGTTCCATATCTTCTAATAAATCAGGTCCTAACATTAATCTATCAACATGACTTCTCCATGATATTGGAGTATTACACTTACACCCATATAAAATTTCAAATGGAATCATACCTGGAGAAACTTGGAAATTATTGTTATAAGCAAATTCAACTAAGTGTAGGAAGTCTTCCCACTTACATGGTTTGTCCATAACATACATTCTTAGCATGTCCTCTACAACCTGGTTTACCCTTTCAGTCTGCCCACCCATTTGTGGATGATATGCAGTACTGAAATTTAACTGAGTACCCAAGCCTTTAAATAAGGATTTCTAGAAGTTACCTGTAAACTTCACATCTCTGTCCGAGACTATTACCTTCGGTACACCATGTAACCTAAATATTTCTTTCATGAAGATGTCTGCAATATTAAAAGCTTTGTAGGTAGATTTGACGGGTATACAATGAGCCTCTTTGCTTAATTTGTAAACCACAACCATGATGGAATCATATTGTCCTGAAATTCTTGGGCAATCCAGTGATGAAATCCATATTGATGGTCTCCCACTTCCATTCTGGTATGGGTAGTGGCTGCAACAATCCCGCGAGATGTTGATTCTATGCTTTAAATTCCTGACATTCAAGGTAGCGAGCTAAGTATCCAACCACTTCCTTTTTCATGTTTGACAAAAAGAAGTCCTTTCTAATCACGGTGATTGTTTTCTAATATTTTGGGGGCCCCGAGTATGGTCTTTTATGTAGCTCATCCATGACTGTCAATTTAATTTCTCTTATGTTAGGTATATACAACCTGTTTTTATACAACAAGAGTCCTTGTGGGTTTAGGATGAAGTCTGTTTTTACTTGTTCATGTTCATGTTTAGCAGTTTTTTCTTTTAAACTCTGATATTCCCCATCTGACCTCCTAGATTGGATTCGTAGTTGCTGGTTGAACATAGTAAATTCGCATGAAGACTTAGAGTGTATGCTACTTTATTTTCTTTTCCCTTTATGTGCTTCATTTCGAAGTCATACTCGCTTAGAAAGGACAGCCATCTGGCTTGTGTTGCATTCAAATTATGTTGATCAAATAAATATTTAAGTCTTATGTTGTTTGACATAAGTAAAAAAATTCTCCCAATTACGTAATTTCGCCACATTTTTAAGGCGTGAATTATAGTAGCAAGTTCTAGATCATGTGTCACATAATTCTTCTCATGATCTTTTAGTTTTCTGTATTCATAAGCTACAACATAATTGTCTTGTAGTAAAACTCCACCTGACCCTTCATTGCAAGCATCAGTACATACGATGAAATCCTTGAATGGATCAACAATTTTTAAGATCGGGGCGGTGGTTAATAAATGTTTTAATTTGTTAAAACTTTCCTCACACTTTTTATCCCACTCATATTTTCTGCCTTTCTTTTGTAAGGAAGTTACAAGGTAGGCAATCTTATAAACATGAGGGGCAGGCAGCTAAGGAATCGATGTATCTTGGGATTCTCATAAATTATGTAGGGGAGATAGTGAAGTAAGCTTAAGTACTCACTACAAAGTTATTTCATTGTCATGGCCCCTAACCTTAGTTCATAAAACTCCTTGTATTTTTCTTCATAATACTGTTTAGATAAATATTTTCTTAAAAATTTTCCAGGTTACATAGATTTCTTTAATACCCTTAACTTTCTTTATGTCTTGCCACCATATATCTGCCTTTCCGGTCAAATTATAAATAGCCATTTTTGCTTTCAACTCATCTAAGTAATTATATTATTGGAAGTACTTTTTCATTCCGGATAGTCAAGCCTCTGCCTCCTCTCCCTTCTCGATTTCCCCATTAAACATGGGTGGTTTAATTTTCTTGAACTCCCCAGATATTTCCTCATATGGTCTGTAATTCTTTTTATTTTTATTTTTGTCACTCCTTTCGCTTGACTCTTGAGATTTGTTGTAATGTTTAACTAAATCTTCACTTGAAGTGTTAGGGTTATGGTTGGAAAATTCTAGCTTCCTACCATTACGTTTATTATACAGGGCAGTTTTAGGTAGTTCGTGTTCTGATTCTTTTTTATATCTTTTTATTCATTATGGATTTTTTCTAACAAGATAGTGTTCAGTTCTTCTTGATCCTTCAACATTTGCTCGTTATCTTCCTTCACCTTTCTTAATTCAGATCTTAGTTCATCCACAATCCTTTTTAATTCATATTTATTTTCATGAATTTCATTTAGATCTACCTAGAAATCTCCATCCCTTAGATTACCCTCTTCATTATTTACAGGTTGTTCTGGGTGATGTTCCTCTTTTGCAGACATCCCCGCATCTACCATATTTTTTGTACTTGTCTTTGTTGTGTATAAGAGAATTTTCAAAACAAAATAAGCATGAGTTAGTTTGTTGTTTTTCTAAAGCAGTAGTGTGTTAATCCTATTCAGTCCTAGTGCCAAAACTTCACTCTGATACCATATGTAACATACCTCAAATATCATAAATAAAAAAAATCTATAACCATATATCTTCAGACATATTAATAAAATACCTAATAGTTAAGAGGCATTACAACAAAAAGAGAATTTAAAGCATAACTCTAGCCATATGAAAAGATCATTGTCTCCTCAACCTTAAGAACCCATTCTAAAACAAAATTATAATTCCAAACAAAAAAATCAAAAAGATAAGTTATTGTTCTTCCACAAGAACCATCCCAAAGTTCCGATTCTGCATTTCGCATTCTGCACTGAGCCTGACCTTTCCGCTTTCCGCCTTTTCGCCTTCCGCTGTGGAACTCGGGAATCAAAAACTTAACATTTGACAAAATACTTCAGCCACATTCCACCTTCCGCATTCCTCCTTTCCGCCTTTCGCTGCGAAACTCTGGAATCGAAAACTCAACATTTGACGAAATCATTCAGCCGCATTCCGCATTCCGCCTTTCATCTTTCCGCTACAGAACTCGAGAATTAGAAAACCAACAAATTGATACCTTGAATTTGTTCACTTTTCGTCTTCTTCCTTCCACTATGGAACTTGGGAATCAGAAACTCAACATTTGAAAAAATCATTCGATCACATTCCGCCTTCCGCATTCCGCTTTTCCACCCTTCGTTGCGAAACTTGAGAATCAGAAACTTAAAATTTCGATGGATTAAATTGTCCATATTCTACCTTTTGCACTTTCTCTTTCCACCTTCTGACCTTCTGCTTTCCAACTTTCGACTTCAGAATGCGAAAATCCATCTTTCGTATTAACCTTTTTTTGTTCTGTCGATCTCCGCTTTCCAACTTTCTCCTTTCCGTTGCAGCTCGAGAAGAGAAAATCCAATCTTTTTCCTTAGAAATTCAAGTTATTTTTCCACTTCCTCCTTTCCATCTTCCGCAACTTCTGTGAACCGTCGATCTCATTGCAGATTAGATCTGGACCATTGATATTCTAAGTTTGTGGATCAACGTTTAACCTTGTGGATTCAAGGGTTTTCGGTTTTGAATTGGGGCTTTGATTTACTGTAAGTTACATTGATCTGAAGATTAACTTGATGTCTGTAACCTTTCTTTATTTCGCTGTCTAAATCATGATTAACAGTCAAGAACCTAAGCCGCGCTAAGTTGTTTTTGGGATTTAAACAGTAAATTAAGGTTTTCTCTTATATAATTGTATTTCAACTGCAATAATCATAGATCTATACTATAAACCAACATTATCATCTCAATTGGCATTCCAAACTTGGGAAGCAAAGTAAGGAAAGATTGAACGAAAACGATACAGACAATAAAACTTAGATAAATGTAGGAATACATGATACCATTAAAAACGTATGATTCATTCCATTAAATGCAAAATCATAAATTTAAAATCATTCAAGTATTGAAAAGGATCCATAACCGACCAGCAACAACCATCTCTATGGAATTATGCTCAGAAAAAATTATGAATTACTACGATACTATCATTGTACATATCTAATATATTTCAGATAAACATGGACATTTGTTCTACAAAAATGCATAAACAATAGTGCTTGGAATTATAACTGCAATTCAATATTTCAAAATTCTACTACAACTAGAATCAACCATATGAAAATAGAGTAGGAACCTGGCACAAACACTGGGAAAAGAAAAGTGGAGAAGCTATTCCTCCCAACTAACTCCCAGAGCAACCAAATTACTTGCTCCAGAACCCCCGAGCATGTTCGTTGAACCACAAGAGAAAAATATCTCAATGCGCCATCTCTTGCATTTTATAGATGTTAATCCCCGTCCAATGCTAGCCTGCTACTTCTCATGGAAATACTATTAAATAGTAATTTTCCTAGGACTTGGTCATTTATGAGCCTCCTGCTCTTTAGCACTCAACTACGAGTGCGTACTTAATTTTTGGGGATGATGCCTCCTGCATCTTGAGTTCTCACTCAGTTGTCTTTGCCACTTGTTGTTTCCATCTTATGGGCCAACAAACACTCTTCAACAACTATATCCACTTTTGTTCGCCTTCAACACATTTTATTAAATAGGGAATGTTTTATTACAAAATGTTTTATTCTTGACTTTTCTGTTAAAGAGTAATAAAATAATAATCAAGGTATTTTCCAACAGAATAACAAATTATTAATTCAGGGTATATTACAAAAACACTGAATATTTGTTTGCATTGGGTGTTATCATTTGCATCTTGATTTTTGGATAGAACAAAAGTAAACATAGCTTCTGGAATTTGGTGTGTTTTTCTTGGGATTTCCTACCTCCACCATGCTCAAGGAATAGCATAATCCAACACTAGAAAATTGTTGGGAGGTCCTCATAGCAAGTTTGAGGCATAACAAGTATTCGTTATATAGGTGTCACGTAATTTATTTGGCTTTTGTTAGTTCTACTTCAAGTTGCAATGACTTTGTTTCAGGATGGTGCATGAAGAATCAGTTCTACTGTCAATTTTTCAAAATATCTTAGATGTCTAGATAAGCACAATTTTGTTTTATTTCCATTCTATGTATTGCTAGGGTTGGTTAATCTGAGATTTTAAATTTGTGTGTGTAATCTTGCGGGTTTAACTACTGCTATAGTATCTATCTGTACTTAAAGGCTATTAAAGCTGAGTGACTTCAAAGCAAAAACTGCAATAGAAAACTTTGCTGATACAGACTACTAACAATGGTGCGTGATTTTAGAATAGAAGTGAAAACAACATATCGTAAGAGAAAAAAACATCCATGTCAAATGCAAACACAGATGGTGAAAAAATCCCTAAGGAATAACACATACCTTATATACATTAAGTTTATAACACAAAATCAGATACTCAACAGCCTATGCATTGAGTTATCATGCATGTTTTAGGAACTGTTCTGGTATCCATCCATAGGCTCGATGAGGAGATATGTTTTCAAAGGTGCTCTCTCTACTCCACATGTTTACAAACTTTATTATTAGTGGTTTTCTATTGGCCTTACCAATAGAATCTTCACTACAACTATATATTTCCTTTGTTGGCTGTGTTTTTGTCTTTTATGGAATTAGCAACAGCTTCTTCATGAGATAAATTATTGTGCCTTACTCCCATAGGCCTCCCTGTAAAATATTTTCTATAAGTTATTTTATTTGTCTTGTCATCTTCCTTCCAACTCCTCCTGATTCTTTCATGGCTTTGACAATTGTTCCTAGGAAGCGTTACCCTTCCTGGCCATTTCTTTTTTTCCCACTAGTCTGGATATGGAACCACTTTTTTCCTCATGGAATGTTGTTGGTGACATGCTGCCACGTGTTCCATTGGAAGGGATTTTTTATGGGAAACTTTACAGATCAGTTTGGGAGGGTGAAGAGGAGGCATGGTTATAATAATTAGAATCAAGAAAAGGATTCAGCTCCTTTGACCAAGTTGGACTAGGTTGCATGATGCAATTTACTTATTGTTGTTGTTAGAGATGGGTTTATCAATCTGTCCCTGTCCATTGAGTTGAAATAAACAAGAAAAATGGAAAACAAAAGGAAGCTTGTCAATTTGATTGGAGGAACCAGAATAAGGTTGCTTCTATTTTAAATAAATTAGATATTGAAGCTGGTATGCAGCCTCTAATGTGCTAAATTTATAGTTTCATATGTAGATGCAATTATTGAGTAAATAGAGGAGAAGAGTTAATAGTTGAATATATAACCCTCTCTGACCTTGTATTTCTAGAGATAAATTTGTTGGATATCAGATTTTGAACATAGATAAAAGTTTTTATAAATTTCATGATATTAATATAACAGTATAACTAATATAACTAACTGTTGTTTTTTATTTATGATAAAAATCCTAAGTAACCCATATCACAAGTTTCAAAAGAATGAATCCAAACATGAGTGAAATTTAATAGAACTGAATTTCCAAAAAACCAACCATTTAGTGAGAAATAAGCTGAGGTACCCATGCATCCTTCTGCATAAACATGGTCTCATGCTCTGGTTAAATATTCAGTTGTGAATAGAAAAAATTTTGGTTACATTAGAAAGAATGTTTTTAAAGTGGTTTGTTTTATTGAACCAACATAAATCTATTTTAAATCCAAATTTATCAAGCACTATTTTGGTGTTTGATAAATCTAGGTTAAAGATGGACGTATGCTGGTTTTATTTATTTTTTGTCATTCCTTTTCCTGGGCCTGATAAACTTGTTTTGTGCCCTCTTTATGACTGGCCAATGACTATGTATGCCCTTTAGTCCAGGGCCCTAACCTATGTGAGCCCTACAAGGGATGATACGTGGCTGTTGTGACTTTCTTTTGCTTGTCGTGGGTTGAGGTTGTTCCCTCCTCTAGCTTCCCATATAGATATACCTCTTGCTTGTTGACAGACTTGAAACACAGCCTTCTTGGCTTGTTTGTATTTGATGTTTTAACTAGTTGAGTCGGGTCATGCCACGCCCTATCCCTAGAGGGCATACACAACCACTCTCCAGTCTAGGGAGGTTAGAACATTCATAAGCTGTGCGTCACTCCTTTCCACATTTCATGACCTTAGCTTGAACTGATAAAGGTTGGATGTAGTCTGTTTGGGGGTTGCTTCCTATTTGGATAGGATAAACCTAGACTATGCTTTCCATGTAAATACTCTATGTACTTTGAAATTACTTTTTATGAATTTGCATACTTAATAAAAATTAAGTTATTATTATTTTTAAATAATTAAAGCCAAGAAACCATTGATGCATGCACTAATAATAGCCATAGCCTACCAAATTTGGGCTCAGTTAGACACTCGTAGAAAGACTTGTAACCTCTGGGATGTGCCATAGCCAGTGCCGTTACCATTTTTTATTTTAGCAATCAATTTTGTTATATTTACATGACCAAAATAGATAGCTCCACCTCCAAGAAAAGAAATTTTTTATGTAGTGGAGTACATGAAATTGAGAGGAGATAAAAGATGATTAGTAGGAAATTGCTTTCACCTCCTGTTTGTAGGCTACTTATACATGACTTTTCCTGGGCCTGCTAAACTTGATTTGTGGCCTCTTTTTGACTAGCCAGTGACTGTGTATGCCATGTAGGGTTGGTCCCTGACTTATGTCATCCCTCCAAGGGCTGAGACATGGCTGCTATGACCTTCGTTTGTTGGTCGGGGGATGAGGCCGTGGCCCCCTTTAGCTGCCCATATAGATTTGTTACCTCTTGTTGGTTTATAGACTTGAAACATGGCCTTCTTTCCCTGTTCAAACTTGATGTTTTCACTTGTTGAGCTTGGGCATGCCATGCCCCAACCCTAGAGGGCATGCACAACCACTCTCTAGTCTAGGGAGCTCAGACTATTCATAAGATACACATCACTCCTTTCAACATTTCTTAACCTTTGCTTGAACTGATAAAGGTTGGATGTAGTCTGTTTGTAAGTTGCTTCCTATTTGGATATGACAAGCCTATACTATGATTCCCATGTAAATACACTATGTACTTTGAAAATACTTTTTCTGAATTTGCATACTTAATAACATAGTTACAGCTATGAGCCTGTTCAATGTATACAAAACATATGTTGACCAAATAGAGTTCCCAACTTCCAACATTATTGGACAATAATATTTATTTCTATGGATTTTTCTATAATGACTTGAACATTCTCTACTCCCAAATTTCTACCATGACATAGAATCTAGATGCTAGATAATTTGATCAAGGAACTATTATGAGTATTGCAAATAGTTTTTCTTGTTTTTTGCTGAAACTTTCCCTCAAATTTCACATGGATCGATATCCAAACACAATGCGGTTTAAGTGTGTGATTACATGACATGAAATGGAAAAAAATATGTTGTTTATTGTCCTTGTTACTCCTATATGCGTTTTCCCCCTGGAGTCTTTGTTGAGAAAACCCTAGCATTTGTTGTCCCTTCCACCAATCCGCCTTCCACACGTGTCCTCTTGCACTCCTCCTACTTTTTCAATGCATGTCCTTTGCGTCTTTCTCCTGCTTCGGTTGAATTCTAGAGGCCCTCGGTTGTTTTTAAGGTTGTTTTTTCCCTCATGTTTGTAGGTTTCTTATACATGGCTTTGTCTAGGCCTCCTTACCTTCTACTTGGTCCCATTTTAAGGTTGGCTTTGACTCATCCTTGTAGGATTCTTAAACATCCGTTTGTCTAGGCCTAATAAACTTGTTTGTGGCCTCTTTGTGACTGCCAAATGACATACTTGAAATGTGCCCTTCTTGACATGTTTGAACTTGATGCATGGATTTTTTTTAGCTTTATCGTGCCACACCATAGCCCTAGAGGTAATTCCCTTTCTCCTCATATTTCGCATACACAATACACACAAGTCTCCACTAAAATGGCCAAGATGCCCCATTTTTTTCGAAAATTCCTATTGTCACATAAAACAATGTTCATCTCACAAGCCTGCTACTATGAATTCATCATGTCCACTCTGGTTCCCACTTGAATTAACTCGGAAAATATATATTCATAATAAAGGAAGCTTTATTAAAATATCTTGTGTCGTACTATGAAAATAGTGAGGGTTTCCTTTGCTACCCATCAAAACCACTTCGTCTTTGATCTTGTAGTCTCATCCACTCCAGTTCCCACTCATTTCCTACACTGTACCATTTGTTTCGCTTCCATAGTGAGAGTTTCCTGCTTCACCCTTTAGAACCACTTCGTCTTTGGTCTTGTAGTCTTGTCCAATCCAGTTCCCACCTAGTTCCTTCATTGTACCATTTGTTTCACTAATTGTTTTCCTTGAATGAGATGCAACAATCATAACCTTCACGCCACTCCCTTCAGCACTTTCGATAATCCATTGATCAACATTGCAAGTGACCACCTCATGAGCATGCATCTTTGCTACGTTGGAATTGATAATTAATTGATACACATTGCATGTGACCACCTCATCAACACTCTCTATGCCTTCCAACCCTGAAAGATGGATTTTTTTATCATTAAGAAAAAAAAAATGTGCAAATGAGGATGAAAAAATTGTTCACTTCTCTGAAGCTATCAACCAGCCTTGTTAGTCTTTTACTCATGGAGTAAAAAAATTGTCATAACTTGTTCTTCATAAATAGGCTATAGTTTGTTTTTCTTGGTTTGAGAAAGAGGTAGTCCCTGTTTTCTACTTTTCTAAAGGCGACATCCAAACATAATAGTCATTTTTTCTTTGCTGGTTTGGCATGAACCTTTTTACACATAAAATGTATTGCCTTAAATAGCTTTCTTTTGTTGGAAGAGGGGCATTTGAATGTCTCTTAAACATTTATTTTCTATGCTCTTCTTATATTTTTTTAGCATACGTTTACTATAATATGTAGTCCTAAAATTACTTTTAATGATTAATTATCCAATGCCCATTTATTATTTATAGATTGACTTAAAGTAATTAACCTTTTTATAAAAGAAAATATTCTACCAAGATTTTGGTATTTGTTTTTCATGTAACTATACTATTAAAGTCGTTTATTTATCTATTTTAGATATTTCAAGTAAAACAATTAAAACATAAGTATGAAGTAGATCAATTAATGCATAAATATGCACATGTTGGAAATAACTTTTACTTATGCAAGTACCAACGAATCACATCTTCAATTTGGATTTTCTTGTTATACAATGATGACACAAAAAATGCCTACATACCTTAAGAGAGAGATCATAGTAAAGGCCTTTATTGACCCGTAACTATTCTTCTATATTTATTCTATTAGTCGATGCCCTTAACTTGAAGTAAAACACACTGGTTGTAGTTTGTTTGGGGGGTATTTTCTCATGGATACTACATACCTAGACTATCCTTTTTTTGTCTTCCTTTTGGCTTGAACATGCCTGTGGTTATCTTCTCCTGGCAAGCTTTGCTTGTTTGAATCTTTTTTCCTTTGGGTTGTCTTTCTTATGCCTTTCCCATGTCTATACATATATGTCTTAAACCCTGGATCGTACGTCAAAAGTTGTGTTAGGCCTAACCATATGACATTTAGTACCCTATTCTAAATCAACCTAAACTTTATTTTATTTTATTAGTAACTATCCTAAACTTAGGGATTACCTAAGGGAATTTTCTATAAGGGTTATAAATATTTTACATTTCGCTTTCACTCCTCCATTTGTAGGTGGCACCTGGGCAAGAGAGAAAATCATATCTATTTCTCTATCTACTGTAGACTTGTTTTTTGCTCTTTTGCTTTATGAGATTTCTTCTACTTAACGCCCAGGGTTACTTCTGCTTTGCGTTGATGCCTAGGTTTCTTTATAATCTTGGAGTGGGTCATGATAGGCATTTTTAACCCTATGGTGTTTGTTACGACCATTGTAGAATTCTTCCTCCTTTCCTCCAACCTGAATTCCACATGTGTCCTCATGCTTTGTTGAATCATGTCCTTTAGGGTCTTCTACTGCTCAGTTTGGAATTATTAAAGACCATGGTTTCTTTTGCTGATTTAACTACTTCTTCCCCACACGCCGACAATTTATTCCACTTCTTCGATGGGCTCTTTTCGCACCATGGTTTCTTTTACTCCTCTGGTAGTCTACCTTTGCTTCAAATCATTCTTCTCTTGATCCAATGGACTCTCCTTGGCCTGCTGCCTCTCATCCTGTTCACAATAGAGTTTAACCTATTAAATCCCCAAACTATAGGCGATAGATAGCTTGCTTTGAATTTTTCTTGTTGATCGCACTAAGGGGTTTTGTAACAAATACTAATGCCTCAACCATCTAATCACCCTTCAATACTTTCATTGGGTAGATGGACTCCACAGGAATATAAGATGGCATTGTCTTTTTTCACATAACCCATTCATAGGGGTCGCTTGACATTTTGTCAACCCATTGCCCCTCCCTCATGCATTCATTGTTTTTTGCATTGAAATTCATTTTGGTGATCTCAAACTGCCAATGATTCTGTAGGTAGAGAGGTTTCACATGATTTGAATTACTTGGGTTCGCACAAACAAATTGCATTCAATCGATTTGCAGAAATAGGGTTTGGTGTTTATACAGAGCAGGGTTTGCATTATTTTGGTTTCTATGTAGCTGCTAAACTTGGTTTGTGGAATTTTAGTGACTGGTAAGTGAATGTGTATGCCTTTAGGGCTACGTTGTGTCCTGTGTTGGCCCTCTAAAGGATTAGACATGGGTCATGTGCCTTTTCCTATTGGCCATGGCTTGAGAATGTGAACTCCTTTACCTGCCCATACATAGCATTTCACTTTTGTTGGTTGCCAGTTTTGAAATGTGCCCTTGTTCACATGATTGAAATTGATAACTGGCCTTGTTGAACTAGGTCATGCCACTACCAAACCCTTTAGGGAATACATATTCACTTCACAGACTAGGGAGGTCACATCATCCATAAGCTTCGCATCACTCCTTTCAACATTTCCTACCCTTTTCTTAAACTATTAGAGGATGGATGTAGTATGTTTGGGGGTTGCTTCCTATTTGTATAGTACAAACCTAGATGCCTATTTTTTTGGATGCCTTTTTGCTTGCCCATTAATCTGCTTATCTTGTGCAACATTTCCGGAAGTTATAATTATTTATGGCCTTGTGTTTGGAATTTTTAACAAAACCATTAAGGGCCTTCCTATCCATGTACCTCTAATATATCATCTTCCTTCAAAGGTTCCTCTAACTCTAAAGGTTGTATTTATTCTCCCAACAAAAAAATGCATCCCTTTGTAGGATTCTTATACATGCCTTCCTATCTAGTTTCTAAACTTTGTTTGTGGCCTTTTAGTGTCAAGGAAGTGATTGTGTGTGCCTTTAAGGTGGGTCGTGACCTTTTTTTATCCCTCCAAGGGTTGAGCCATTGGTGTTGTACCTTCTTCTCCTAGCCATGGGCTGAGAATGTGACCTCCTTTAGCTACCCATACATAGCCTTTCATTTTTGTTGGTTGTCAGTTTTGAAACATGGCCTTGTTTGCATGTTTTAAATTTATGCCTAGCCTTTTGAGCTAAGTCATTCTACTGTCAAACCCTTTAAGGCATACACACTCACTTCTCAACCTAGGGAGGTCACAAAAATCATACGTTGCACATCACTCCCTTCAACATTTCCTGACCTTTCCTTGAACTGTTAGAATATGGATGTATTTTGTTTGGGGGATTCTTCCTATTTGGATAGTACAGGCTTAGACTCTTGTTTTTTTTTATTCCTTTTGGATTTCCCATTAATGTGATTATCTTCTCCCAACAGGATGTGACTTTTTCTATCCTTTTTCTACTGGGTTTTCTATATTCTTACTGGCCCATGGTTGTACATTATCTCTCTTATCTTGTCCATGCATTGTGATGCCATATCCCACCTTAGCTATGTCTGTATTAAACCATATATGGTAGGTCAATAGTAGTTTTTTGTCTACTAGAGGGATCTATTCCTTTTAATGTGCCTACCTGTGATTTAGGCCGACTATCCTTGTTGCCATCATTATGACATCTTGGCACTTGGTCACTGGGTTTTGTTGATGTTTGTATCTAACCTAAACCCATACCACTTTAACCTTCTCTCTCTCAAAGTAACCATTATGACAACTTGTCCTATTAGCGACAATAGTTGACTCAACATGTCTGAGTATATGTCAGATCCAAACAAGATCTATTTAGCATTTTTTTTAAATTACTGTGTATTTGTTTCACTATACTTTTGCTATTTTTATGCTATGTATATTGGAAATGAAAATCCATCTCAAGGACCAACTTTAACGCAGTGACAAGCTGAGTGTTAAAGTTGAAAGACATGTAAATTATTTTTACATTTATGACAGAGAAAATATTAAACTCCTTGTCTAACCAGTGACTGTGTTTCTTATGCCTCTTGCTGAGCCATGGCCTTATCTTGAATTGATAAAGGTTGGTTTTAGTCTTTTGGGGTTTTTTTTCCAGCTTTTACACATAAAATTAATTTCCTTACTTATCTTTGTTTTATTGAAAGTGGGGCATTTGAATGTCTCTTAAACATTTACTTTAATCGTGCTAATTTAAGAAAGACTTACTGTTAAATCAAATATAATTACATGTTAACATTTAATTGTACATTTGAAAGACAGTTAAATTAAAGTAGTTAAGTTTTTTTTGTATTTTTTCATTAAATTTTGTGCTTCAGTGTCCATTTTAAAATTCTGCATTAACTTAAATTAATTACAATATTGGAAAAATATTGTACTAAAGATTCTACATGGCAAAATATTGGATCTAAAGATTTTAAACAATTGGGAAATATGTAGAAATACATGTATTATGTCCGTTATGTCTTCATTGTCTATTGTTTTCTCGAACTGCTACTTCTATATAAGAAGAGGATGTGCATGGATCCTTTGACTTGTGTTTTTGAAATATGAAAGCAAGTTAAGGAGGCTATTTTCAGCTTAAATAGTTTGAATTCTATCGAATTCCATGCATTATTTTTTAAGAACATTTGTTGTTATTGATACCCCCAGCCACGTAATATATTTGGGTTGGTTTCTAAGTTAGATGTTGTGCAAGGTTGGAGGGACTGTTCACTACATTGATATATAGTAAAGAATGAAACCACGTTGATGAATATGATATACATCCTAATATAGAATGAACCGGTATATGGGGGATATATATCAAGAGCCAACATCTTGAAATTATTTTGTTCTCATTATAAATTGATCATTGATGTCTATAATCATTTCAAGAAGTCATGTACCGATCATGACATTTCCCACTACATTGGCTACCAAGGAATCTCGAAATGTTTCAAATCATGTTGCTATTACATCCTAGGTGAATGCCTAGCTCTATTGCATCCATTTTGAAATGATTTTCATCTCATTATAAATTGATCATTCATGTCTATAATTATCTCAAGAAGTCAGGTACCGATTTCAGAGGTTGTAAAGTCTATTAGTTATTTTCCAGGATCTTTGAGGTATTAGAATACTTCCGAAATTCCCATTTCACATTAGATATCTGCTGAGAGGAAATTGTCTTGGTTGAGAGGAAAGTGGTTGTGATGGAGAGGACCATTTGAATGATAAGTTTGTTTTGCTTAAAGGCAGGTTGATGAATTAGAAGTTGCTGCAATTCATCCAAGATTGCAATTGGCCCAATATGTTTGTTGCACCATGTTTCAATACGTGTGTTCTTATCAAACATGTTTTTTCTTCTTTATAGTTATAACAACACATTGGAGTATTTTATTCATGAGCTAAATTTCTCTCATGCCATCGCATGTCCGTTGTATAATGTGATGTTAATTGTAAATCCCCATTTGCTATTGTGTAAAACTGTTAAGTTCAATAAACTTGTTATCTATTATGAGTTGGAATATTCTCTATCTTTTGATAAATTAAAGTGTTCCATTTTGTTGTGATATTAATTGCAGTCTTGCACTACCTCATTTTAATGTTACATTTTCTGTCTTCTTTTACCCTCTAACACCGACCATATCGACGTATTATTGGACCTCCTTGGGGCAATTTCTAGTATAATCACTTAAAAAAAAATCATATAGGCATTAATGACTACAACAATAAAGTAGTTAATTTATAACAAATAAAAAACGAAAGCTAAAGATTACATGAAATGATAAAAAATATCTTTTGAAAACTTGATAAATATCAAACAATTAATTAATAGCACCAATATATCCTAATTTTGAGGAATGGACTCCATAAAAAAATACCTCTTTATTTGTGATGTAAATATTTTGGTGCCTCCGCAGCTTTTTACAACTTACCCTTCATTAAACTTGTATATGATTTGTGATGTACTCAAGGTACATGGTTGTGTGTACACCAAACTTTATTCCATAATTTTTTCTTTTTGTTACCCCGCTAGAACATCAATTCAATTGTAATCCTCCTTTTCAACATTTTTTAATCTCTAACAACAACCTATTGGCATATTATTGAACATTCTTGGGAAATTGCTAGTTTTAATATCATATGTTGATTATTATTGCTGTGTTGATAGGCCCACGATGGTAATGAATGAAGCCACTTTATAGGTCCATCAGCGGAAAATTAAAGAGGATCTCAATCCCATGTGAGATGGTTTTTGCATGTCGCATCATTCACTGGATGGTATTAAGTGGATGTACCTATGCACAACTCCCTCAATGGTAAATTAAAAAATATATCGGATGTAGATTGGCAGTTGCATGTCAATTCATTCATTGGAGATAGGCCAAAATATATAACTCTGCATTTTTTCTTTCTTTGAAAACTATGCATTTTTTCTTTCTTTGAAGGTTTTGATTGAGTGAACTTTGTTAGAAGTTGAAACTTTAATGGATAAGTTTAAGGGTTTAGTTTGAAGAAATAAGTAAGAAATAAAATAAGAAACATGATTAGAGAAAAAAAAAGTAATTTAATTATTTGAAAAAAAAAGTATCGAGACAACATTTAATAATCAATGATAGCTTCCCAAACAACACAGTTGTAGGTTGAAAAATCCAAAGGAGATTGTGCACTTTTTTTGTCTTCCATATCTTCCATTTATATGAAAGATGTGATAATATGTACAAGTGTTTAATTACAAAAAAACTAGTTTGCTAAAGAAGGTTACCATTGGCACCAACTAGGAAATTGTTTTAAGCAACATGGCGCGAGAAGCTAAAACATAGATATCCAAAAAACATAAAGATACCATTTTGGAAGACCCAATAACAAATATTTTAATCAAGATAATAAGTACACTAGATCATCTAGTTGTAGGGATCGGTCCAAAAGCATGGAGATCATTATTGTACATGGCTCTCTTGCAAATGTCATAAATCTATTGAATTTTGTCAATAGGTTTATGAAAACCTTTATTTATTTTTAATCTGTTTTAAACCCGCTTAGGATTCCAATCCAATGCCTTGTATGAAATTTCAAAATCAAATGAAGAGAATCCGCTAAAAAAATTGCTTTCAAGGTAATATTGGATAAGAGAAAAAACTGACAAAACCTATAGGTCCTTGCCTAAGCAAAGTGGACATATTTTACAAATGCTTTGATGTTTCATTCTTGATACATAAAAAGAATTTAGAGTAGGATATTCTCTAGTGTCTCAAACATTTCCGTAACTAAAGGACACTATGAAGATGGGACCAAGAAAATCATGCCCCTTTTGGCCTCTAAATCTCACTTTCATATGGATTTAAGTCAATAGAGCCATGTATTTTCTAGGCTTGAGTTCTCTATATTTTACTAAGCATGCCCTTAAGTTGGCTAACCCTATCAAAAAAGTCATTTATAGTCGTTCGCCATCTTATACATCAATAACCCTTTTCTTTGAATCCATCTCCAATCTTTCCAACTCACCTATGACCTTGGAAGTTCAATTTTAATCCATAGGCTATTCATGATCATTCTCTAGCCTTTCTCTAAATTGATCATGTTAGTGGAGTTGAGCTTGGATTGTATTTTCATGACCTCCCAATTTTTCCAATCTTTGGCACGGTTTCCATTGAGGACTCCTAACACTTAAATGCATTTCTCAAATATCCTTTTCTATTCAGGACCATTGCATTTCAACAAATGGATTCCCATCTTGAGGAAACACTAGGGACAAGCATAATTAGTGCTCATTGAAAATGAACATAACTATAAATAAGCTTCCCACCCCAACTTCTGTTTAATAGCCATATAGTATTTCCAAATACTTTTAGCGACAATGTTTTAGTTAACTTGAATAAGGGTTGAAGTGGTGAACAAGAGACTTTGCAATTTTACATTGGTCCATATCTTACAACCAAGTGAAACCTGTAATCTCATACAACTTATGAACAAGTTATTCCAAGCTTCTTCATTTCTAATACTCTAATTATCCATTTGGCACAAAAGGCTTAGGCTTATGTCCAAATGAACCAATTAAGCATGCCTTTTTTTCTTTTTTTCAAAGCATAACATAGGCTACCACTAACTCTTTAAAAACCCTTCGCTACACTAGAATTGGTCCATACAAAATTGCTAAAGAGATTTTCAAGCTAAGCATAGCCATGGAAAAAATGAACCTATAATGATGAATAATAAACATGGTTAGAAACAAAAAAATTTGGTACAAATTTGAAACATGCCTCCAAAAGACAAGGGCTACATAATCGATCTACTAATTCTTTTCCAAACTCCTAGCAACACTCTTTCTATAGCTCATTCAAGAAGGCTTCGTGTTGAAATACTAAGAGGGGGGTGAATCAGTATTTGTACTATTTAAAATTTTAATCAAAAGTAGGTTGCTGATCACCAATCACAGCTCATCATCAATGTGTATAAAAATAACGAGATGCATAGTACACAATAGTTTTTTACGTAGAAACCCAAGTTCTGGGGGTAAAACTATGGAAGCCTTTTTAAAAATAATTTTCCAAAATTAACTGGAAGGAGGGAACCACCCCCTTATTATATAGACTTCAATTTTTCCAGCTTCAACTAGAAGGAGGCTACGACTTGAAGGAAGCTGCCACTCCCTAGTTTTTCAGCTTCAACCGGAAGGAGGCTACGACCTCCTTTCCTTGCCCCGTCCTGCCACCCTGGTAAGAAGAGATTGTTGAACCTGTGGACCTATCACACACCAAACTCTGAATCTGTTGCTGATAACCTCTGCTTTCACTTCACTGTCAAGTCATATCACTGGCACACACTGCTCATGTACATCCTTGTACACCTCGTCATACACAATCACAGAACAAGTAATTCTACTATGTTTTCATTGAACACAAGGCATGCATCATCTTCATAGGGTATGCATCATTATCACAAATATGTACAATAATCCTCAGGTATGCACCATCATCATCAACATGTAGTGTGTACATTAAGTATTATAAACTGTAGGAGAGCATCATCAAAGATCATCACATCATCATCTTCATGTATCATATCAAGATATTCATCCTCATATAACGGATCACAATTTTAAACTTCAACTTAAACATTTACTTATATACTGTGCATAGTACTAGAACACTTGTTCCCTTACTCATTTATGCACATAATTGTACACTATACAATTTCACATACTATTTTACATATATACAGATCTTATTGTACACTTCTGATGACATGTTTGTGTGCATAATGTACATACACTTGTCTGCTGCATTCATTTGCTTCTCATACAACTTGTTTAAATTTCTTGTTGTATATACGATTCATACATACCTTATTAATTTATTGTTGTAGATGACCCAAGTACTTTCACTGTGTACTTGACAAGTCACTGCAAAAGAAGGGCTTGGATCTTGAACTTTATATACCCAACTTCTGACTGTGTAGATGGCTGAAGACTGTATTTGACTGTCAAAGGATGTCCTCATCAACCACACAACAGTCTTAAAAACTAGAGACTTATCCCATTGCTGTTGTACCGATGAAAAGATTAAGAACGAGTTTGTAAAATCTAAAATCTCTGGACTGTCCAAGGAAAGGTGAACTCTGTGGTGATATTGCTGCAGCCTGCTTTGTATCCTCAGTCCAATCAGCGATATCTTTACTCCCAAAACACTTGCATAATTCAGTTTAAGACTCATCAATACATCCACCTCGGGCAGTTCAAAAACTTGGGGTTGCCATAAGATGTTTAACCCAAAAAAAATTAAAATTTGAATTATTTCGGATCCTTTTTGTTGCGAGTGAAAAGGTAAGTACCTCCATCCAAAACTCGGCGAATATATTTTCACATGCAAGGTTGCATTGACTTATCTTTTTAAATGTGATAAGTGAATATGTATTATATACTAACCTTTACGTTGAGAAAATAAGTGGGGCCGACTTCTAGGTGAAAGATACTTTTCATTAAATTGACTTGTCTTTTTTTTTTAAATGGGATAAGTGAATGTATTAATATAAATTAACCTTTACGTTGAGAAAAGAAGTGGGGTCGGCTTCTAGGTGGAAGATGGTTTTAATTCATTATTTAATGGAGGTTTTAATTGATTATTAAAAACTGTCTTTAGTAAAACATTTTAATATTTAATTAATTATTAAAACGTGTTTTATTAAAACTTTTTTTTTATATTTAAACCATGGTTTAACTAAATGTTAAGAAGTGTTTTATTTATTAAAACATTTTAACATTTTAACTATTAATGGGTAATTAAAAGGTGTTTTGTATTTTTTTTATTATTATTTTTTTATTATGGTCTTAAATATGTTTGCTTATTTATTTTATTAGGTTAGGGTACAATTGATAGGTTCAAATGGTAGTTGTATTAATATTTCATTAATTTGTTTAATTATTAATGTTAAAACATGAACACTTTTAATAATTAAGGTTTTAATTTGATATTTAATGAAAGCAAGTTTTTTAAAGAAAGGTTAGGGTACTTTGTGTGTTTATTAATTTAAAACAAGTTTTAATTAAGATTGGCTAAGTAATTTATTAATTTAGTATTATTTTAATTATTTTTTAATCCTTATTACTTGTTACAGGTTTTGTTAGTATTTTATGTATAGGGGATCTTTCTATAAAGTTGGGGTACTAAAACACTGTGCATGGTGTTCATGGCTTTTGCCATTGTTCCAAGGGCTCTGAGAGCTTCAAACTTGGGCTTGGACAAAGTCAAAAGGTCTCCTTTGACATTGACAACTACTTAACCCTTAGGGCCTCCTCAAGGGGCACCAAGACACACTGACACACACATGTTGGCATCAATGACAAATTAGTCAACAATCTCCCCCTTTGGCATTGATGACAACTCTAAATCTCCCCCTTAGAATGAGCTTCCTTTGTCCACAAATCTCCCCCATAGATTATACTTCCTTTACTTTCCTTATTCATCTTTTTCTCCCCCTTTGGCATCAATGGAAAAGGGTACTTCTGTCATGCTTCAACACTCATATTGTTGTGTTGTTGAAGATCAATTTAATTAGGAGATAGTATTACTCCCAATTTTTCTCTGAGGTACTCAAAAGTCTCTCTTGGGAGAGGCTTAGTAAAAATGTCTGCAACCTGTTATTTTGTCCCGATATATTCCAACTTGATATTCTTTTTTGTGACCTCTTCCCGAAGAAAGTGAAACTTGATTGGAATGTGCTTGGTCTTGGAACGCATAACTGGAGTCTTGGAGATACTGAAGGCACTCGTACTGTCACATAAAATAGGAATCGATTCATTACATGTCACATGTATGTCTTGCAGGGTTTGCTTCATCCAAAGAATCTGAGCACAACAAGCTGCTACTGCTATATATTCTGCTTCTGCGGTTGAGAAGGACACGGAAGACTGCTTTTTGCTTTACCAAGATACTAGACAACTGCCTAAAAAGAAAGATGTTCCACTAGTGCTTTTTCTATCGTCAACACATTTTGCCCAATCTGCGTCTAAATAGGATATCAATGTCAAATCATTCCCTTTTGGATACCAAAGTCCAAAATCCAAAGTTCCTTTGAGATACCTGAAGATCCTTTTAACTGCTAAAATATGAGTTTCCTTTGGGGCAGCTTGAAATCTTGCAACTTGCCAACAGCTTGCATCACATCTGGTTTGGAGGCAGTGACATATAGTAGACTACTAATCATTAATCTATAGATCCTTTGATCAACTTCCTTAGATTCATCGTCTTTGGTTAGCTTACAACTGGTGATCATAGGGGTACTTGTTATAGCAGATTTTACCACTCCAAGTGAATCACACTTGTATGGCCTCCCCCTGTCCCTATACAGACTCCTTAGACCCATTGGACCATTTTTTGTCCTTTGATGTTTCCTTGACCATCGCTAAAATCATGTGAAAATTAGTACATGTGACTTTTAAACCCCTAATCGTGTGTATACACGGGTTTGACCCCTAAAACCGCGTACATCGGGATGTGTGCATAATCCAAATCCTTTTGGAGTTTTCCTTGACATGGATCCAACTCACTTGACTCATGGCCTTCCCTATGCCTTGAGATCGCTCGGATTTGACCTTTCATTACCCCTCTGAAAAGCTATATAAGGAACTTCATGGTACATTGAAGGCATATGAGAGAATTGAGAGCAAAGAAACTATAGTCCATTGTTGCCGGAACTTGTGCTTGAGTTTGCATCCCTTTGTCCCTTGGAGCACTTTTGTGTTCTTCCCAAGCTTTCCTTTTGCTTGTGAGCTTGCTATGGAGAGATGGAGGATTGAGGTCGTGGAGGCCCGAGTGGGGGATTCAATTTATTCGATTCGCAGACGTGCCGACAGAGGTTGTATCCATTGTAATCTTTGATTTTATATTAATAGAAATATCTTTTCCTGTCCAATAATGTGTGTTTGAATGAATATTTTATCCATGGAGGATTTCAAATGTTTATCCATTGTTGATTATATATGCTAGAATAGATCTAACACCCATATATATAGTATGCTTGTCTTGTTTACTTGTTGTTGAGGAAGTGATTTATCAATTCAAGCTGAAGTTGGAAAGCTCAACAGGGATCTACTTCAACCGTCTGGAATAAGGTACGAGGTCTGATCCTTTACTGTTAGATATTTAATTTCTATTGCATATTGTAAATGATTGATTTCTGGAGTCAAGTTGTCTGTTGTGGTACCCCAAGCCATAGGAATTTCTCTCCGTAACAGAATTGGTGACTCTACTGGGGAGTTCCTAGTAGTTGTCCTTTGGGGGTTTTCTATCAGCATTCAATGACTTTGAATTGCTCTTTTTCTCTTGTTTCTGTGTTGGGTCTGGGGGCATATTTTCCTGGTAGTGTCTGATTGGTGTGAAGTTTGTCTCAGCTTGTCTATTTGCCTTTATCTTTATGCACCTTTCTTCCTATACACAAGTTTTGAACTCGCAGTCGCGTATATATGCTGGTTTCACTGCTATTTCCACGTACACATGCGGGTTTACTACGAACAGTTGCGTATGTCCTTAGTTTTTCCTTTTAGAGGAAGTTGAATGGTTGCTGGGTGAATTTTGATGATTGCTAAGTCTCCTTTGATACTGCCAGAGTCTGTATGCACCTCTATTTCTGACTAGAGACATTTTTTTAGGGTAAAATTTCTTTTTTAAAGAATGTTCTTGTCATTGCATTTTTGATTTTTTGTTTTGGGATTAGTGCATTAGGTTTATTTTACCTTAGTACTTTGCTTGAGTGTTGTTTAAGTGTGCTTGCAGAGTCTGCGGGTTGTAGAGCCATTCTTTTGCTTTTATATCTCATTTTTATTTCAAAAAATCCAAAAATATTTGCTTATCATTATGCATTGCATTTTACATTTTGCATAGTACTTGCACTAGATTTGCTTTGGATTATTAGTCAAGATTTCATATAGGAAAGCTTGCATTTATCATTTGAAGAAAATTGTGCATTTCACATAGTAGCATACCCTGTTTTTCATGGACACAATGCATTTGCGTTGATTTTTAGGTGTGCATTTTACTTCATGTTGTGTCATAACACCATTAGTTGCACGGCCATAAACCTTTTTTGAGTAATAAAGCCAATTAAAATCAAGTCACATTGCACTCTCATTCCTTACCATGCAGAGAGGTTTGGGAGCACAAGTCACATTGCACCTTCCATCCCGGCGGTGGAAGCTACATCACATAGGGCCTCCTAGGTCTAGGGTTAGTGATCCTATTAGGATACCAGATTTGAGACGAGTGACTATAGGGAATAGCACATACATAATTACACAGATCCCTTCATCCTCTGTCCCTAGTTCTTTGAATGTTCACCCTCCACCTCATTCACGTGGTCCTTCGGGCCGAAACATTGCTACGAGTCATGTCCGTACTGTGGTTACTAGACCGGTTGTGTCTCAGGTACATGCACCACCCATTTTTTCGGGAGGTCATGGTCATACTTCTAGAGGTCATATTCCTACTTCCAGAATGTATATTCCTACTTTTGGAGCATATATTCCTACTTACGGAGTGTCTCATGGGACATCTCATGCAATGACTTATGGACCCTATTATGGGATGCAGTATGGACAAGGTTCTTCACCTTATGGGTGTGGGTATCGACAACCTACTTACTCTCTAAATTACGGCTTTGTAGCTCCGAATAGTCAAGGTACACCACACTATGGTGCTTCCATGCCACCCTATACGGGTCAAACGAGAGGAGGGCACTATGGCCAAGGCCATGGTGGTAATCATATCTATGTGAATCAGAACTATCAGGGAGTGGTCCATCGACCTCATCATCCTAGGCTCCCTTTCCTCGCAACGGTGAATCTTCTTGACTTGTCGAGATTGACGAACGATCATGTAGCTCATGACCCAGCTTGGCTGGCTGTCCCTACCAAGCTTCCCTCAGACATACCCAAATTTGAGGGCAAACCGGGAGAGGAACCGAGCGAACATGTTACTACCTTCCACCTATGGTGCTCTTTGAATTCCTTACACCAGGACTCAATCCGTTTAAGGCTGTTTCAATGCACCCTTACAGGGCCTGCCACGAAATGGTATATAGAGCTACCTAGGGGGGCATTCGCTTTGTTCGATGACCTAGCGATGACTTTTCTTAACCACTTCTAGCTACCAGTGCTTTATGACATTGGTACTAAACTCTTGTCAACATTTTAGTAGGATAAAGCCACACATATCTTAGATCATATCAAAGAGTGGCGTAGACGAAAGAGGCTGATTAAAGCCTTTATACCGCCGAAATTCCTCCTCGAATGGTTCCTTAAGTTGTTATTTCCATATATAGCAAAGGATGTTTCTACATCTGGAGTGCAAAATGAGGAACAAGCCATTTTGAGGGCGCAGGAACTGGATTTGATTTATGCTCAGTCCAGTTTGTTATATGAGATCATTCCCAATGCTCCACGTTCTAGTTTCGACCCCAAAGTTAAACCTGGACCACATGCCGATGGCATTGTTGGTTGTGTGAATGCTAAACCTATGGATTCGATTGCAAAACAAGTTAGTCAATTGTCAATCAACCAATCTGCTTCGAGACAAACCATGGCTTCATCTCAACCCACCCAAATGGCAACTGTGCTTTCAGTGCAATCGATGAACCAGAAGGGTAACCAGCAGCCTAGACGGAATAGAAAGAAGGGTAAGAATAATCATAAGGGTGGGAATAGGAATGAGAATGCTAATAATAATGACAATAACGCCCATAATGCTAGGGGGAAAAGCAAGCTAAACATAAGGTTAAATTTCCTTGCAAGTTGTGTAAGGACGATCACCTCACTTACTTGTGCCCTCGTATCGATGAAGCCTCGAGATTCTTGGCACACGGCCCAGCCGTGCTGACTAACCCTTTACATCACAATCAAAATATGAACTCAAGGACCCATGATCAATCTGGTGGTGATCAAGATCTGCCAGAAGGTAGTGGTCGTGGTTGCATTAACATGGTATGTGCTACAAAAGTTGTGGCCCGTGCGAAAGACTATGGTTCGTCACAACCCAGCCCAGGAAAGGAACCTGATCCACCAGGGACTCCTTTGCATATTGAGAAAAATGTGGATAAACCTAAAGCTGCACCTCACATTCCTAAGGGAGTCCCTAAGCGTTCAGGGCACAATCCTAATGCCCAAACTACCCAAAACTATTCAATTGTCAAGGATTTGGGCCACACTCCTTGTGCGATGTCTGCACTAGAAGTACTTCAGAGTTGTCCTTCGCAAAGGAAGACTTTGCTTTCTACCCTTGGTGTGAATGATGACAATTCTTCCTCCGTGATTAAATTTGAAACCGCAGGACTTCAACCTTGCTTTCCTTACTATGTGTCTCTTTTGATTCACATAGAATGTCTTAACATGACCGTCAAGCGCACTGTGATTGACGAAGGTGCTGCTGCTTCTATGATGTCTTTATCCTGTTGGAAGGGTTTAGGTTCCCCTGAGTTGTCTAAATCCACGACCATGTTAACTGCATTTGATGGGAGATCATTTAGGCCACACAGGATCCTTCCTTCCCTTAAGGTCCATTTGGAAGGGAAGACTGTTGCGATAGAGGTCGAGGTGGTTGATGCGCCCCTTGACTACAATCTTTTGCTGGGTAGGAATTGGATGTACAGTATGCAAGCTGTAGCTTCTTCCCTATTTCACGTTGTATGCTTTCCATTTAACGAGAAGATAGCCACGATTGATCAAACGTCATTCAAGAATATGTCGGTTACCACATCTTAGGGAGCTTCAATCCCGATCATTGAGCACTCTCAGCTGGCAACTAGGAGTGTGGGTGTGGGCATGTATCCATCCCTCATGGGGATTTTTAGTTGTCCTGCACCGATCCTTATGATAGGGTCTAGTTCCGGTGAGGCTTCAACATCGATGAGATCAGTGTCTTTTCGCATGAGTCATATGGAAGATCCTTGGATTCTTCCTACACCGAGTACTCCGAGTGATCCCATCGTGACAGATGTGTCATTGCCTGCAACTATGGTAGCTTATTAAGCTAATCTTGAGTGTGTTGCAGAACCCAGTCCTTCGTCTTCATGGACGGAGGAGGAGGACCCTTATGTGCTACCTGCATGGGTAGTACAGTCTTCTCACACACACGACTGCCTTGATAGTGTTTTCCCTTCAGATGAAGTGATTATTGAGGCCATGTTGGGAGTTGAGCCACCATGGGAAGAGCTCCATCATAGATCTTACTTTCTTCCCGAGCTTGAACGCTTGGAGCGTGAGGAATTTAGGGAGGTTCTTAGTGAGAGAATTGGTAGTCCTATGGTTCCATTAAGCTCTCCTGGTCTGATGGCTGATGGAAACATGGAAAATATATCTCCAATGATTCCTAATAATATCTCTTGCGATCCTCGCAGGATAGAGAATGTCTATATTGGGGCATAATGTTCCCATGCCGAGATTCAACAATACACCGAGATGTTTAAAGAATTGCATGATATCTTTCTTGGTCTTACGATGAAATGCCAGGTATCGACCCTCACATTGTCGAACACGAGATTAAGACTTATCCCACTGCTAAGCCTGTTCAACAATGCTTGCGTGCGGTGAATCTTAGGAAATCACCCACCATTAAGGCGAAGATAGAGAAACTGTTGAAAGCCATTTTTATCTATCCCGTTCCCTTGACGGAATGGGTTTCAAACCCCGTTCCGGTGGATAAGAAGCAGGGAGCGATCCGCATATGTACTGATTTCCGTGATTTGAATCACACCTGTCCTAAGGACAATTTCCCCACACCATTTATTGAGCAGATTTTGGATGAGTGTGTAGGTAGCGAGGTTTTTTCCTTCATGGACGGCTTTTCTGGATATAATCAGATACAAATTAAACCTGAGGACCAACATAAGACTGCATTTATTTGTACTTGGGGAAATTTTGCATATCGAAAATTGCCTTTTGGCCTTAAGAACACCAGAGCTACTTTTCAGCGAGCCATGACCTTGATCTTCCATGATCTCAAATCGATTATCGAACTATTTTTGGATGACCTTGCTGCTCATTCTCGTATGAGAATGCATCATTCCTATCATTTGAGATTGGTATTCTAAAGGTGCCGCCATTATTTGGTTAGGTTAAACCCTCACAAGTGCATCTTTTGTGTGAAGTCAGGTCGCTTGTTAGGATTCATCGTTTCTAAAGAGGGTATAAGAGTCAACCCTTTGAAGGTTGAGGCAATACTTCAGTTGTCTCCCCCGAAAAATATTCATCATCTTCAATGTTTAGAAGGCATGGCAAACTTCTTACGGAGATTCGTTGTCAATTTTTCCAATTTGACTAGAGGCATCATGCGTCTTTTGAAGAAGGACACCACCTTTTGTTGGGATGAGTGAGCCCAAGAGTCCTTTGATGCGCTCAAATGAGCGCTAGCATCGGCCTTGGTGATTAGTCCCCCAAAATATAGCTGTGATTTTCTACTTTATGTGGCCGCATCCATGGAGACGATTGGTATGGTTTTGGTTCAAGAGGATGAGGAGCTCCAAGAGCATGTCATATACTATCTGAGCTAGAATCTTATTGACGCAGAGATTTGTTATTCTCATGTTGAGAAGCTTGCCTTAGCTACTATACATGCGGTTCAACGGTTGAGACATTATATTCTCCTTCGCCAGACCTTGGTTGTAGCCCATGTCAATCCATTTCAACTCGTACTCACTCGAAGGATGATTGGGGGGAAATATAATAAATGGATTGTCATCTTGCAAGAGTTCGATCTCTAGTTTGTTTCAGCAAAATTGAAGAAATTGTTAATTTTTGCAGAGCTTATATTGGATTTCCCAAGCGAGGCCGAGGAGTTGGTTTGTGAAGATACGTTTATCGATGAACACATCTTCTTAATCTCAACTTTAGACCCATGGTATGGGGATATCATTATATATTTACAAACATTGAAGGTCCCTACTCACCTCTCACGGGATGAACGACGACAATTACGTCACGTGTCTAAAAATATCCTCATAGTGGATAACCCTTTGTACCGCTGTGGGATATATTCCATTCTACAACATTGTTTAACTCATGAGGAGGCTGAGGTAGTGCTGAATGATTTCCATGGAGGGGCGTGTGGTGGTCATTTATCTAGGCTATCTACAACCCAAAAAATCTTAAGAGTGGGTTATTTTTTGCCATCGATATTTAAGGATTGTGTAGATGCGGTCAAGAGGTGCCACCCTTGCTAGGTGTTTGCACGTAATATGCACTCGAAACCTACCCCATTACATTCCATCATCACCACCAGTCCCTTCACTAAGTGGGGGCTTGATTTTATGGATTGCAACCCAGCTTCAATTGGGGGGCATCATCATATCATAGTGGTTGTTGATTAATTCACAAAATGGGCTAAGGCTATGCCTACAGTTAAATTCGATGATGAGACAGCCGCACACTTCATATTTAACCAAATTATTACTCGGTTTAGGATTCCGAAAGAGCTTGTCACTGACCATGGCTCGCACTTTCAAAATCGTATGATGGAAGAGTTGGCATCAAAGTTAGGGTACAAGCAAGATCATTCCTCCTCTTATTACCCTCAAGCAAATGGACAAGTAGAAGCAGTGAACAAGTCACTCAAATCCATTCTCCAACGAACCATCTTACAAAGCAAGAACAATTGGCACATTATGTTATATCCTGCTTTGTGGGCATATAGAACCACTGTTAAGACTGCCACAGGTTTTTTTCCACATCAACTTGTACATGGAGTGGAGTCGGTATTGCCGGTTGAATGCGAGATTCCTTCTTTGAAGTTAGCCATAGAACTCTTACTAGACACTTCCCCATTGGAGGAGCGTTTGGTCCACCTTGAGCAACTTGATAAGCAGCGTCGGGATGCCTTGGTGGCTCTAGAAGTAAATAAACGTTGCGTAAAGGTCCACTATGATAAGTCTATCTGTCCAAGGAGGTTTAGTGAGGGAGACTTGGTCCTTTTGTGGGATCAGCCGAAAGAACCCTTGGGGCCAGGAAAGTTTAACCCCATGTGGCGTGGTCCTTACGTCGTCAAACATGTGTTAGAGAAGGGCGCTTATGAGTTAGTGGATTAGGAGGAACAGCCTTGGCGGAGCCTAGGAACGGGCTCTATCTCAAGAAGTACTATGCATGATTTTTAGCCAAGGCTAGTTATTGTATATTATTGTATAGTTTTTCATAGGTAGGTCTTTTTCTTATGGTGATCGGGTTTGTGATTAGTTTTCATTTCTTTTGGCAGATGTCAATGGAATCTTCCACCTACATAGGGTTCGCAAATGGTGCGAGCCATCACACTCAGCACTCAGCCTTTGCTGCTTGAGTGATTTATACTCTTATGGGTCAGGTATTGTCCTCAGGAGGCATATGTCTACAGCCATATTCAAACAATGTTGCTGAATATAGTGTCATTATTGATCTTCTATGGGATGCCATTTTACATGGCATTCTCTCTCTTGAGGTACGTCTTGATTCGGAGTTAGTAGTGTCACAGCTTAATGGTTTGTACCATGTTAGAGATCCGACATTATTAATAAGATTCTTACATGTGATATTATTAGAATGGCAATTTGACAATATAACATACATACATATTCCAAGAATTAATAATCAAGTTGCTAACTCATATGCTAACTACGTGTTAGATTGGCATTTGTTTCATACACAGTAAATTCATCACAAACACAAATTTTTACACATGTAAATAAATAAACCGATCATCATAAAAAAAAATTAAACATCCAAAATGTGGTAATACATAGTGTCATGATACAAAAATGGGGCTCTCGAGCCACCAAAATATAATACACGGTAATACAAAATGTATCACTCCCAGGTATCTAAGTCTATGGAGGAGGAGGGGGGTTTTGATCATGGAATGTCACTACGGCTCTAGCTAGTCATCGAAATAATCGCACCCATGCTCGTGGTACACCCACCACCTGGCACTGCATAGCCTTAGGCAAGTCCTTGACTTGCGCCATGGGAACTCTGTGTGTCAGCCTCACAAAGTTGGTATGAATGCTCTAGAGCGTCTGCTCTGCATCCACACCCATGATATCATCTCCTCTTCCCCTCCGTTTATGACGAGGGAAGCCTTCAAGCCGTCGTGGTCCCACATCTGCATGCATATGGTAGATGTCACTATGTATTGTCACCCAAAAACATGTCTTTTGATTCCATATAATTAGAAAACACAAAAAAATTAAATAACTCAAAAATTTAAAGAGAGGGTCGAGATTCGTTACCTATGTCACCGTATGCCGATCCTGGTGGTAGAGGCATGTCCAGGTCCCCCCGAAAACCTATCCCCGCATATGGGTAGTCATCGATGGCAACTATCTGTCATCACTACCACGGAAAGAACTCAGCTGGATAGGGGTTGGACACTCTACCTCCACCCAGTCTGCACATCGCATCCACCCAATGCCTTTGGGCCGGATCTCAAACCCCGTGTAGAGGAACGTCAACTCTGGGGCACAATCCTGGAACACGCTCAAAGAAAAACATGCTCAGTATGCTGCTGAAACCGAAGTTTCGCACTCTGCCCATCTTACACTCACTGAGTTGGTGTTTCATGTTGCCCAGTACTGTAGTGCTCCAGTCATATATTGTGGGTCTCATGCACTCCACTACATAGAACATCAGAGGTCGCGAGGTCCGGTGGAGTGAAGCCAAGCCTGCTATCCTGCCCAATGTCAATAGGATGGCCTTTAGGCCCAACACCTGTATGGAGTTAGTAGGGATCTGACTCCCCACCTTCTCTGTGTCTGGATAGCAGTACACCGCAATGTACTCATCTATAGTCAAGCCACCTCTAGGCCCGCGAGAACGTAGGTTCACTACTTCCCCTGGTCGGGAAAGTCCAGTAATAAAGTATATGTCCTCCACCTCTTTGGTGAGGGACATCCCATTTATCTGGAATGACTCTGAGTCTGGATCCCAGTAATCCACCAGCATCTGCAATAGTCCTGGTTTGGCCCTTAAGCCACCAAGACACCAAAATTTGTAGAGCCCACATGCACATAGCGCTTGTTGAGCCATTAGATCATCCCTTATTGCCTCCTCTACATCACCATGTTCACGTTCTCTCCATTCTAGGACCATCTTGCACAAAAAATTGGAAGTTTTCCCATTAGAATACATAAAAAACCTCATGCACGGCCGCATACGCGACTGTTTTCCAAACAACCACATATGTACGCGACTGTGAGGGCATTTTCTGCGTATGTCCAGCCCTATACGCGGAAAAACCCTCAATTTCCATGTGGGCCACAGTGCCTATTTTGGATTGGCCTAGAAATCCAAAAACGCCATGGAATTTGATAAAAATTGCATCAAAATGGAAGAGAAGAGCATGGGTAAGTACCTGGAAGAAATGGTAGTGGATTCCACCGGCTGGATCTCCTGAAATTCGTTGTTGAAAATCTGAGCTCAATTGGGTAAAAATTTCAAATGTTTTATAATGTTTTAAATTTTTTACTATTTATAGAAATTTTTCAAATTTTTGAAAATTTTTACCCCCTTTCCTATAGTTTGGACCATTTCTAATAATTTTGGACCGTTTTTGGACTAATTTATGATGTAGGAGACCTTTTTGAGTGTCATTTCAGCCATTGGATTGACCCATTCGTGCCAATCTCGGGTATCATGTCTAAACTGGATATAGGTTAGGTTTCATCACCGTTTGCATTTTGCATGACCTTATGACTGTTTCATTATATCCTTAGGTATGAACCCACTCTATCATGTCACGGAACCTTCTTGTTGTTTTAGAAGTGGCATGATATGAGTGGTAGAGCTTGACCTTACATGGGTACCCTAGTTAGCGCCTTATTTGCATTTGGTGCCCATGCAAATGTTTTGTCCCTTAGGGTGTGGGAGTTCGTTGTATAGTATTGCCATGACATTTCGCAAGAGCCTCATACTCCTCTTGATCTTTTGCTAGCCTATTTCCCTCAGGACTCCCTTATGTCAAGTTGTAATTTCATTATCATGAGCTTTTCCTGCCTTATTGAGCTTTACACTAGCTTCCTTGACATTGAGTTTCAGCCATATAGCCCAAGCTTGTCTCATGTATAGCCATGTAGAGCCCTTTTATATATCCTTTGCAGCTTGATTCCCTTTTTACCGGGAGGGGATTTTCCCCCGAGTGTCGCTATCCTACACATGTATCCTTGAATTGAGCATAGGTATGTTCCACTACTTGGAACTAGTTTGTTTTCCCCTATGACACTCGTATCCTCCTAGTCTGTAACTATAAAGAAGTTTTATTCTTTTTCAAGCTTTTTAAATATTTGAAAAAGTCCAAAAAAAAATCAAAAAACCAAAAAGTCGGACAAGGAAAGATGTTATCTTTGGCAGTTGTCGAGTTGTGTCGCCTTCGAACAGAGCACTGTATATCACATCTGTTGGTTGGGTTTATAGTTTGACTTTAGGAGCTGTACTCATTTATCTGAGTTTATCTCCACCAACTGGTTAAGCTTCCAGTCCCCATGGAGCCTTTGTTGATGCCTCCTGTGTCGTAGAGATGTCCCAATTTTTTATATCGAGTCTATGCTACCTTTATTCAGTCACCATTCACCGTTATGCTCTTGTTCGAAGGAATTTGAAACCTGAGTCGGCCATTCCTCAGTTATCTTGAATTTGCTTGTCAGCCATTCCCAGTACATTTACTAGTTCGTGCACCTTATGATCAAGTCCTTCCACATCATACAGCTTTGTTGAGTACCTCGTGTTGGATGATGGGGGATGCCTTAATGCCCTCCTTCCAGCGGATTTCATCCCATCGAATTCAGATGATTTATTATGGGATTGGAATCTAGAGTCATTTTTGAGTGCATTGAGACTTGCAGTCATCATTGGTAGGTTCTCTCACCTTTGACAGTCTTTGGGAATACATCAATGTCCCCTGATCAATGGATCCTCTCAAGTGTTCGACCTCAACACGTTTATTCACACTTGTCAGTTTGCACTCTAGTACCTTGATTCCCATTTTCATTATCGGTGGGCGATCTCGCTTCTGTTAACGGTATACATAAATGACTTGTAATCAGACGATGGACTACTATGTTCAACCTTGACACCTCTATTCACATAGTAGGACATGTACTCGTAGTGGTTTGTGTAGAATACCTTCCAGAATGGTGGAATCTCTTATATGCTACCTCCTTGATCGTTCCAGTGTTCATGAGATTTCAGCTCTTGTAACTTGATTCCAGTATATGTCAGACATTTCCAGCCATTATGGAGATCTTGATCCATTATATATCTTCAGCCATTATGGAGATCATGGTCCTTTGTATATCTTCATCATGGAGATTCTGATCTATGTATATTGTACGTGGTGATGACCACTTATGTGATATCATGTATCATGCCTATTCATGGCCATTGTACTCTTATGTATCCGGGACTACTATATGTATTTGCAGTATGTGCAGAGTTGTATCATTGTACTATGCTGATTGGGTGGCTGGTCTTCCATTTGGGATCCTTCATCACTCCACTTCTGGGATGGACTTATAATGTATTTCGGCCATCATATGACCCCTCTAACCTCACACATTAGGGGGCATATGTTATAGCTGGTTTTACCACTCCAGGTGAATCACACTTGTATGGCCTCCCCCTATCCCTCTGGAGACTCCTTAAACCACTTGGACCATTTTTTGTCCTTTGATATTTCCTTAACCATCCTTAAAATCATGTGAAAATTAGTACACGTGACTTTTAAACCCCTGTTTGTGTGTATATGCGGGTTTGACCCCTAAAACTGTGTACATCGGGATGTGTGCATAATCCAAATCCTTTTGGAGTTTTCCTTGACATGGATTCGACTAACTTGACTCCTGGCCTTCCCTATGCCTTGAGAACGCTCGGATTCGACCTTTCATTACCCCTTTGAAAAGCTATATAAGGAACTCCATGGTACATTGAAGGCATATGAGAGAATTGAGAGCAAAGAAACTATAGTCCATTGTTGCCGAAACTTGTGCTTGAGTCTGCATCCCTTTGTCCCTTGGAGCACTTTTGTGTTCTTCCCAAGCTTGCCTTTTTCTTGTGAGCTTGCTATCGAGAGATGGAGGATTGAGGTGGTGGAGGCCCAAGTGTGGGATTCAATTTCTTCGATTCGTAGACGTGTCGATAGAGGTTGTATCCATTGTAATCTCTAATTTTATATTAATAGAAATATCTTTTCCTATCCAATAATGTGTGTTTGAATAAATATTTTATCCATGGAGGATTTCAAATGTTTATACACTGTTGATTATATATGCTAGAATAGATCTAACACCCATAAATATAGTATGCTTGTCTTGTTTACTTGTTGTTGAGGAAGTGATTTATCAATTCAAGCTGAAGTTGGAAAGCTCAACGGGGATCTACTTCAACCGTCCGGAATAAGGTACGAGGTCTGATCATTTAGTGTTAGATATTTAATTTCTATTGCATATTGGAAAGGATTGATTTTTGGAGTCAAGCTGTCTATTGTGGTACCCCAAGCCATAGGAATCTCTCTCTGTAACGGTACTCACAGGTTTACAGTCTTCCATCTGGAATTTCTTTAACGTCTCCTTGATGTATTTTGTCTCGGCAATAAAAATGCCTTATGTTCTTTGAGATATCTAGAGTCCCAAGAAGAAGGTCAATTCACCGAGTAATGACATTTCAAACTCTTTTTGCACGTCCTTAGCAAATTGTTGACTTAGTGAATCATCATCACTTCCAAATATGATATCATCAACATAAACTTCAATGATGAGTATGTTGTCATTGTCTTGCTTGATGTACAAATTGTTATCTGTACTTCCCCTCTTAAAGTTTTGTTGTAGTAAGTACCTATCCAATCTGGAGTACCAAGCTCTTGGAGCTTGCTTTAGTCCATATAAGGACCTTTTGAACCTGCATACATAGTCCTCGTTTTCTGAAAGTTGAAATCCTTATGGTTGTTCGATATAGACTTCTTCTTCCAATTCCCCATTTAGAAAAGTTGATTTTATGTCCATCTGATACACTTTGATGTCTTTGGAGAAAGCGTAAGTCAATATCATTCTGATAGCTTCCATTCTGGCTACTGGTGCATATGTTTCTTCAAAGTCTATTCCTTCGATCTAAGCATAACCCTTACAAATCAATCGAGCCTTGTTTCTAATCACCTGTCCATCTTCATTCATTTTGTTTTTGAAAACCCATTTTGTGCCAATTACATTCTTGTTACGTGGTCTCAGAACAAGTTCCCAAGTTTCATTCTTCTCGATTTGATCTAGTTCTTCTTCCATAGATTTAAACCATTGTTCATCTGTACTGGCCTCTGCAAAAGTTCCAGGTTCAATTGTAGACAAAAGAGAGAAGTGTACTTGCTCATTTCTTCTGGATTGTCTTCTTCTAGTTCCTATTTCGGCATCCTTAACACCAATAATCTGATTTAATGGATGATTCTTCTGGTACCAGTTCTTAGGTGTTAGTTGATCTTTTTGTTCTTCTTGTTTGATAGTTGGTTGATTCTATTCTTCATTTTCCGTGAGTTGCTCTTCATCCTCATCTGGTTGTTCTTCCACTTTAATTTCCTTCACATCCTTTTTCTTGGAACCTTCCTCTTCTTCATCGTCTGATTCTTATGAGTCTTCTTTGGATGATGTTAGTCTTCCTTCATATATCTTCAAGTTAATGCTTTCAATCACATTGTCTAATATCAGATTGTATCGTTTGTAAGATTTCCTCTTGGATGAATATCCAACGAATATGCCCTCATCTACTTGAGAGTCAAATTTTCCAATCTTCTTATCTTCTCTTTTGATGTAACACTTGCTTCCAAAGATTCTGAAGTGCCGTACACTTGCTGCTCTTCTGGTGCATAGCTCATAGGGAGTTTTATCATTTTTGTTTCTGAGTAATCCTCTGTTTAATATGTGTATTGATGTATGAACTGCATGTCCCCAAAATTTGTCATTTAACTTGGATTCATTCAACATGGTTCGATCCATATCCATTACTGATCTATTCTTTCTTTCAGCAGCTCCATTTTGCTGAGGTGTTCTGGCTATTGAAAACTGTCTCTTTATTCCATGCTCTTCACAGTGTTTGTTGAATTCATCAAAAGTGAATTCTCCACCATTGTCAGATCTGAGGCACTTGATTCGTGACCCTGTTTCATTCTCGACTAGTTCCTTGAACATTTTGAAACATCCAAAAGCTTCTGATTTCCTGTTGAGAAGACATACCCATGTCATCCTGGTATAGTCGTCAATGAGTAGCATGAAGTTTTTTTCACCATTCAATCCTTTTCTTTTGGTTGGTCCACATAAGTCAGTGTGAACGAGCTCCAAAGGTTTTGTAGAAGAATGCTCTTTCATCTTAAAATGCACTCTTGTTTGTTTTCCATGTTGACACTGTTCACATATAGAGTTAGCAGGATTTGTGACTTCCGGCATATTTTGAACTGCTTGGTTTTTGTAGATTTTGACCAAATTGTCAAAATGTATATGCCCCATTCTTCTGTGTCAAAGCCAAATTTCATCTTCTTTCCCAAGTGACATTTTTCGGACTCAATCTCATCTAACACGTATATGTTGTTTGGAGTCCTAGTGGTTGTGGCTACTAACTTCCTTGATCCTTGCTTTCTTATTTTGCATCCTTTTGAGTTGAAGATGAGTTCATGTCCTTGATCACACATCTGACTAACACTTAGCAGATTATGTCTCATGCTATCTACAAGCAAGACATTTTAAGCCAAGGAGTTTTTACTTCTGAGCTTTATTGTTCCCTTTCCCAATACTTTTGTTGAATTGTTATTTCCAAACAATATAGATCCTTTATCATTTTCAATATTGACGAAAGCATCTTTGTCACCTGTCATATGCTTGGAGCAACGGCTATCAACATACCATTTACCAAAGCTGTGATTCTGAGCTTGAAGAGAAATTCCACATTCGTAGTTGTTATTGTGTTTAATCCATACCTTGTTGGGCATGTCCTCGTTACTTACTGTTGGTATCCTCATTCTGCAATTTCTGGCTATATGTCCAAAGTTGTTACACTTGTAACATTCTATTTATGATCTCAAGGGACCAAATCTGTTGTTGTATTGTGGTCATCTGAGGTCTGCAAGGTTATTCCTTGTCTCAAAGTTTCTTCTTTGAAAACAGTTTACAGCTTTGTGTCCAGATCTTCCACATGTAAAGCAATGCCCATAAAAGAAGTATCCATACCTAGGAATACATGGAGGAGGTGTTTTTCTGAGATCTGATCTTTTGCTGGCCCTTCTTCTGATAAGGGTTGTTCTAGCTGACATTTGATCTCTTCTTCATTTTTGTAGTCCTTGACAGCTTCTGCATACCTTCTTGGATTCTTTTTGTTATCTGTCAACATTGAGCTTGAGGCTTCATTTGTATTCTGCTTGTATCCTATACCGGTCTTGTTGAAGAATGGATTTTGATTGCTGATGATTTGTTCTAGAACCTTGGAGTTGTTTTCATAACCCTTTGCGATATCTTTCGTCTGCAGCTTGTTCTTCAGAGATACTATCTCAGCCTCGCAATTCTCCTTTTCTCTTATATTTGTCATTAGTTGTTCCGTAAGAGAGTCTTCAACTCGTTTGGCTTCTTCTAGTTTGGTCTTTAAGTCAACAATGGTTTGTTCAAACCGTTGTCCCTCTTCCTTAAGCATTCTATTCTCCTTCCTGACTTTCTTCAGCTCTTTCAAGGCGCTTACAAGTTATGCCTCAAGATCTACTTCTCCTTCATCTTCAAATTCTTCATTACTATTATGATCCTTATTTGAGCTTATTGCCATAAAGTGTAATTTGTCTGGTTCATCATCATCATCAGAGTCACTGTCACTGTTATTGTCGGAGTCACCGCTGGATGAGCTATTGTCTCTTTTTGTGTAGAGACTTTTCTTCTTTGCAAACTTTCTTTTGTTCTTATTCTTGTAATTATTGTACTTCTTGTAGGGTTTAAAACTGTCATCCTCTTCACCATCTGAGTTCTTTGCATATGGAAATTTAGAAGCAAATGACCTATCTTTCCACATGAAAAACATTTAAGAGGTAGCTTACCTTTGTATTTTCCAGTGCCTCTCTTTAATTTCCAAACAAAGTTGGCTATTTTTTCATCATCAAATTCATCACTTGTCGGTTTGTCCTTTGTTGATTTGTTCTTCCCAGCTTGTTTGGAGGAGACCTTGAACGCTGCTTCCTTTCTTGATGTGTCTTCATCTTCAATTCTCATTTCATAAGCTACTAGAGTCTCATGTAGTTGATCCACTGTCATAATATTTAGATTTGTTCTTTCTTCTAAGGCAGAGATCTTGGGGTTGAACCTTTTGGGAAGAGTTCTTAGAATTTTCTGAACAACTATAGTCTCCTCAACCTCTTCTCCCAAACCTCTGATGGTATTCACAAGCTGATCAACCCAAAGAATATAGGTTGATATGTATTCGTCTTCATTCATTCTTAGCTGTTCAAATTGTCCCCTGTAAGTCTGAAGTTTGGCTTCCTTGACTTTGTTGTCTCCTTCATATGTGGTTTGGAGTTTGTCCCACGTTTCCTTTGCAGAGGGACAGTTCATCACTTTGTTGAATACAGATTCGTTTATAGCACCTAGAAGATGATTTTTGGCCTTCGAGTTGTTGTTGTATTGAACCAACTCGCCTGCATCAGTTGGCACAGTCTTTGGTACTTTGTATCCATTCTCGATACTCTGCCATATTTCGATTCCTTGAGATTCTATGAAGGCTCTCATTCTTATGCTACAGAATGCATGGTTTCTCCCATCAAACAAGGGTGTTCCATACTTTCTTTGTTTAGCAAACTTCCCCATAATTACCTTCCAGTGGTTAGTCTGTTCTGAAGGAACCTGCTCTGATACCAATTGTTGAAATACTGAGAGGGGGGTGAATCAGTATTTGTACTATTTAAAAATTTAATCAAAAACAGGTTGCTGATCACCAATCACAGCACATCATCAATGTGTATAAAAATAACGAGATGCACAGTACACAATAGTTTTTGACGTGGAAACCTAAGTTCTGGGGGTAAAACCATGGAAGCCTTTTTAAAAATAGTTTTCCAGAAATAACTGGAAGGAGGGAACAACCCCCTTATTATATAGACTTCAATTTTCCAGCTTCAACTAGAAGGAGGCTACGACCCCCTGATTTACAGGATACGACCTGAAGGAAGCTGCCACTCCCTAGTTTTTCAGCTTCAACCAGAAGGAGGCTACGACCTCCTTTCCTTGCCCCATCCTGACACCTTGGTAAGAAGAGATTGTTGAACCTGTGGACCTGTCACACACCAAACTCTGAATCTGCTGCTCATAACCTCTGGTTTCACTTCACTGTCAAGTCATATCACTGGCACACACTACTCATGTACATCCTTGTACACCTCGTCATACACAATCACGGAACAAGTAATTATGCTCTGTTTTCACTGAACACAAGGCATGCATCATCTTCATAGGGTATGCATCATTATCACAAGTATGTACAATAATCCTTAGGTATGCACCATCATCATCAACATGTGGTGTGTACATTAAGTATCATAAACTATAGGAGAGCATCATCAAAGATCGTCACATCATCATCTTCATGTATCATATCAAGATATTCATCCTCATATAATGGATCACAATTTTAAACTTCAACTTAAACATTTACTTGTATACTGTGCATAGTACTTGAACACTTGTTCCCTTACTCATCTATGCACACAATTCTACACTATACAATTTCACATACTGTTGTACATATATACACATCTTATTGTACACTATTGATCACATGTTTGTGTGCATAATGTACATACACTTGTCTACTGCATTCATTTACTTCTCATACAACTTATTTAAATTTGTTGTTGTATATATTATTCATACATACCTTATTAATTTATTGTTGTACATGACCCAAGGACTTTGACTATGTACTTGACAAGTCACTGCAAAAGAAGGGATTGGATCTTGAACTTTATATACCCAAATTCTGACTGTGTAAATGGCTGAAGACTGTATTTGATTGTCAAAGGATGTCCTCATCAACCATACACCCGTCTTAAAAACTAGAGACTTATTCCATTGCTATTGTACCCATGAAAAATTAAGAATGAGTTGTAAAATCTGAAATCTCCAGACTGTCCAAGGAAAGGTGAACTCTGTGGTGATATTGCTGCAGCGTGCTTTGTATCCTTAGTCCAATCAGCGATATCTTTACTCCCAAAACACTTGCATAATTCAATTTAAGACTCGTCAATACATCCACCTCGGACAGTTCAAAAACTTGGGGTTGCCATAAGATGTTTAACCCAAAAAAATTAAAATTTGAATTATTTCGGATCCTTTCTGCTGCTAGCGAAAAGGTAAGTACCTCAATCCAAAACTCGGCGAATATATTTTCACATGCAAGGTTGCAGACTTATCTTTTTAAATGTGATAAGTGAATATGTATTATATACTAACCTTTACGTTGAGAAAAGAAGTGGGGTCGACTTCTAGGTGAAAGATACTTTTCATTAAATTGACTTGTCTTTTTTTTTAAATGGATAAGTGAATGTATTAATATAAGTTAACCTTTACGTTGAGAAAAGAAGTGGGATCGACTTCTAGGTGGAAGATGGTTTTAATTCATTATTTAATGGAGGTTTTAATTGATTATTAAAAACTGTCTTTAGTAAAACATTTTAATATGTAATTAATTATTAAGAGGTGTTTTATTAAAACTTTTTTTTATATTTAAACTATCGTTTAATTAATTGTTAAGAAGTGTTTTATTTATTAAAACATTTTAACTATTAATGGGTAATTAAAAGGTGTTTTGTATTTGTTTTATTATTAATTTTTTTATTATGGTCTTAAATATGTGTGTTTATTTCTTTTATTATTTTAGGGTACAATTGATAGGTTCAAATGGTAGTTGTATTAATATTTCATTAATTTGTTTAATTATTAATATTAAAACATGAACACTTTTAATAATTAAGGTTTTAATTTGATATTTAATTAAAGCAAGTTTTTTAAAGAAAGGTTAAGGTACGTTGTGTGTTATTAATTTAAAACAAGTTTTAATTAAGAGTGGTTAAGTAATTTATTAATTTAGTATTATTTTAATTATCTTTTAATTCTTATTACTTGTTACAGGTTTTGTTAGTGTTTTATGTATAGGGGATCTTTGTATAAAGTTGGGGTACTAACACTGTGCATGGTGCTCAGGGCTTTTTTCATTGTTCCAAGGGCTCCAAGGGCTTCAAACTTGGGCTTGGACAAAGTCAAAAGGTCTCCTTTGACATTGACAACTACTTAATCCTCGGGGTCTCCTCAAGGGGCACCAAGACACACTAACACACACATGTTGGCATCAATGACAAATTAGTCAACACTTCTAATGTAAAAGGAATACCAATCAATTTGAACCTATATCAGAATTGTAATTAAAGTGATTCTTATATCAATAACAAATCAATGATATCTCTCTAACTCGATGGATAGCAATAGTTTTTTTGTCAATTGCAAATTTGATCTTGCAACTTCTTAGTTGTGACTGTGATGTGATATAATGTTGAATATGCACAAACCATCTAAACAACACTCTCATTTGGCTTTCATGGTAATTCTTCAAATAACTTCTGCACTTTTCATTGTTTCTAATTCCTACTTTATACTACCATACTAACAATGCCACATGGTGGCATATGTTAATGTTATTATAAATTTTGAATTGTTATTTTATTACTATTATTATTACTACTATTTTATTGTAACTAATATTTTTCCATAATCACAAAGATTTTATTTTATTAAAATATTATTTTCCTATGATGGGTAACCATAAAAATAAACTACAAATAGATAATAGATAAGAAGGATTTTATTTTATTAAAATATTATCCTATGCTGAGTGACCATAAAAATAAAAATTGTGAAAATAAAGGTAGTGGATGATGTTAAATGGATGAGTACTTCACATGTTAGTTAAAGAAAAAATAAATATATCACATCATTCACTGGTTAGTTCATGAGACAAATAAAACATATCAGATGCCGATTCTTCGTGTCATATTGGTTAGCCAAGATGGTATTGAATGGAGCTACTTTAGAGGTGAGTTAGCTGAAAATTGAAAAATATGTCGAATCCATGTGAAGTTGTTGTTGCGTGTCTCATCCCGTTGCCATACAATTAAAAATATATATATCATATGTAGATTGGTAGTTGTATGTTAAATCATTCATTTGAATCACAATTTCGTTTTTAAATTATTTGTAGATTATTAAAAAGATTAAATTAATATGTATTTTTCATATTTTTTTATTGATAATTTTATAGAAATTAATTATTTTTTAATTTTAAATTTTAAGTTTTTTGGTTTATTATGATTCAAATTAATTTTAAAAATGTTAAAATACATTTCTATCATAATGATAAAATTAAAAATTTTGGATTATTAAAAAAATCAATTAATGAGTATTTGAATATTTATTATTAAAAGTGGATAATGATTATTATAATTTACATTGATAATATTTTTTGTTTGTTTATTTAATTTTTTTAACTTGGAGGAGTGACTTGTGGTTTGATAAACCATGATTTAAGGGCATTCAAGTAGTTAAAATCATTTTATGGACTTGGACCGCATCAGCCCTAAATTTAGATGGATTTTGGGGTCTACCTCCCAACAAGACCCACACCTTAAGTGGGTAATCTAGCAAAAAATGACATTACATTAATAAGATTTTGTAAAATATAAATTTATAATAATTCAAAGGTATTTAATTAATTTCTTTTAATATATATATATATATATATATATATATAATCAATTATAATATTATAATTTAGAAAAAACATAAATATAGTATTAAAATATAAATAAAAGTTTTTAAAAAAATAAATTAAAATTAGAGTAATTTTCTTATTCAAAATGCCTGAAAGTTTAAAACCTTTTTTTACAATGATGAATGGGAAAATTACATATACTCAAATTATACAAAATGTTATTATATTTAAGAAATATAAAATACAATATTCTGTTAAAATTTTTATTATATTTAAGTTGCTTTTTTATTGAGATTTGGGGTGTACGACCTATGTTTTTTCATCTAGTGACCACAATGAGACAAGTGTACTCTTGATTCTACCACAGTAGTTCTAAATTCCAAATAAATGGATAAAAGAAAGAATGTTTTGTTTATCCTTGTTGACGAAAAAAATAAACCTATACTAGCTTATACATACACAAGGAAAACCTCACTGAAAACCCTCAAGCACTTCCTTGCATTTTGTAGATGGTACTTAGTGTAAACTCATTGTCACCAAATTTGATGTTTGAAAGAAGCAAGGAGAGAAGTATCCAAGTACAGAATGAAGAGTGGACGATAATCATGCCCCATAAATAAATATGGATAAATTATAACACTATGATAAGAGGTAGAATAAAATTTTAAACTCTTAATAAGAGTTGTGTATTCTTTTATTTGGAAATCTTAAGAGAGAAGCTATGTTTAACAGACCTATGCATATATGCTTGGAAATGTAGGCTTAGTTTTAAGCTCTTGGAGAGAGCACTTCATCTCCATGACTAATACAAATTACCATGAATTTTATTTGAAAATAAAGGATATTATACACATTGTAATAATACATATTTGAAAATAAAACAATTTTTTTTGTGTATTGTAAGGTTTGGTTTTTTTTATTAAACTAAAAACAATGTACAGAGTTGAAGAGTTTCAAAAATTCTAAAGAGTCTTATCAAAATAGTCCCCCACAGACCGGGGCTTATGACCAAATTCACACAAAAACTACAATCCATGACAAAATCAAAACCTATAACATCTCTAGAAAAATCATTAACAAAACTAATCATCATCAGATATGAGAATTGGAGAAGGGATTGGTTTAGAAACACCTAGAGGCTTAGGCTTCATTGAGGAAGGAGCACCATTCTGACAAGATGAAGAACAGCACTGGAAAACCAGCTGTTAGGATGAATATTTTGAAGGAGGCACTTTGTTGAAAGTCTTATCAGTAAATTCCCTGGACAAGGCATTTAGTTTGGCGTTGATGTGTTCATCACCTCTAGTTGATCGTGGGCTAACCTTCTCATCCAATTTTCCATTCAAGTGAGCCAAGATTTTAAAGTCAAGCCGTAACACACCTAAAACTATTTTTTTTTTTAAATTATTTCAAAAAACATTATGTTAAATTTATTGTAAAGTTTTTATGACCAAGATTGGTCAAGGATGACTGTAATTGAAGATTTATTTATTTTAATAATTAAATAGAAGAAACACATATCTAAAAGAGAGTGTTGAATGAGTGTTCACTGACCCACTAGGATGAATGAGCAGTTGTAGAAGGTTGGTTCACAAGTGGCATCACTAGCATTTCACTTTCTAGTTGTTGCAGGAAGCAAAATCCCTAAAATTGTGGTCATCAAAGATTATTTTAGGGGCGAATCTTAGCCCATGGGAGAAATTATAGGGATTTATAAAATTCAATGGGCGGATTTTTATATGGTTAAATTTTTTGAATTTTAAAATTATAGCCCATTATTTATTTAAAAATTGATATTTAATATGAAAATAGCCTTTAAATTTATACGAGGAGAGTGTGGAGAAGCATTGTTCGCATGTAGAAATTCCCCTAAGATTCTTTAATCACCCCCGATTTCTGGCCATGGAAGTCACCGATAGAAATTTCGCCCAATTTTTTTTGCTTGTTCATTTAAATTCTAGGGTAAATCACCCGTGGATTTTCCTTATGGAGATTTTTTTATAGAAATTTGTCCATAAATCCTGGTATCGGGGTAGAATGGGACCAATTTCGTCCATATATATTGACAAAATCAAGTTTCAAAGCTTAATAGGGTTTCAATTTAGGAGAATTGGGTTTCAAAGGTTACTATAGAGTTGCAAGGCTCTTGCTAAGGTTCTTAGCAGGCTGCCAGGCTCTAGAATTTCGGCTCTTGCAATCACATCCAAACTCCAATCTACAGGTATGTTTATACTTCATTATTTTGTTGGGTTTGGTTTCCTACCATTAAGGTAGGTCAAACTTAGCAAATCCGTCATTATACTAAGTGGAAAATACCTAGGGTCAATGGTAAATACTTCATTTACCCGTGTCATAATTCTTGACGTATATAAACATATTTTCTTGCTCTCACCAATCTCTTGTAACCATCTCGATTGATGATATTCAGTAAACGTCAGTGCTTTAGGTCAACCATTTTTTATTTCACTGAGCTATAAATACATAGAAAACAGTTTGGTTCTAGGCAGAATTGCGCCTGTTATAGATTAAGATGAATTGACAGGAAATAGATTTTGTTGATATTCTGATAATGCCATGTCTAATTTCACATTATTTTTAAATTTCCAATTAATAAAAGTGACAAGATCATTTTCCATCTCATGGATAGTGTTGAATTGGATGATTTTTTCATATATTTGAAATATTCAAGAGGGCACATGCTTTAGTTGGGAATTGTTATTTTTGTTGCATGTGATATTTCACATTGCCCTATAAAATTCATGTTGACAATGTTTCTGAATTTTTAATGATAGTCGAGTTGTGGAGTCTGGCGCTCCCAAGGAAATTGTGATCCCTACCGAGGGGAAGGAACTGGGAACCCAACTAAGGCAAAATGATATATCTTGGAGAACGTTTCTTGCATTCACAGATCATCTTCACAGGTATTTTATATGCTGGACCTAAGTAAGTCTATTGAATTGATGTCAATTTTTACTTCATGTCTTCAATCATAAATAGTGAATCATTGACTGGATCAATTTGTGGCCGCTTTATGAGATTGTCTCTTAGCTTTTGTTCATATGCTTTAGTGTTTTAAATAATGATGTAGTTGCAGCTTCTCCCTTGTCCTTTATCAATGTTAAGAAGTTCATAGTTAGAAAGTAGTAATTTTAAATAATGTGGGAAGTTTAAACTTTAATAAAATTATCACTTCATGATTCACTACAAGCCCCTTGTACTATTCTCTTGCTCGCCAGCTTGCAAACTCATTGACAATTATTATGTTTTCATCTGGCACATCAGGTAAACTATGGTTTTATTCTACAATTTTATAAGTTTATGTTGATTAGGGAAGGTCTTCTAAATCACATCCACTTCTTATAGAGGAATCTGATTCTTTAAGAGGTTCTTTCTGATCGTTTTTTATTCTATGCTTGTAAGGGGAACCAAAGGCCATTCCATGGACACACATAGCATCAATCAGGAGTGGAGCTAAGTCATGGGCACACTTAGATGTTAATGCTAGAGACGTATTTTTCTGGCCGACAAATTTTGGCTGGATCATGGGTTCAGTTTTAGTCTTCTCATGTTTTCTCAGTTGTGCCACTGCAGCACTTTATCATGGTTCTCCTCTTAATCGTTGTTTTGGAAAACTTTTCAAGTAGAATTCATAGCAACCAACTATTATATTTTAGATTGACGCAGTGTATCCCAACCAAATTTATATCTTTCTATTTATTGCTTCATAATTCAAATTTTATAGCACAGTGAATATTGAATAATCCAAGTTCATATGTAGAAATCCATACACACATGTGCAGGATGCAGGGATAAATTTGCTTGGTACTATGCCAAGTATGGTAAAAACATGGAAGAATACAGGATGCATGGAAGGGCTTACTTGGTCTCAGATTAGGTAACTCCAAGCATGTCAATGTTGATCTTGTCTATTGTTTAGGAGTCCTGAAGTTAGTTAATGCCTATACCAATGGACATACTATAAAGAGAAGCATCTTCCATTTTGTCTACAGGATTTTTGGCTCTATAGGGGAGGCCTCCAACATTGATGATGATTTCTGTTAGGATTATTAATCCTCCCTGGTCCAATTTCGTCATATGTCTAAATCGAGAGTCCATCCAGTCTATTTTTAGTCACTATCACCATTGGGTCCACTTGGCCTAATTGGGGCACATATTTCAGTTACTAAAGTGTGGGGAACACTAATTGAGGCCTACTACCACTAATTGCACTTGCATGCATCAGTTTAGGAGCCTCCTAGACCAATCCCTACAATTTAGGAGCCATTGGGAGTGTCGATACCAACCAAGGTCAGTTGAGTTGAGTTGATGACTAGTCAAGCTAAGTTAGGAGTCAGTTACATTTAGTTCTAGTCCTCTACATTCAGTTAGCACCAGGTTTGCATGGTTGCATGCAAGAGAGGCGCATTTCTTACCTACCACAGTCAGTTAGCCTCAGTTAACACTGAATTAGACACTTGAGTTGTGTTTTAGAACTCAATTGAACTCTGATAATGGTTTAGACAAGGTTAGTTAACTATTGAGTCCTCTGATAATGATTTAGACAAGGTCTTAGTTACCTATAGTCAAGTAGATTCTAATCAATTTGAATTTCGTCATGTGGATTCGAATTGCTTGTGGCTATTTAGCCATTGTACTTCATTGTAATTATTATCTAATTATTTTTTTACTAATGAAAGCATTCACAATTGCAAGCCATTTTTGCACTGTTTCATTCTTCAATAACTAAGTAAGTTGTGTGATCTATCTTGTGAGTTGTGTGTTTGTCCACAGATCTATGTGCTCAATTTAATATGGTATCAGAGCCTCGGTGGAAAAGGCATCTCTCCTCCTCAGATCTCCAGTTGGATCATTTTTTAACAAAATTTCTCCTTCCAGTACTGCACCAGAAGCGGAGATTTTACCACTTAATATCCCAAGTTAAGAAATTGTTGATCAAGCTATGTTGGGTGTGAAGGAAATTCCAAAAGTGAAAACTATCGACCTTATTTTGTATGTTTGATTGTGTGATTTACAGCTTATCAGCTCCTCTCACTCCATTCACTACAAGAAGCTCATTCCCCTCACAGCATTCACTACAGCAACTCATTCCTCTCTATTGCATTCAAAATGTTCCCTGAAATGGAGCATCTCACCTCCTTCAACTACCACCAGTGGAAAGAAGACATGGAGAGCTTCCTTTGCACCAAGTTTCTCTTCAGACTCATAGAAGAAACAGAGTTAGTGTCAATTCTTAATCATGACAAATAAATTAAACAGGCTTGGTGAAGCTCATGGATACTGATTCCTCTCAGTCTCTCGAGATATTTGTTTCCACATCCAAGGATTGAAGACTCCTAAGGAGATTTGGGACAAGCTCGCTTCCTTATTTGATAAGCAAGATGAGATGAGGATCCATCATCTAGAAAATGAACTAATCTCTCTTAATCCATCCAACTTCAAAACACTGAATGCAGTTTACACAAAATTCAAGAACCTGATATACCAGTTGAAGCAATGCAAGGTGGAGAAGGAGGATGATCAGCTCATCCTTTCCATTCTCTCAAAACTCAGTGCAGATTACTCGGTCTTTGTATCAACTTTTCAATCGGTGAGGCTCACTACTCCAAATTGGAAGATGCCCACTCTTGATGCTTTCATTGCATCTCTCACTTATGAGCATGACAAGTTGATCCAAATGGGGATCATTCGATCTTCCAGAGATCAAGCACTGGTTGCAGGAGGACCTAAGGGAGCGAATGATAAAGGGAAGCAAAGAGATAAGTATCCTATGAAGAAAGAGCAGTGAAATGATCCTTCAGGTTCGAAGAGAAGCAAGAAGAATGGCAAAGGCAAGGTTCTTTGTTCTTACTATGGAAGGGGATTTCATTCAGAAAGCTCCTGTATGAGAAGACAACTTGATGAAATGGTTGTTCTTTTGAAGAAACATAACATTGTTGCACCTACTAGCCCAAGGAAGGATGACTCTAAAGAAGAAGATGAAGAACATCAAAGGAAAGGCCATGCACTGAAGGATATTTGTTCAATAGCAAAAGTATTTCTCTTTGATTCTAGAGCTTCCAATCATATGGTTGCTTCTAGAGAATCATTCTCTTCCTTACAGTCCTTTGATGGTCCTCGTATTCAGATGGGAAATAACAGTCAAATTTGAACCAAAGGGAAGGGTTCTATCAAGATTGAACATGGAATATTCAAATATGTGCTCTATGTTCCCTCCCTAGCTTCAAACCTGTTATCTGTATAACAAATAACTCATACTCGCTCTCCAAAGCGAGTGATATTTGGTCTTGACTCAGTGGAGATCACAAATATCTCTACTGGGAACATAATAGCAAAGGGTGTTGCAAATCCTGCCTCCAAAGCATATGAGTTCTCACACTTCATGCCTCCTTCAGAACCAGTGCACTCTCAGCAGCCACTTGCAAGGGAAGGTAAAATCATTTCATCTACTTCTTTTGTAGCTTCTACTAGTATTATAGTTCCAGCTATATCAGTTTATGAGATTGAGGTTCAGGGTGATTCAGATCTAGATCCAATCCCTACTTCCAAACTGGATGCTAGGGAGATTAATGGAAACCTACCTAACACTCAGAAGGGAAAGACCTTGTGCTATGTCATGCAATCTTACCTCCTTCGGAGAGATGCACTAGACTCCCTGTAAGATGCTACATGGAAAAGGCTCAGTCTCACGACATTCAGAAGAATAGAGCTGATCATACACCTCTTCATCCAGTAAGAGACAAAGGTTACATTCCTCCTTCCTTCCATCATCATTTTGGTAGAAGAAGGAGAAGTCTACATGCCAGGCCCCAAAATACATGTGCACAACACACCATGCATGTTGCTTCGCTACATCACAGAGATGAAGATTGCAACTACACATTTTCAACTTTTTCAAACTTGAATCTTGATTCTACCTGCTTAGATAGAGGGGGGCTTTTTTCCCATGTGGTTTTTTCCCCAGCTCCTTGTATTAAGCAGTTACTTTACTTTACTTGATGTCATGGGTGACCTATGGCCTTAGTTACCAGGGCCCACAGATTTTCCAAGTTAGCATTTAGGGGGGTGTTAGGATTATTAATCCTCCCTTGTCCAATTTGGTCCTATGTCTAAATCAAGAGTCATGTCTAAATCAAGAGTCCATCCAGTCTATTTTTAGTCACTAGCACCATTAGGTCCACTTGGCCTAATTGGCGCACATGTTTTAGTTACTAAAGTGTGGGGAACACTAATTGAGGCCTACTGCCACTGATTTCACTTGGATGCATTATTTTAGGAGCCTCCTAGACCAATCCCTACAATTTAGGAGCCACTGGGAGTGCTGATACCAACCAAGGTCAGTTCAGTTGAGTTGGTGACTAGTCAAGCTGAGTTAGGAGTCAGTTACATTCAGTTCTAGTCCTCTACATTCAGTTGGAGCTAGGTTTGCATGGCTGCATGTAGGAGAGGCACATTTCTCACCTACCATATTCAGTTAGCCTCAGTTAACACTGAATTAGACACTTGAGTTGTGTTTTAAAACTCCGTTGAAATCCGATAATGGTTTAGACAAGGTCAGTTAACTATTGAATCCTCCGATAATGATTTAGATAAGGTATTAGTTACCTACAGTCAAGTAGAGTCTAATCAATTTAAATTTCCTCATGTGGATTCAAATTGCTTGTGGCTATTTAGCCACTGTACTTCATTGTAATTACTATCTAATTACTTTTTGATTAGTGAAAGCATTCACAGTTGCAATCCATGTTTGCACTATTTCATTCTTCAATAACTGAGTAAATTGTGTGATCTATCTTGTGAGTTGTGTGTTTGTCCACAGATCTATGTGCTCAATTTAATAATTTGTGGCTAAGTTCCAAAGCTTGGTACAAGCCAGTAATAGAATGTGGTGGTGGTACAGAAATTTCAACTACTTACATCAATGGCTCCTTACTGCAACCACAAGCGTTTGGAATGTTTAGCACCCCGTCAATGACAACAGGATTTGTGTTTCTTGATGACTCTCATATTTCTCTTGTGAAACAACTGACTCCTCTGGTGTACTGTGCTTATAAATTCTTTAAGTGATAGCCAATAAAAAGTTGTTGCATGTTAGTTGGAGGAAAATTTCTAACAATTGCTATTATTGAACTTTTCAGCCAAATGATCAACCTTGCATTGGTGAAATAGGGTTGTTCCCTACCTATTTGGAGCATCACATAGATTGCTCAACATAGTTCATGATGTTGTATATTTCGAAGGAATGTCATTTTAGAAAGGGGTGGTATGCCACAACTGTCCTACTCCTCTCTCCCTTTATCTATCTTCCTGAATGCTTTTGGATGTTGTAATGATTTTCCATCCATACCCTCTTTCCCTTTTAACCATTATCTTTTCATAACTTTAATTTTATCTAAGGTTTCCTGCTCTTTTATTTTTCATTTTAATTTCATTTTAGCTACACTTTTATGGACTTGTTCTGTGTAGAATCTAGATCATATTCATGAATCATGACTCATGACTCATATAGTGATACCTTTTCCTATTTTCAAGAATTACTTTATGTTTTGTTGTGTAACCTCCCAAACCTACACTTGAAGATATTCAAGTCCATGAACAAAGTGCAACCCTAGAGGCACTTAGGAAGGTTTCTCACTGTTACCGCATCAACTCTTCTCTCACTTTAGGTCGGTTCTCTTCCAACACAAAGGGGGAACCCCTAGGAAAGATGGTTATGATATTCTTAGAAATAAAGGGATGTTGTACTGCAAAGACCAATGTATATCCAATTGTACATTGGAGTTAATATCAAAGATCACAAGGGTTTGATATTACAGAGAAGAGGTAAATAAGCCATTCATTGATGCACCATTATTAGTCCATAACATATTTTTATATTATGCAAGAATAAGTGTGAACTCTTATACAATATGTACCATCAAAAACATCAAATAACATCAAATAATAATGTACAAGCATCCAACAAAGAAGGAATAGCCATAACATGAAACCCTAGATGAAGTAGACAAAGTAAAACAACCTTCTTATTGAATGAATAGCCAAAAAATCTATTCCTCCTAAAGATATTCAACTAAATTTGGAGGGGAACTCCACAACTCAAATCATGCCTTTAGCAAATGAATCTCTCCTCTATGTATACATTTTACGTCAAATGATAATAATTAAATTAACAATAAATGGGAGCTAAAACCCTAGAAGTAGGGTGCTACTATTTATAGTGCTTTTAGGGTTTAATTTAATCACAATTTGACATGTGTCACCTTTTCCTTTATGGAAGCTCCTCCAAATATGTGCCTCATGCCTCAAAGAATGTGTAATGTCTCAAATGCACCCTTGAACATGCTTAAAATTTCCTTTTGAGGACATCCCTCCTTTAGGGGATGAAACTATGATTCTGAGGCCATAAAGATCATCCCTTTCACCCTTGAAATGGATCTGCACTCTTCAAGAGACATTCCTTGACCATTCAAACAATTCTATCGCCACATGGCATCACTTTGAGCTAGGGTGTTCCTCCTCTAGCCTTTTTCCTTGCCACATGTCATGCTCTGGGGCTCCTCCATGTGGGATGGTTTGCTCCTTTTTTCCTTTGAATGCATGGAATGGGTCCATAATGCCACTTTCATCTTCATAAGAAAATGTCTTTCCTTTGATGGTTCAATAATGCCACATGGAACTTTCTCATGCAAATAGTTTGCCTCCAAATATGTTGAAAAGGCCTCAAACAATGTATCCTTGTCCCCAAAGCCTCAAAAGGTGAAAATATGCCTCCAAATGTATGGAAGTTCTCTATTAGGGTTATTTATTTCCCTTTCTTGTCTTCAACATGCCTCGCCACCTCCTTGAAGAGGGAATTCAAACTTCTATGCTCGTTTACTCCTTTTCCCACCACATGTCGTGCTCTATAGCTCAAATAAGTTAGGGTATTCATCTCTTTAGGCCATGTTTGATCCTTACCTTGCCATAAGCTATGCCTTAGACATCTCTTGAGGTAGGGTGTTTATTTTTTAAGGTTCCCTTCCTGCTCATATCATCCATCCATGTGGTTTGGGGTCCCTAGGTGTAAGCAAGGTACAAGGATGCTCTTTCAATGATGCAACAAAAGGCATTGTAAGACATGTAACCATGCCTCAAAATTGGTGTCAAGTGCACCAAAGTGGAATGTCGTGGTGAAATTTCTTTGGAAAAGTCTCCATCAATACCTTTTAAGTCTCTTCCTGCAACCTGTGACTACCTTTGAACACCAAGGATATTCTATTGTGCTGGTGACTCGTGAGAGAGGAAAGGCTCATGAAAATTTGAAATGAGCCATGCATTTTCAAGGGTTAACAGGTAGATGCCATGCTAACAATGTTATAAATCTGTACTGGTGACTAATTGTATTTGGATGTAGTAACATTTAAACAAGACTTATAAGACTCACATTTGGGTGGATGTAGTTGTCCATGCTTTAGAAAATGACCAAGACATGTCCCTTATGTAGACCTCAAATAGAATCCGCTATAAATCATGAAATTTCCACCTTTTCTAGGTTTTCTCTATGAGATATAGGTTTGTGTTCAAGTTGTTGTTCTCACTTACAATGTCATTATTCAAAATGAAAGGGTGGGTGCAGTTGTTTATGTTTCATATAGATGCATATGAATGTACTATTTGATACTCTATAATTTTTGAACTGTCTTTATATTCTTTTGTTGATACTCGTCTCTCAAAGGTCCTTGCATAGGTAACACCACATTGATTGGTATTCATTGTTCAGAGCACATTAGCAAACAACATTCATGGGTCAGTAATATGAGCAATAGCAGATGACAATAGATGCTTAATCTATTTCTTCCACAATCAACACAAACGTATATCTTGACACTTAACTTGGCCCTTGCAAACTACAGTGACTAGAAACAATGCCTTTTGCAAGATATAGACAAGCCACTTAAAACCAAATTTCCACAATGGATAATAAAAGATTATCTCTGTAAATTCTTAACTTCCACTATTCTGGTCCTCTGTCTACTCTTTCCAATACTATGATCCTCTATATACTCTCAACATACACTACTATGGCCCTCTGTACACTCTCAATATCCACTACTCTCCTTCTCTCCCCCCACTTCCAAACTCTATAAGATAGCTCCTATTCAACCATGCACATCTTGCCATGACATATTCCCTCCCTTTAACCATGCTTACTTTTGACCTCAAGAATTCCCTTTTCTTATTAGTATAAGCTTCTCCTTGGACTCAGCTGATGGGAATTAAGTTATTAACTCAGATGATCTGAAAAAACCAACAAATAAATAGGCCTGGTGAAAATATTCCCAGGGATACGCATTTAAGGGGCTAAAAAGCAACCGTTAAATCAGAAGCTTTGCTATAAAACTGCATGAAAAAGAGATGGTAAACATCGTTGTATCATTAACTTGAAGATATATGAGATATTTATAAATGGGGATTCCCGTTCTTGTGATTATTTATATGGGTAGAAAGATTACATTTGGCTGATTTAACTGGTATCTTTTACAGTTTACCTTGATTTTTTTTCTCTCATGTTCTATGATCACAATAAAATTTGTTGTCACCGATATGCTACCTTTCATCCTGTTTTGTAACACTAACACATTGTTTCCTGTTTCTGTTTCGTAAGCCAGTCAACTCCAGAAGTTCTATTCTTTTACATTATCTATTTCTATTAGATGTAAACACTAACTTATGTGTTTCATAAACTAGTTATGAGTGCATATATGCTTGCACATGTGATTTTCTTCCTTTTCTATGTGTCTCTTTAATATGGAATCTTTTGTTGGCATTGTCTAAGAAGGCATGGCGATATGCTTGAGCATACAACAGGAGGATACTACAAGGCACATGGTCGATCTGATGATACAATGAATCTGGGTGTTATCAAGGTGTTTCTGTACTTTTTATACCATTCTAAATTCTTGTTTGTTCTCCCACATTTCCATTGTAACCGAGTGTACTTTGAGTCCCATTGACATAATTTGGGCATTAATATAATTTCTCTTTCTTTCTTCTTACTCATAATCCTTACCAGGATCTTTGTTTCTAGCTGGTGTTCTATGGATTTTGATTCAGGATTAGATATTGGAATGAGTTAGAAAACTCAATTTCAGAATGATTTTCATTTTAATTGAGTAGTGTTCTCTTTTAGTTTCAATTATGATAGATATTGCTATGTTCAAAAGGGAATTTTTTGATGTCTGGTAAAAGATTGGTATTTTACAGACAACTGCAATTGAGATTGAACGTGTTTAAAATAGAGCTCACGACCAGATATTCGAAACTATTGCTATCAACATACCATCTCCAGGAGGAGGGCCAGAGCAACTTGCTATAGTGGCAGTTCTGAAAAATGGGCCAGAGATTAGTGTGGATACACTGAAAGCATCCTTGTCAAAAGCTATTCAAACTAACCTGAATCCTTTGTTTAAGGTGAACTTTAATCACCTCATTTCTTTAAACTTAAAATTTTTAGTGAATGCATCTTATATAGAAACAGAGGTTGAGTGGGATTAAGTGTTAAGAGCATGTGTTTCTTTTTAGAATATCTTAGGTTCAAATCCAAAGGGGTAGGGTATGTACACCTTTTTAGACTTTAGCAGTCAAATCCCTTTGTCGATGGGATCCCTTGTCTTGGGACAAGGAATCTCATACACCAATTTGACTCATCAAAAACCTTAGATTAGAATGAAAGGATTATTATTATTATTATTACTACTACAACATTGCAGAAGTTTGCTATTAAAAATTCATTTAATAAATGTTCAGGGATTCCTCCCTTATGGATTTCATGCATGTCTCATTTCTCTATAATTCATGTGTAGGTGAGCTTTGTCAAAGTTGTTTCGGACTTCCCTTGTACAACATCAAACAAAATAATCAGAAGAGCTTTACGAGACAAGATTAAGCAGGAATTATCTAATCCTAGAAGCAAGTTGTGATTAAAGGTTCCTGTGCTTCCCTATTGTTACTTTGATCTGTATTAAAATAAAATTTATAGTGAACACTTGTCTATCCCATTTAAGTTCAATAGTTGGCATAATTATTTTCTAGAAGCATCGTTGTTTCCTCTAGTACACTATTTGCTTTTGAAAGCATCAGCGTGCTTGTATACATCTGCAAGCTTGCTATTAGTTTTTCAAAGCACATGGTATACCTGTCACGAGAAAGGCCTGTTTATGGATATCTTACATGGATATCAACAATGGCAGATATAAAGGAGTTGGTTGAAAAGCTATCTGGCAAGAATGTCTCATAACTTACCATGAAAATTATTGGCATTAAACATTGCCAAGGTGGGATGTTGCAATGTTGATGTGTTAAGATTACCAAATTTATGTCGTAAGTACATTGAGCAGTGGGTTTTAAAAATTGTTGCTAGTTCATTGGATTTCCAACTGTTTATCCTAGGTTGAAGATATATATATATATATATATATATACATAATGATTCATTTAATGATTGGTCTCTTAGCAATTTCACAACATAATTCCAACATATGCACTAGAAGAATGGTTGCATGAGCAGGTGCAGGTGTTAACTAGGTGTGTGTGTGTGTGAGATAAAGATTCAGCATGTCATAGCAACAATTTTGCAAAAACGCTGAATGATATTGCAATTGATGAAATTCCTCTCCTAGTAGAAATTACATGGTATCTTTGTAGATTGGGGTAGATGGTGTCCCTCATTAAGTTCCTAGAGGATTTATGCTCAAACTAACTTGTTGGTACATGATTTAGAAAAAAAACTTACTGCTACATGATTTTGATGACAATATAGCTCTCCAATTTATCCTAGTCTATTATTTGTGACCGAGTGACCATAAACATTCCTAAATAACAAATAAATAATACTTACAACACTTTGAGTCTAATGACTAATATATTAGACTAATTAATTATTGTGAGCACACATCAATGGAAAAGTTACCTAAATTGTAGGATTCAAGAGTTTGTCTAATTAGGTTTTAAAAATCTATATAGATCCAACATTTAGGAAGCAATTACACCGATCCAAAATGGATCCTAGGAGTAGAACTATTTAGTAATGGTCACCCTCATGGGGGTGGTAGTGGATGCATGAACATTGGGTCTACACGTTACTTTCCTTTTTATGTCCCATTGTTCACTGCATTGTTTCCTTTGAATTTATTTGTCCTGATCATTCCTCCCTATTCCCTATAGTTTGGATTCTTTATTGACTATTTTGGGTTGTTTTGTACTAATATGGTTGTCATGTAGGGTCCATTTTTTGTACACTCTCTCCGAGGTTTTGACCTGTTCGTTCCTATCACAGGTATCATGTCTAAAGTGGCATATAGGTTAGGATTTCACATCCGCTTGCATTTTGCATGACCTTATGACTGTTTCATTTTAACCTTAGGTACAAACCCATTCCATGGTATCACAGAACCTTCATGCTGTTGTTAGAAGTGGTACTATGTGAATGGTAGAGATTTCCTATACATGGGTGTCCTAGTTAGCTCCCCTTTGCATTTGGTACCCATGCTATGAGTCCTCTCTTAGGTCCGGGAGTCCTTTGTATAGTATCGCCATGTCTTTTCACAAGAGCCTCATACTCCTCTTGATCTTTTTGCTAGCCTTATTTCCCCAAGACTCCCTTATGTCAAGTTGTAATTGCATTTTCAGGAGCTTTGCCTGCCTCATTGAGCCTTATGCTGGCTTCCTTGACTTTGAGTATCAGCCATACAACCTGAGCTTGTATCATATCTAGCCATCCAGAGCTATTTTATATATCCTTTGCAGCTCGATTCCCTATTTTTACCAGGAGGGGACTTTCCCTCGAGTGTCTCTATCCTACACATGTTTCCTTGCATTGAGCATAGGTATGTTTCGCTGCTTGGAACTAGTTTGTTTACTATTTGACACTCATCTCCTCCTAGTCTGTAAATTTAAAGCGATTTTATTCTTTTTCAAGCTTTTCAAATATTTGAAAAAGTCTAAAAAAATAAAAAAAACCAAAAAATCGGACAAGAAAAGATGTTATCTTTAGCAGCAGTTGAGTCGTGTCACCTTCAAACAAAGCACTGTATATCACATCTGTTGGTTGGGTTAATAGTTTGACTTTAGGAGTTGTACTCATTTGTCTGAGTTTATCTCCACCAACTGGTTAAGCTTCCAGTTCCTATGGAGCCTCTGTCGATGCCTCCTGTGTCGTAGAGATGTCCCAGTTTTTCATATCGAGACTATGCTACCTACATTCAATCACCATTTGTCGTTATGCTCTTGTTCGAAGGAAGTTGAAACCTGAGTCAGCCATGCCTCAGTTATCTTGGCTTTGCATGTAGGCCATTCCCGGTACAATTACTAGTTCGTGCACTTTATGATCGAGTCCTTCCACATTATACAGCTTTGCTGAGTACCTTGTGTTGGATGATGGGGGATGCCTTAATGCCCTCCTTTCAGCATATTTCATCCCATCGACTTCAGATCATTTATTCTAGGATAGGAATCTAGATTCATCTTTGAGTGCCTTGATACTTGCAGTCATTAGTGGCAGGTTATCTTGCCATCGACATTTTTTGGGAATACATCAGTGTCCCTTGATCGATGGTTTCTCTCAAGTGTTCAACCTCAACACATTTATTCACACTTGTTAGTTTGCACTCTAGTACCTTGATTCCAATTTTCATTATTAGTGGGTGATCTCGCGTCTGTTAACGGTATACATCAATGACCGGTAATCAGACGATGGACTACTATGTTCGACCTTGACACCTCTATTCACATAGTAGGACATGTACTCGTAGTGGTTTGTGTAGAAGACCTTCCAGATTGGTGGCATCTCTTATATGCTACCTCCTTGATCATGCCAGTGTTCATGAGATTTCAGCTCTGGTGACTTGATTCCAGTATATGTCAGACATTTCCAGCCATTATGGAGATCTTAATCCATTATATATCTTCAACCTTCATGGAGATCATGATCCTTTGTATATCTTCATCATGGAGATTCTGATCTATTTATATTGTAATTGGCGATGACCACATATATAATATTGTATCATGCCTATTCATGGCCATTGTACTCTTATGTATCCAGGACTTCTATATGTATTTGTAGTTATGTGCAGAGTTGTATCATTGTATAGTGTTGATTGGATGGCTGGTTCTTCCATTGCGTTATTCATCACTTCATTTATGGGATGGACTTATAATGTATTTCGGCCATCGTATGACCCCTCTGACCTCACACATTAGGGGGCTTCTATTATAGCTGATTTTACCACACCTGGTGAATCACACTTTTATGGCCTTCCCTGTCCCTCTGCAGACTCCTTAGACCCCATGGACCATTGTTGTTCCTTTGATGTTTCCAAGATCATCCCTAAAAACATGTTAAAATTGCCATACATGACTTATAAACCCTTTATCGCATATATACATGGGTTTGACCTCTAAAACTGCATACATCAGGATGTGTGCAAAAATCCAAATTATTTTGGAGTTTTCCTTGATGTGGATCTGACTCACTTATCTCTTGGCCTTCCATATGCTTTGAGATCGCTCGGATTCGACCTTTCATTACCCCATTGAAGAGCTATATAAGGAACCCTTTGGATACATTGAAGGCATATGAGGAATTAAAGAGCAAGAGAACTATAGTCCATTGTTGCCAGAACTTGTGCTTGAGTCTACATCCCCTTTGCCCCTTGGAGCACTTTTGTGTTCTTCCCAAGCTTACCTTTTGCTTTTGAGCTTGCTATCGAGAGATGGAGGATTGAAGTGGTGGAGGCCCAAGTGGGGGACTCGGTTACTCCGATTTGCAGACGTGCCGACAGAGGTTGTATTCATTGTAATCTCTGATTTTATATCAATAGAAATATCTTTTACTGTCCAATAATGTGTGTTTGAATGAATATTTTATCCATGGATGATTTCAAATGATTATATGTTCTTGATTATATATGCTAGAGTAGAGCTAACACAATTATATATAGTATGCTTGTCTTGTTTATTGAATGTTGAGGAAGCAATTCATCAATTCAAGCTGAAGTTGAAAAGCTTAACGGGGATCTACATCAGCCGTCCAGAATAAGGTACGAATCGAGATCCTTTAGTGTTAGATATTTGGTTTCTCTTGCATATAGGAAAGGATTGATTTTTGGAGTCAATCTGTCTGTTGTGGTACCCCAAGCCATAGGAATTTCTCTCCGTAATAGTGGAGACAATAGCTTAGGAGAGCTGTTAAAAGAGTGTTACTGGTCAAATTGGTGGAGGAGACTAGGTGGAGAGCAAACAGACATGTGGCAGCATCCTCAAACCACTTCCAACTATTGCAGGTGGCAACCTCCCTACATTTGGGGTCATGATCCCCCAAGAAAGTGGGATCAGAGCAGGTGGCTCAATTAATGACAACCGACCCAAAAGACCTAGGAAATATTTATAAAAATGCCCATTAAAGAGAGCTGAGGCTGTTCATTCTAGAGAAGTGATCATTCAGGTGAATGTACTTCAGAGAAATTCAATGGCAAGGGAATTTGTGGAGAGAGTTTGAGGGGTTAACTGCTAAGTGACTCTATTGCAGCTTTTGTGCTGAAGGATCTTATTGCTGAGTGCAGAGTGTTTACTAAGTCATTAGACTAGTTTGTTGTTTGCATGCTCCACTAGTTCTCAGCCAAGAAGACCAAGAACAGGCTCAAGGGTCCTAAGGAAGCGTTGTTTGAGCGCTCTCCATGAGTTTGGTAGGGAGGAATGACCTCCTAACGCTGTCGTTGTCCATCTTAATCAGGTTCTACATTCTATTGTGTTACTGTGTTAGATAGTAAAATGTGAATCTGACTTATTAATGAATGCTAAATGTTTAGTTGTGGACTATTAGAGTTAGTAATCTTTTAGTTTATTGAAAGAATGAATATGAAATAGATAAAAAATAATTCTTATCTGAGTTTTTCCACGTCTGGAAGGACCAGACCATACTCCAGCACAGACAGAGTATTTAAAGTAGATAAAGGAAATGATAAGAAATTGAAATGAATAGATGTAATATGCATTTCATAATAGCAAAGTAATGTATTGCAGTATATAAGTTATTATCAAAAGGACCAATAACCTGGTTATCTATGTTCTTTGTTTATGTAAATGTACTGATACTGAAATAGCAGTATTCCATTACAGGTAGAAGATTTATTATGTTAAGAGAATGCACTAGTAGTTAAGATGTCATGTTTATACACAGTATATTATACTTTTACTTTCAAATTAAAATATGCAGGAAGGTAAACAGTGTTATGTTGTATATATATTTTCTTTATGTTTATTTGATAACCAGTCACTTATGCAGTAAAAGAAATGTAGATAAACTACTTTGTTTGCATTCAGTTCATTAAATATATAACTACTATTTTTTATAGCTTATTTACTAATAATATTAACTAAACTAAGTCTAACTGTTACTAATAAGCAAGTAGTGTATTACTAAAGTAGTTAAATACAAAGAGTAAACTGAACTAAGTTACAGAACCTGCATTCTGAGTATTTTCAAACACTCAACTTCAATAAGTTAAACAATAAGAATTTGATAATAACAAATTCATAAATGAAATACATATCTATGTAAGAACTGTTCTGAAATTGTTAACAGGTTTATACCTGCAAGAGTAACAACAGAGTCGAAACCCTTTATAAATTTCTTTGTTTTAATAAAAGAAAAACAGTAAGCTACAATTCTATTATTTGGAGCGGTATCATTAAACAATTGAACTATTGTAGACTGGATACAGTCTTCATAACAAATACTTATATACAGAGGCAAATTTAAGAAATTTCATTATATACAGATAATCATATAAACTTAACATTATTTGTTTACAAGTAACAGAACCTACTTAAACAAATTAAAAAGAATTATTTTAAACAAGGGTTTCATTCATGAAACCCTAGCTCGTAATTCATGAGCCAATAAGTAAAACAACTTATACCATGACTGAATGACAGTCCTAAAACCATTAACAATAGTCTAATGCAAATAATAAACAGTAAATATTTATTACACAGGTGAATAGGGTAAAAACCCTAAGTGTACAGAGTCACGATAATAACATTAATATAAACTGAGCTAAGCTCGAACGAAAACCCTTTTGCTTTAAAAAAAAAAACATGTATTGCTTAACAGGCTGAAAGGCTTTAAATTTAATCAAAGTACAAAAACCAGCTTTGAGCCGGTTCACCCATATCGTGACATGGGTTTAATAAACGAAACTAACAGAGTGAGTATCAAACATACATTACTATAAAATCCTTTTAACACAAGAAGAGAGAATTACCAGTCATGGCAATGAGCCGAAGTCACCCTGCTGAAAGCAAGGGTTTTAAATAAAAAATGAAACTAATAAACTGAAGAACAATAACCCAAGACTGGGAAGGACCATGCCGTAACTTCTTCCAACTGCAAACTTTCCCCTAAGGTCTGAACAAGCAGGGAGAGCCATTTCATAACCAGGGCTTACCCATATACTGAACGTCGGTCCATTTGGGAACTAGTTACTGTCAAATGTTAAGGCGAACTGTCCCTGCAAAATAGAAACCAAAATATAATTAAAAACTTGTGTCTAGAACTGAAACTGTAAATTGTTTATAGTTCTCAACTTCTTAAAAACGAAGTGTACCTGTAAATGTTGGAAACCGAGGTCAGGAAGAAGGCAGACCGACACCACGAGCACAGCAACCTTCGTGTTCATCTGAGAAGGAGGCAGCTGAGTTTGAGTTATAAACTACATCGACAACTGGAGCAAGAAGAAGCCAAAGCAGTGGCTAAACCATGACTTAAACACTGACACTATCAACTATGTAAAACAATCCTTTTGCACAACAAGGTTGTTTGCAAAATCAACTCGTTCACGAGCTATGGCTTACAACTCTCACCCTAAACAGTGGTTATTCAAAATAAAAATGCACAGATAGTGGAGCTGGAGGTGAGCAACTGCGAGCCCTCATGGCCGTAGTGAACCCAACCTTGCAAAGACCGAAACCCTTGTTGAAAAATGAAGAATAGAGTTGTAAGGTAAAGTTTATAAATCATGAATTGCATGGCGAGGAAAGTTCCACGTATACGCAAATATTTTCACCTCACGATGGGTTCTTTGTATAGTCTCCACTACAATCATTCGAACCCAATTATTTGTTAAATCAATTACATTATGCATGTAATGATAATGTGTTATCACATAAAGTCAAAACCATATCATTTGCAAACAAGTCAAGCCTCGACGATGAACAAGTGTTATACCAATGTTTAAACATAATGTTTAACCTTATAAATAGCTTTGGTAAAGAACCAAATTGCATATGGATTCGATGCACCTGTTTCTCAAGGGTTTTACTTATGATTTCAATGTCTAGTATTGTAAGGATTTTATAACCTTTCTTAATCAAACTTGTAAGAAAAGATTAAGAGGATAATAGAAGCTTGAATAGGTTTGATAATGCCTTTAGTAACTTGGTCTTATAATCATGAATTATGATTGTTTAAGTTATATGAATTAGAATTAAACCAATAAGGTGTATATAGATATAATAACACTTATACACAGGAATAGCTCCTACACTTAAAAAAGGGATCTACAGTACTAGATGTAGGATATCAAACCTACAAGTACATGATCTTTGAACTCCATAATATTTACCAAGTTCTAAGATGAATCGAATCAAGATGAAGTTAAAATTTAGAGTTAGAATAGTAAACTCTCTAGGATTTTATTGCATCTTAATCACATATAAGTAAATAGTAGGGTAATGTGAAATTGTCGCATTATGTTGATCGTGAAGAAAATGGGATTTCCAATTACAATCTTGACGATTTTTATGTAGAGGATATCTTATAAATTACAAGCGATGTTAAGCTGATAAACTTACCATGTTGAGTCCTAATTGAAACAGAATTGAAAAGAATACAATAGGCTTATGTTCTGAAAGACTTAGGCCTATTTTCATAATGATAAGTAGCGTTTTAAATATTAAAATAATAATAGCAATAAACTCTTATGTCAAAAAAAGAGTTATGATACAAAGTCCTGAGCTCTATTAAGAACTGGAAATATTTTAAAGTAAAGATAGAAGAAGGATTTATCTATCGTAAAGATATATCTGTTAAAAGACAACAGTAGGGCGATGTTAATAACCCTTACGAAACAAAGATGAAGTAATATCATATTTATGAATCAAGTAAAAGAAACATTACTTTACCTTGTAGGATCTTGAGTCTTGTAAGCAAAACTTTTACTCTAGTAGAACTTTTAAGTAAAAGAAATATATCTGGTTTATCGCCTTAATAAACTTTTACTGGGTCAAAATTTACCTGTCAAGCCTGTAAAGATCCAGAAATCCAGATACGTTAGCAATCGCTAAGTAAGCCCGAGCTAGAAAATGACTCCTCACCTACTTGACATTCAAACCATCAGTACAGCTAAATATTTGAATGCAAATTACTCACATCACATATCAAAATTAAAAAGCATTAATATATATGTATGGAAGTTAATGATTACATTTATTGTTTGTTTCATTGCTTCTATTAGCTGCTAGCAGTTATCTAACTACAACTATAAACATTTTAGGTTATCTTAAAATTTTAAATTTTTGTGAAAATTTGGGGTTTTAACAGTAACTCTACAGGTTATTTGCCCAATATAATTTGGAAAATACCAATTGTCAAGCTTGGTCAAAAAGTTGCAATAGTAACCTACATGTTTAAGTGAATTGAACTAAGCACACCAACATATACTTTGTGTAAATCCCCTATGTACCTGATCCTAATACTAGTTTGATTTGAAAGATTATTTGAAAGATTATTTGAAAGATTATTTGAAGGATCAAGAGAATAATATTTTGGAAAGTGCTTGAGTAGGTTTGTTAGGTGGAAGGCACCCACAATAGTTTGTGCTTGAAATGTATCAATTCATCCCTACAATAAATAGCCACAATCCATCCTAAAGAGAGTTTGAAATTGCTCTACCAAGCCACAATGGCCACTCACCCCATTGGTTTAAAAGAAAGTATTTTCCATGGTTTACCTAAGTATAGGATGGGAATGGTAAAATATGATTGGCATCCCAATGGCTCTTCCAACTACAATGCTCCATAGTCGATAAGAATATTAAAGATCTCACATAAATGGAAGTGTGCATGTGTAAAAGGAAGGGAACACTATGACTTTCACACTTTTTTTCTTCTTTTTTTTTCAACCCGAAGTTATATGTTTTGCTTGGCACTTTGATGCACATGCCTCATAGCCCCTGTTTGAGAAACACAAAAATCTATTGCATTTATCCATAAGTTTGTTCTTCCTAAATAAGGATGAAAGTTGTGACATGTAATTTGATATTTTCTATTGTCATTAGAGTAAATTTTGGGTCTAAAACAATCCTCATAAGAAAAGATCCATTGATGAGTTGTAGTTCAAGAACCAATAGAATTTCAAGAAAATGAGTCAACGATAACTTTTGTTGGTTTAATGTGATAACCCAAGGAACATGTGCCAGTATAATGTGATAATTCCACTATAAATAAATTGTTCCTAAACGATAGAAAGGGTGCCCAATGCACAATCTCCATTACGAACAAACTCCAACAAGCTGGACTCTACCATAAGTTCTAATTTTGTACTATTGTAAATACAAGTCATGTTGCTCAGAGGACACTCCCGGCTACAACAACCCTTGGTTTCCTTCGAAAACTGTGATCTGGACTGTATTTTTCCTTGTGTCATCTTACAACAGTGTGGACTATGAAAGGTCTTTAAAAGATATTTTAACTGTTCTTTGTTGTGTTGGTTAATAGACCAAAGCTCATTAAAGGTAGCACATCACATGCCCATCGTAAACCCCATAGAGATGACCCCTTAACTCATGGCCTATCGGTATATATATGTTCATCCTCAAATCAACATAGGTGAGCACCTATAAAATCATAATCAATGATGTTTTTCTTTGAAAGATCACCCTTTAATTCGAATGTTGTGGGAGATGTCAAACTGTTGTACTACATGTCTTTTACTTGCCTCCAAAACATGAATGCTATAGGCTGTAACTAAAGGGTTATCACTGGTTTTACCATCATTTTTCTTTATGAGAATGCTGACAAGAGATGGGCAGAAATATTAGCTTAGATCTACTACAAATATTTCATAAATTCCTCTTGATCAAAGTAAGAGCATTCTATTACTCTTCTTCAGAGGACGATATGCAATCAACAACAAGAATGCCATTATATCAATTCTTTTGAATCTATGACCAATGGATTGAAATCCCTTTTTCACAAAGGGTACTTATGCTACACAGATCTCGGAGCATACCTCCTTTAAAATGACATCATAAGAACTGTAACATTGCTTCCTTATAGACTTAGAAACACACCCCCTTTTGATATCTACTATTTGTGAACCTTCTCAGTGATGGCTGTGTGTGTGAAAATATGTTTTGTAGTCTGTCACTCCAAGCAGAAATTTGCTTGTGCTTCGGCCCTTAGTCACCTCCTTTCAAGTTTGTTTGAAAGCCATAAATGAAGAACTGTAGTGCAGAGCTTGGAGAATGCATGCCCTTATGATGGTTTTGTAATTATTCAGATTTGAGTGACCAAGCTTGGGTAAACTAGAACAAACAACATTATTAAACAAATCAACAGTGTGAGAGTTGAGGGAGTGAATACCATGTTTGTGGAAGTTGGCTTGGAATTCTTCCTCATCAATTGTCGTGTGAGTGCTCATGACCCTGACTGCTCGCTTGATGCCATTGGATGAGAAAAGATGGGAAGAGATGAGTGGAGGTGATATGGATAGGGGCCTATAGGTAAATCATAAAGGAATATCATATGAGAGAACATGCATTGTAGGTCTAAGTCTGGGTGGAGAGTAGTATGCCTAGAGAAAGGGTGCACCAAAAGGTTTTGGGAGAACAACAAAGTGATGCACAAAGATTGCGTCTTCGCAAGGAAAGGAATGCTTGCTTTCTACAATAGAGGAGGAAAATATAGGATCTCTGAAGGTGGGGAAAGAGGGGGGGCGCATGTGTCAAAGTGATCCGAGATGTGTTAGATTTTTAACATTTAAGCTATATGATCTTAGGATCTTATTCGAGAGAATAACAAGCACAACAATAAATCACAAGAGACAATGAACACAAATATTTTCCTCGAGGAAACCACAAAGGAGAAAACCCCACAACTTCCTCAGAGATAGAGTCAACACCAAAAATAAAACCCAAAGACAGTAAGATGATCTCCCGACAGCAGTAGTCTATCTCTCTCTTGTCCCAGCTTCTTCTCTCTCTTTCAGTTATGCGCTACAACTGAGTGTGAGTGAATGTGTATGAATGTATTAAATAGAGAGGCTCCCTCTCTATTTATACTAATTCCCAACTTGACAATAACTCACTAGGGCCAACTTCTCTAGGAGAGTCTAATAACCCTAGGGACCCACAACTGCGGGGACTTTAACCCTTGGTCAATAAGGAGGGTTATACTCTATGACTTTACATGACTTGTTTACATTATTGAATCTCTCGATCGGAACATTGGGGCATGACATGACTCAATTACATTACAGATACTTCTTGAAATAAACATCGGGGTACAATACATAAGATATAGAAGTGAATACATTCCAAAGTTACAAATACATCAACACTCCCTCTTAACTAGGAAGGTATTCTCTCGACACAATTTATCAGCACAAGTCTTCTTCTATATATCATCTGGATCATCATCAAGTCATATTCATCTTCAAGTCATTTTCATCTTCAAGTCATCTTCATCGTCAAGTCATCTTCATTGTCAATTCATCTTCATCAAGTCTGGATCATCACTGGTTCTAGATCATCGCTGGATCATCATTGAATCTGGAGCATCACTGGATAATCACTTGATCTGGGGCATCACTGGATCATCATCAAGTCTGAATCATCACTTTATCTGGATCGTCACTGTATCATCACTTGATCTAGATCGTCACTGGATCATCATCAAGTCTGGATCATCACTTGATCTGGATCGTCACTGCTGGATCATCACTGGGTCATCATCATTGGTTGTATCTCAATTCTACTTGTCACAGGTAGTTCTACAGAGCCAACCCTTTTTCATGCTGGTTGTAGGCCTAGCCTTCATGTAGGTCTTCATCGTCTTCAACACTTATATTTGACCATGGAATGAACCATGTCAGAAAGGCCCTCCTAGCACTTACATCTGACCATGGGAGGAACACATCCAAGAACCATGTCAGAAAGGCAAGCCCAGCACTCACATCTGACCATGGGAGGAACACATCCAAAAACCATGTCAAAAAGGCCCAACACTCACATTCGACCTCATCTTGTTAGAAAGGCTCTGCACTTACATCCGACCTCATCATGTCAGAAAGTATCTGCACTTACATCTGACCTTGTGATGTCAGAAAGGCTCTGCACTTACATCCGACCTCATGTTGTTAGAAAGGATCTGCACTTAAATCTGAACTCATCATGTTAGAAAGGCTCTGCACTTACATCCGACCTCATCATGTTAGAAAGGCTCTGCACTTACATCCGACCTCATTGTGTCAGAAAGGCATTGCACTTACATCTGATCATGTGGGAACACATCCCTCAATCACATCAAAATGGCTCTGCACTGATCATGTGAGCACACATCCCACAATCACATTAGAATATCTCTGCACTGATCATGTGGTAACACAACCCACAATCACATCAGAGCATCTCTGCACTTATATCTGATCATGTGGGAACATATACCTTAATCACATCAGAATGGCTCTTCACTGATCATGTGGGAACACATCCCACAATCACATCAGAATATCTCTGAACTGATCATGTGGTAACACAACCCACGATCACATCGGAGCATCTGCACTTACATATGACCATGTGAAGCTCATCCTTCCACCATGTCAAAAAGTCCAACGGACACATAAATTCCCTTTGGAGGGAACCTCGATCTGGAGAACACTAAGTTTCTCCCTGAAGTAATCAAACTTTACTCTGGCTAATGGTTTGGTCAGTACATCATCTATTTGCTCATCCATCGCAACATACTGGAGCTTCACTTCTTCTCTCTACACCATATCTTTGGTATAGTGATACTTGATCTCGATATGCTTTGACTTGTCATGGAACACTGGGTTCTCTGAAAGATTCACACAACTCTGGTTGTCGCAATATATACAAGTAGCATCCATCTGGAGTTCAAATAAATCAGACAGTAGCTTTCTCAGCCACACTGCCTCACAATTGGCCAAACAAACTGCAACATACTCTGCTTCGGCTGTACTCAGTGCCACACAAGATTGCTTCCTACTAAACCAGGAGATCACGCCTGATCCCATATTGAAGAAACACCCTAAAGTGCTCTTTCTATCAATGGCACTACCTACCCAATCTGAATTCACATAACCTTCTAGGTTAATCTTCTGATTCGTCTCATACGTGAGCCCATAATCAATTGTACCCTTTACGTACCTCAGAATATGCTTTGCAGCAATCAAGTGAACATGTCTTGGATCTGTCAGGAACTGGCTCATTGTGTTCACAACAAAGAAAATATCTGGTCTCGTATTCATCAGGTACATCAAGGACCCAATCATTTGATGATACATCATAGCATCAATTGCTTTTGATGAAGCATCACTCAATAGCTTTAGGTTCGATGCCATAGGTGTGGCCATGGCTTTCCAGTCCATCATCCTGAACCTCTTCAGGATCTCTATTGCATACTTCCCTTGTCCCAAGGAAATTCCATTTGCATTCTACCACACCTCCATGCCTAGAAAATAATGCATCATACCCAAGTCCTTCATTTCAAACTCGGCAGCAAGCATCCTCTTTGTATTAGCAATCAACCCATCCTCACCTGTTACAAATAGATCATCAACATACAGTAGGAGTATCATTGGGTTCCCTTCTTCAACCTTGTAGTAAAGGTTGGAATCCGCTTTACTCTTGGTAAAGCCCAAACTGGATAGGAAGCTATCAATTCTGCCGTACCATGTCCTGGGTGCCTGTTTCAAACCGTATAGGGCTTTCTTTAACTTAGACACATGAGTCTCTCTGTCATGTGTCTCAAAACTGAGTGGTTGCTCCACATAACCTTCCTGTTGTACTACACCATTCAAGAAAGCTATCTTGACATCCATCTGGTGTACTTTCCACTTCATTACTATAGCTAAAGCAAGTACTGATTTGATGGAAGTATATCTGGATTCAGGAGCAAAATTTTCTTCATAATCTATTCCTTTTGGGGAGAAACTATGAGCCACAAATCTTGCTTTATATTTCTCTATGCTACCATATACATCATGCTTGATCTTATAGATCCATTTGGAAGTCACAACAGACTTCCCCTCTGGTCTTGGGACAACATCCCAAAGATCATTCTTTATGATCGATTAATACTCTTCGATCATAGCATCCTTCCATTCTTTCTTTTCTGTCGCTTCTTCATAGTTGGAAGGTTCTTTATCAATGAAGTCATATAATAGGGCTACACAATCGAAGCAGGACCTGGTTCTTTTCCTTTCTCTGTGTATCTCTTCTAGAACCCCATATCTTTCTGCACCTTGGATAGCTTCTCATACCCAAGCAGGTTTCCTCTTGTGAGGATTCTTCTCCTGAGGTGGATCTACATGTTCTTAAGGTTCTTCTATTTCTCGATCTTCTTCTGGAATTGCTTCATTCATGGTTGTGTCACGAATTCTGGGTACTTCTGTTTCTACAGGTTCTTCAGCATGTCTCTTTCTGGATTTGTTGTAAGGTGAGTCTTCATCAAATGTTATGCCCCTGCTGATGTCGATCTTCTTGAATCCTGGGAAGTATATTTTGTAAGCCTTTGAGCTTTCAGAGTATCCCACAAATATACCCTTCCTTCCTGAAGGATCTAACTTTGTCCTCTTTTCTTTTGGAATGTGTATGTACACTGGACAGCCAAATATTCTGAGATAACTGACTTCTGGTTTCTTACCGAAAAATACTTCTTCAGGTGTCTTTTTCTCAAGTACTCTATGTGGAGCACGGTTCTATACATACACAGCTATTCTAGCCGCTTCTGCCCATAGCTGCATGGGAATTATATCTTGATCATGAAGCATTGCCCTTGCAGCTTCCATGATCGTTCTATTATTTATTTCTACAACCCCATTATGTTGTGGATTATATGGAGTGGTCAACTCCCTCTTAATTCCTAAATCTTTGCATAATTCCTTGAATTCATTTGATGTGAATTCTCCGCCATTGTCTGATTGGAAAATCTTGATCTTCTTCTTTGTGTAGTTTTTTATCAAGGCTTTGAATTCCTTGAATTTGCTGAACACTTCGTCTTTGTTCTTCATGAAGTATATCCATGTCTTCCTAGAAAAATCATCAATGAAAGAAACATAGTATACATACCACCGTAATGAATTGGATGACATCAGACCACATACATCGGAGTGAATGATTTCCAAGATTCCTTTAGCCTTGCTTTCGCTACTTGGAAATGTCTTCTTTGTGTTCTTTCCTTTTGCACATCCCTTGCATACTCCTTCATGTTTTGCTTGTATTTGTGGAAGACCTTCAACAACTTTGCTTGCAAGTGGTAGTGCCCTATAGTGTACATGTGCAAGCCTTCTATGCCAAAGTTCATTGGGTTCTACTGAGTCATGAACCAAAGCTTGTTATGGTTGGCCCTTTAATCTGTATAGTCCTCCCTCTTATTCTCCAATTACTAATGCATCATCAATAGTCTTTCCTTTTGGCCACATGATGACTTGGCCATCTATAAATGCAACTCTTATACCTTTTGCATATAATGCAAAGATGGAGCGAAGGTTCTTCTTTAGTCCTGGTACAAATAGGACATCCTTCATTTTCATAGACTTTCCGGAGTCTATTTTGTAGGAGGATTCTCCACTACCTTTTATTGGATATTGGTAGTCATCCCCAAGTTTCACCTTGTGGGGTGATTCATGTTCTGATAGTTGCACAAATGATTCTTTGAATCCCATCATGTGTTTGGAAGCCCCACTGTCTATAAGCCAATCATTGTTTCCATGTGTGATGTTTCCCATGAGAGCGGAAATCAAAACATATTCTTCATCACTTAAAGAATCATCACTGTCTTGTTTGATTCTCTTCTTGGAAGGCTCATCATCTTCTGTAGCATGAGCATGATGTCTTTTCTTGTTTCCCTTCCTCTTGTGAGGTCTATATTTGTTTCTAGGACAATCTCTTGCAAGGTGTCCTCTTTCATCACATGTAAAGAAAATGTACTTAGATAAATCTTTGTTAGAATTTCTAGTGTTTTTCTTTCGGCGAGAGTGCTTACCTTTGTGATGGTTTGTTCTGGTTTTCTTGGATTGTACTATGAGAGCTTGATCTTCACTTCCCATATTTTCTTCTCGAGATAATATTTGAGCTTCCTCTTGTGAGCATTCCTCCCACGGTCTGCTAAACTTGACTAGCTTCTTTCTGGCATAGATCCCTTGAATGAAAGAGTCCCATGCCCTAGGGAGACCATTCAAGGTGGTCATCACAATTTCTGCATTCTCTACTTCTTCATCTACCACTTCCAGCTATTCCTTGACCTAAGAGACCCTTGTAAAGTAAGACTAGATGGTCTCCGCATTCTAGATCTTAATTACATTCTTCAATTGGTTTCTTAAAGTCATCTTTCAGTTTATGTTCTTCCCTTCAAATAACTTGGTTAGGGCATCAAACATCTCTTTAGGTGTCTTTAGAGAGGACACCTGTGGTATGAGGTGATCATTGATTGAATCAGTAATAATCCTCTTATCCATGACCAATTTCTTCTTATGTAAGGCCTTAGCCTCATCTCCCTCTGGAACTGGAACCTCTTCATTGATGTAAGAATCCGACTCATTTTCTTCCAGGACCAGGGCGATCCTATACTTCCAAACTCAGAAGTTATCAGCTCCCTCAAGCTTTTCCTCAAGCTTGGTATGATGAGAAATCTTAACAGAGAACCTCAAATGGATATGTAAAAGATTTAGATCTTACCAGGTTAAGATGTCAGAACTGGATATGGAGTTGAATTTCTGCAAAGCTGGTTTTCTAGTTCAAGAGCAAATTAGGGTTTGACTTTCCCGAGGTTCTGCCCAACCCAAAACTTTGATCTTGATCTCTAAACTTCGATTTTGGGGAGGAGATCAATCCAAGCCTGGGATCACTCAAAAATTCCACTTCTGTGGAAAGCCCTAATTTCCGACAATAATGTCGAGTCAAAAACTGAAAAATGCTTAGAATCAGATTCTGCTTTGACAAAAAGATGCGCCCTAGAGAGGAGAGTCATCCCAACCTCCTTTTGCTGAAAATATGTGGAGAGAGATCCAAAAAGTAGGAATCCCTAGCTTCAGTAGTTGCACAGTGTCTTCTTCTCAGGTTAGCTCTGATACCATGTTAGATTTTTAACATTTAAGCTATATGATCTTAGGATATTATCTGAGAGAATAACAAGCACATCAATCAATCACAAGAGACAATGAACACAATGATTTTCCTCAGGGAAACCACAAAGGAGAAAACCCCACAACTTCCTCAGAGATAGAATCAGCACCAAAAGTAAAACCCAAAGACAGTAAGATGATCTCTCGACAGCAGTAGTCTCTCTCTCTCTCTTTTCCTTGCTTCTTCTCTCTCTCTCAGTTATGCACTACAACTGAGTGTGAGTGAATATGTGTTGAATAGAGAGGTTCACTCTCTATTTATACTAATTCTCGACTTGACAATAACTCACTAGGGCCGACTTCTCTATGAGATTCTAATAACCCTAGGGCCCCACAACTGCGGGGACTTAAACCCTTGATCAATAAGGAGGGTTATACTCTATGACTTTACATGACTTGTTTACATTATTGAATCTCCCAATCGGAACATTGGGGCATGACATGACTCAATTACATTACAGATACTTCCCAGAATAAACATCAGGGTACAATACATAAGATATACAAGTGATTACATTCTGAAGTTACAAATACATCAATAAGATGCTTATGATCGAGCTTTCACTGTTGGTTGAACAAATGGTTCATTGAGTAGAATCTAGGTGTGGGGGTGTGGCTGGCCAAGTAGATGGAATGGGGGTAAGAGTCAAGATCAATATCCCAAATAGATGTGGAGAGAAGGTCATATTTGGCTGAGGTTGTCTTGAGGGATGAGAAATAAGGGAGAGGAGGAATGAACTGACGAAGGTGGGTGGTGTATGAGTTGACATACTTTATATCAATAGAAATGTTCTTGTATCATAGAATGTACCCATAGCTTCTTTGTATAGGATTTTGTTTGTAAATTCCCTCAAGTTTTACTCTGATTGTAATGAAAATATTAGTAATATTTCTGAGATATTTCTGAAAATCAAGATATCTATTTAACTGGAGAAATTAGTCTTTGAATTATAAAGCACATTTAGCAAAACAAGAGTCAATGAGGTAAAATGTTCCCTAGCACCCAGTATTATGTTATACCATAAGGTGAATTGTTGTGGCTTCTACACCTTTGCTGGGTGGTTTTCTAGCACTAGGCAGTGGATTTGAAGTATTTTCTGTTGGAAAGAAGAAGCTTTCCCTTTCTGTTCCTACGAAATTAAATAAACACCATAATGAAATTCTGGAAATGGCTCAAGTATGTTTTGAAAAAGTTGTAGTTTTGAAATTGAAAAGACGGTCTGATTGCATTAAATAAATTATACTTTGTTGTTTTTTATTATATGAGCAAATTTTGATTTAATGATTGAATTTGACTGCATATTCAGTGATTAATTGAATGACACACTTCTTGGAAGTTATGTCTCTTTTTTGGGGGGGGATTGCCAATATTTCTGTCAAATATCAAACCCTCTGTCCTTTCTATTTTGCATTTGCTTTTTCCTTCCATCTTTTCTGAATGCATCCCCAAGATTTGCAGACATTATTAGTTTTGATCTCAAGGTAGACATAATACTTTGTGTGGATTGAGTATGAGGATATTGTAACATAAAACTATGTATTTTAATTTTTGACGGTGGAACTTAATAAAATATCTAAATATTTATTTTCTTTGAATATTTGTCTTGATATCATCAAATATATGATGCTAGAACTGAGAAAGATTTAAGAGATAAATCTTCTGAGTGCATCCTAAAATTTGCAGACATCATTAGTTCTAATGTCAGGGTAGATTCAACATCTTATGTAGGTTGAGAGTGAAGAAATTTTAAAGTAGAACCAAATATTTTGGCATTGTAACTTACTAACATGGATAGATATCTATATTATCTAGATATTCTTCTTTATATCACTGACTGCATGATGCTAGAACATATAAGTATTCAAGAGATAAAGATTCTTGTGGCTAATCATTAGTTTTTCCTGTGTCAGTTCTGAATATCTATATTATCTGGATATTCTTCTTTATATCACTGACTGCATGATGCTAGAACATATAAGTATTCAAGAGATAAAGATTCTTGTGGCTAATCATTAGTTTTTCCTGTGTCAGTTCTGAATGTTGGTGGTTATTGCTTTTAACTTTTCACTTTTAAGTGCTTGATTGAATGGTTAAAGCTAAGACAAAATTTTAAATGAGTGGGAGATTGTAAGGGTACAATAGCTATGATTTTCATTGCTTAATTTTGCATATAAGCTGTTATAAAATGGTGTGTTGGTTTAGAAATCATTTTGGCTAGTTAGGAGTTCTATAACTCTATGGAGTTTTTCGTTTGCAGTAATGCATGCTATTTTTATTTATTGTTCATATTTATGATTGATTATACGGGTGCATTATTATTAAGGTTTGTTGGATGTAGGTTATTGGATGATGCATAGACTGTCATAGATATGGATTCTTTTGGCATGTTATATATGATTGGGTACTAAATGCGTTTAAATTTAAACTGTGTTTGGATTATGATTTTTATTGCATATACGAGAATTGAAAACATGAAACCCTAATAGGAAAACATGAGGCTCAAAACCTAACTGACTGAGACTTCAGATATATAATGGCATGATGTATAAGACTATACATTTAGTGTCCAATATAAACCTATTTTCCATTCTAGATTTGTTGGAATAATCATAATGTGATACTTATTATGAGATAAGCATGCTATAAGCATTGTGCTCATTGACAAATCTTGTCTTTCACATATGTTGTTGTGGGGCTTCCATGAGTTTTTTTCTTATGATGATACAATGAAGTACATATTGATGACATCACTAGTATATGACTGGAATGTGCAAATTCTCATGGGTAAAATACTGGATGTTAACTTCATTGACTGCTTAGGCATGCTTACTTATGAAGAAATCCATGTGGATTCCCATGCAGAATACTCTGTAGCTAGATCCTAATCCCAATCAAAAACAAATGTCCTATAGTTGATAAGGAGTGTTAGTGAATATATTGAAAACCAATAACGGTGGAGTCTCCTTAGATTGGAGGTGTTGGTCAATGTGATGTGTTGCTTTTCCTTACTATATTGTTTTACATGAGTGTATAGTGCATATTTGAGAATGAAAAGGTAGCAGTTGTGTCTATTATTTTAAGTATCTATGTTCATGTTAGTGATTGTTTAGGCATAATCACTTATGCAACAATTTGTGTGGATTCCGATGCAAAACACCCCGTAGCCAGATCTTAATCCCTTCATAAAATGGATGGCTTATAGTTGATAAGGAGTAGAGATATTGAAAACCTGGTGTTATAGCTGATTTTACCACTCCAGGTGAATCACACTTGTATGGCCTTTCCCTGTCCCTCTGCAGACTCCTTAGACCCCCTGGACCATTTTTTGTCCTTTGATGTTTCCTATACCATCCCTATAAACATGTGAAAATTCATATACGCGACTTTTAAACCCCTAATCACGCATATACGCAGGTTTGACCCCTAAAACCATGTACATCGGGATTTGTACAAAATCCAAATCCTTTTGGAATTTTCCTTGACATGGATCTGACTCACTTGACTCCTGGCCTTCCATATGCCTTGAGATCGCTCGGGTTCGACCTTTCATTACCCCTTTGAAAAGCTATATAAGGAACTCTCTGATACATTGAAGGCACATAAGAGAATTGAGAGCAAAGAAGCTATAGTCCATTATTGCCGAAACTTGTGCTTGAGTTTGCATCCCTTTGTCCCTTGGAGCACTTTTTTGTTCTTCCTAAGCTTTCCTTTTGCTTGTGAGATTGCTATCGAGAGATGGAGGATTGAGGTGGTGGAGGCCCAAGTGAGGGATTCAGTTTCTCCGATTCGCAGACGTGCCGACAGAGGTTGTATCCATTGTAATCTCTAACTTTATATGAATAGAAATATCTTTTCCTGTCCAATAATGTATGTTTGAATGAATATTTTATCCATGGATGATTTCAAATGCTTATACATTGTTGATTATATATGCTAGAATAGATCTAACACCAATATATATAGTATGCTTGTCTTGTTTACTTGTTGAGGAAGTGATTCATCAATTCAAGTTGAAGTTGGAAAGCTCAACGGGGATCTACTTCAACCGTCCGGAATAAGGTACGAGGTATGATCCTTTAGTGTTAGATATTTGATTTCTATTGCATATTGGAAAGGATTGATTTCTGGAGTCAAGCTGTCTATTGTGGTACCCCAAGCCATAGGAATTTCTCTTCATAACACCTGGGCTCTCCTTAGACTGAAGTGGTCAGTTGGTGTGCCATGCTTCTCTTATATACATATATTTTCAACCATGGGGCGCTTTCTTTACTTGAGTACATAACCCATATTTGAGGGTGAAAATTAGCAAGTGTGTTTATCATCTACGGTTTGAGGAAGTGGTCTTATTTCACAAGGTTGTGCATTTGCAATGATACTTAAAACTGTTGGCACTACACATAAATAGGTGACTTTGTGCTCAGCAATGGCATCAAATATGTCTTTTGCATTTACACTTCTGCAGCAAGTGACTAGGGCCACCTTGTGCAGCCATGCCCCATGGAAATCCCCAACCGTTACAATGAAACATGGGTGTTGTCCATAAGTAAACATGCTTAGACTTCATTTCCCATGCTCAAATAATACCAATTGTATTCAGACATGCATATCTATGACTGTATACAACACCTTTAGTACTAGACATGGTTCCTGATGTGTAGTTTAATGAGATAAATTCCCATTCATCTTCAGGCCAACAAGTCTCAAAATTTGGATCTCCAATTATCAAAAGCTTTTCATAATCAAGAAGATATTTATGATCTTCATTCAAAGAATATTCTCTAGATTTGTCCAGTTCATGGATCAAAATAAGTAATGGTAATTCCTATGTCACCTGAGAAAGGTTCCTAACTGTGACCATTGTAACTTCCAAGAATTGGTAATCCACAAACACCACCTTGGCTTCTGAATGCTTCAAAATGAGAGACATTGTGTGTGCATCATGCCTAATATTAAGAGTGTTGAGAACTGCCCCTACCATTGGTACTCCAAAGTGCATTTCATATGTGGCTGGTACATTCGGGGCCACTACAACATCCTGTCATATGTATGGATTGTTCAAACTTTAAATTCTATAACAATTGATACAATTTCAGTTAAATGAAATTTTGATGATTTTAAGGTATATAGGAAAAATCCTTCACTAAGAAACATATTGTAAATAGAAAGGTTACAGGATCGATTTCTAAAAATTTATATTCTCCAAACTTTAGGAATAACAAAACTTGACTCCTATGATCACTATGATCACTATTCACTCGGCATTATTTTTTTGTTTTCCTTTTCAGAGAGGCTAAATTATACAATGTATTCTAACAATTTTTACTTGGGGAACAAGGTCTACCACCAGTTTCCTTGGACATTTGCAACATTGGTAGAGAAAAGGAAGGTCTTGGGATGACTAGTATTCATGCAGAAAGGATTGAATTGGCTGTGAAGTGGATTGTTATGGTGCTCACATGATTATGGATGTAAGGGTAATTTGGGATTTGTGATGTTGATGTAGGGTTAGTTTTCTTCAAAATGAATGGTTTAACATATCAAAAAAGAATTTGGAAAACTGAAGAACTTAATTAGGAATTTCAGGGAATAATAAGACCATTCTTGTCCATTTTTTTGTTAATATTTAGACTAGAATAAGACTCATTGATGGAGTTATGGTTCAGCAGTGGAGGTGGCAACTTGCAAGGACACCCACTAAGGTACAATTCCTCGAAAGCATATGAATAAGTGATTGGGGCTAGGTGATCGTTCTAGAATATTTTGATGGTTCACCCATCAAGTTTTGTGAAGAGGTCATTTGTAATACTAATTATATTCTTTGAGATTAAAGGAAGCACTTTAAAAATTAAGCATAAATTATGAACTTATTCGCTAAGTTTTCTAGCATGATTTGGAACTGTTTTGATTGTTGGTAGCATATTGAAGGACTCTTTGAAGACTTCCTTGATCATTTAAACAACATTCTTGAGGATAACCTATGTGCTAATTAAGGGTAGTTGTTAGTTCTTATCAAAAGCAGGCAGAGTTGAAGGATTTTGTTTGGTGCACCTTTTAAAGTCAAACCAGTCAGAAACTTGGTAATGTAAATAAACCATAGTATTGTGGCATGCCTTAGTTTACTGAATAATACGACAGTAGATGGAAGAGTTGATGCATTAATTGCATTGAAGGTATCATTTTGGACAGATTGGAGACAAAATTGAAGGTATTTGTTTTCGACTTTGGATTTACATGAGAAATATGATGAGGTGATCCTCATGGGGAGAGTCATTTATAATGGGATCTACACAAAATACCTGAAATTAAATTTGAACAGAAGAAGGTCAATGGCAGGCTTGAGTATTACTAAAATACTACTCAAATACATACTTGAATGACTAAATTTTACTTGCAAGAGAGCCATGTTCTGAAGCCTAATACTATTAAACTTTTTGAGTCTTATTTTGGTCTAGGTGTTCCATGTACCTTTGTTGGTCTGTATATGAATTTGAGGTTGTGTTTTAGGTAAAAGTAGACTCTACATTGTACTTTTTTGTTGTGACATTGATGATTTGAGCTACATTACCTTCATGCAACTTATTTTAAGATGGATGGTTTGATATATATCTCTTACATTGTCTCTTTCTTGTATGTGACATGAAATGATGCTAGAATTTGAGAAATCTAGGCCTAGGAGCTATCTCTTTACATAGATAGTTTCCTAACATTAAATATTCAAGTGCATGAAACCATGTTGGTGTTTAGCATGAATATCTTGACAAATTTTTATGGTTTGTTTATTGCTTTTATTTGAAGCATTTTGTCAATTTTTGAAGCTTGTGTGTAATTTGGTTAAATATCGTGTTAGTCCTTTGAATGCGTCTAGTTCTCATTCGATGCTTGATTTAACCCTTTGTTGTAGCTTGAATCAACGTTGGTTTTAGGGTTTGAGAAAAGATTCTTTTATTACCTTTTAGTTGCATGAATTAATTGTCTTCAATTTTTCGATTCTTTAACGGTGATTGTATATTTTATTTGTAAATACGTATCCTTATTCAAAAAAATAAACGAGCTCTACATAGCTAAGCGAAGAGAAAAATGGTATATGCGCTAGGTTCCTATGCATTGATCATAGGATACCTATTGGCATAAGACCAACATTCATCTAATGTAATAAATAATTGGCATAATTACAATGCATAATTGTATTAGCCTCCATGACCATAATTGGCTAGTGGAGGCCAAGATCGAGCATAATGTATGATTCTATCACTTTATCGGTTTGTCAAGATTCAGGTCCACACATGTCCGCTGGACCATTAAGGGACGGGATAACAAGTGGAGTCCCCACTTGCCCTGAATCTAATCAGTGTAGTTGTGTTTCACTTACACCTTCCAGTTGTGACTTGTGAGTCTACATGTTCTGTTGTTGATGTTGTGATTCATGTTATTTGACTAATGTTGTTGTTCCTCTATTTTGACAATATTCTATAAATCAGTGAAACATTCGCCAATTTTTACAATTTTTTATAATGAATTTAAATATTCGCCCAGATTTTACAATATCTTATAACTTAGTGAAAGATTCGCTAAGATTTTACAACATTATATAATAAAATGAAAGATTCACCATTTTTTTTATATATACATATTATATTATTGATAAAATCGCCTTCAAATTTTCCTATATATCTGAGAGATTCGCCCATTTTTTATACATATAAATCTAGGGGGGTTCTTAAAATTATCCCTGGTGGTCATGATCCCTGAGAGGGGGAACTGAGCATGTGGCTCATTTAATTCCAAAATTGACCCAAAGACCTAGGAAATCTTTTAAATACCATCAAATTGAGAAGGAGGCTCACTACATTATATTTTCCAAGTGAATGAACCTTGTGACAGCTGCAAACTGAAAAGTCAGGCACACAAGGAATTTGATGAGGGGATAGCTAAAATGGAATTGTTGAGTTAAGTTTGCTACTGAGTGCTAAATTGTAGCAAGTTCTGTCTGTGCTATTATCTAGTGATCTTCATCCTAGTGGTTCAATGAACAAGCTCGAGGGTCCTAAGCAAGTAATCTTGACTGCTTTAGGAGACGGTTGGGTGGAATGGTCTCCTTTGGGTGTCTGTCCCCCCTTCTGCATCTTATCCAGGTTCTAAGTTGTTTATTTACTATCTGTGATTTTATTATAAATCTGTGTCTGAAAGTTTATGAATAATGATAGATTTCTAAGTTAGAATAGGTTAAAAAGATCCTCATTATGTTTTATTGTTTATACCTTGATTTTACGGAAAATAATGGAACTATATTTTAATTGCTTTATCAAAAGATATCATTCCTATGAAGTTATTCCTGTTATTTATTTACTTTTCTCGTTCTCTACTAGTTAAATGTATGTTAGGATTAGAAAACCTCCTTACAGTTGAAAGGCTTAAATTATAGGTTAGGGTTTAAAAGAATGAAACAAACTTTACACAGAAATCCCTTCGACTACACTAGGTTAATTATCAAGAGTTGATAGTTTCCAATACTTTATTTAATAAATAGAATATCTATCATTTTTAGGATATACTTAGTCTCTGTTGATTGACAGGAAGAATCATACAGAGTATTTTCCTTATATAACTAATTTTCAGAGCAATACGATAATATAGTCGAATGACTTAAACTAAAACTACAGCACGAAATCTAACTGAAACAGTCCCTCTTATAAGCTAAGGTTTTAAATTAAAACGATTCAGTAATTGCACTTTATCAAAACTAATATAGTTTAGTAATCAATCGGTCAAGTGATCAACACCTGTCAAGCCATTTTGCATCCAAAACAAAATTCTAGAACTACATACAAGAAAAAGGCCGTAAACAATGAATTAAATCATTCACCTATTTCGTCACAGCATGGTGGTAACGTTTATTAGAATTTTTAAATACCTTAGAGCAACAAACTAGAGATCGAAGGGCAAGGTTTCCATAGGAAAACATCTTCTTAGAACCAATTTTCTTTTACAGTCAATGCAAAGGTAACTTAAAACAAATAGTAAAATTCTAAAAACACACAGTGGCCTCATGGCCGTCATATTTTATTGAACAAAACATAGTATTGGCCTCACGGCCTAAACATTATAAAGTTTAAAATAAAAACTACTGCAAAAACCCTAGAGGTATTGGAGAATGCAAATGACCATCCATCCTTTAAAAATTTTAATAGAACAACAAAACTATAGTTCTGAAAACTTTACATCACATATGAATCCTGCTAGATGTTTAAATATAAAAGCCCTCGCGGGTCCCTTTAAAGTTAAATCATTACAACTATAGTGACGAGAAGGAAGCTCGCAAGTTCACAAAACCCAGTAGTATGGGTTCCTCCATTAGTAAAAACATTTAGATTACAAGACTCTGTAAAAAGAGTTCAAACTCCCCAAATAAAAAATTTCATTGTTTAACAAAAATCCTTCATCGACTCCATGGTCAAAGGAAGGAGTTTTCATTTTTAAGGGAAAAAAAACAACCATAGCATGCCTTAGGCCGAACTATCAGAAGTTGCCATTGTCCAAAATAAAGAAAAACGTGGAATTGGGACTCCAGTCCATAAAACAGAGAGCCACAAGGTCACCAAGTTCAAGCTACAAGGAGTGAGGAGCACGGGTATAGGTCTTACCAGAGCAAGGATATGCTTTCGTGAAGACTGGACCTTACTCATCACAACCACCACAGACGAAGCTCCTGCACACCAATATTTTTTATAGTGGTCAATATAATTAAATGGAAGAAGGAAGTAACAACAACAACAAAAGAGAAAACGAAGCGAAGATTTGCGTACCTCCCTAAAAGCGTCAATGGTAACGAAGATGCTCCAACATACATACAGTCGACAGATCCAAACTCAAGATATAAAATGGTAGTAAAAGTTTGTTTTATAGACCTGGTACTACAAGACGTCATGAGATGAAGAATGACAAAGGGCAGGCATTACAACGCCAAATACCTGCAATCCACTTTTTTGTTGAAGTCAGTTCATTTTATAACCAATAAAAAAAGAGATTAAACTGTTTTATGCCCAACCAATTGAACTTACCTTCAGTTTATGCGCAGAGGGATCTTTAGCCACGACAAGAATGTCACCGTCGGACACACCATTGAAACCACAAGCAAATCGTTAAAGTGCGGAGTTCTAGTTTTTGTGGGTTTTGTTTGAGGGGGTGGTTTGAGGAGGAAAGTACTTCTAATTGTTGTGGGATGAAACATTTTACAAAGTGAAAAAAAATATTCAAAATATATCAAACATAAATTCTATAAATTAAAACTATAATTATATATCTCACATTAATAATTTTTTCAATCTTGTAATAAACATAATTTTTAAAGATCATAAAAATATCATTTCATTTGAGATAAGCACTTATATCACTAATCACTTACACATTAGATTTTTTATTCATTACAGATTTAAGTGATCCCTTTTGCATTAGATTTTTTATCCATTACAGATTTCAATAATCCCTTCTGCATTAGATTTTTTATTCATTACAGATTTAAGTGATCCCTTCTGGATTAGGTTTTTTATTCATTACATATTAATATTGTGTTGACAAAAGTTTTTTTTGGCCAATTTTTAAGGATTGACTTTTGATTAGAGGCTCAACGAGTTAAGGCCAATTTATACATACGAGAATTAAGATATACCTTTATAATCTAATTTAGTATGGAAGAATTCTCTTCATTATTAAAAAGTGGAAAAAGAACAGCCATTCAACCTAGACCCTGCTTTGGAATCAATTCTTGAAAAGTAAGCATTTGCAAGTGGCAATGTCTACACTACCGCTTATTACTCTTTTTTTCCAGGAGAAAAATAACAGTTCCCGTGTTATTCATCATAATCAAAGGTAACCTGTTTGCTGCATCATGTACATATACATGAAATGGTCATAGCCCGGGCATGAGTGCTTAACAATCAAATTAACAGAGAGTAGGCATAAAGCCTAAAATAGCATCAAGTGACAAAATAAAAAGTAGCCAATCCCGTACTCCAAAACATCTAGTACCAGAGGTACAAGTCAAAACATGATCGCTTAACTAAGGTGGAACGTCTGGGTACTACCAAAGCAGTAAAGATAGTGGACTATGCCAACTATAACACCAAAGGGTGTGTATCAATATCAAGCCACCAAGTGGTTGAAAGTCATGTCTATGGCTAATAGAGCTGAAAAGAGCCTCTCCCACTCCATTCACCCTCAGTGAATTCCATAAAGCAGAGGTACCCAGAATTCAGACCAAGTACCTCCTTAGCAGGGTATTTTTTAAGGATTCTAATATTATACTTAAGTATAGTATTCTAGGTGATTGTTTTGGATTGAAAAAAACATGTTTATAGATAGGTAGGCAGATATTGAATATGAAACATACAATTAACATTGAAATGTGTAAATTTTGGCAAATATTATGATAAAAAAACATACTTTATGTAAATATAGGAGATATTAGAGACTCAAAATGACCAAATAGCGAATTTATTTTTGAAAAAAACCCAAAAAATAGCCAATTGGTGAAATATTGCCCCTAAAAATTACACTGATCCTTAGATAAGCCATCCGCTTTTTATGTTAATGTTATCGTAAATTTTAATTTATTATATTATTTTTGTTATATTATAATAAAAAATAGTGGATGATGTTAAATGGGTGAGTACTAGAAGAAAATGAAAACATATCACATCATTTACATGTTAGTTTGAATGCTGATTGAAACATATCACATGGGTATACTTCTTGGGACATAGCTGATATGTGTATTTTTCAAGTATCATATGGTGATTCTTCTTGCATGGTTGGTCGGCCACGATGGCATTGAAGGGAGCCACTTTATCGGTCCGTTAGCAAAAAATTAAGAAAAAGGATCTCATTCCCATTTGAGATGGTTGTTGCATGTCGCATTTAACGTACATTTGGATTGGCCTTTAGTGTTGGAGAGGAGCTTTCTTGGAGCCAATTTAACGTACTTTTCGTCTTTAATGGAGGCAATCCTTGTGATATTTTAACGTACTTTTCAAGTTAATGGTGGCGATCTTATCATATTTCTTGGAGCGTTCTAATCTCATTTCGTGGCAATCTCATCGTCGTTCGTTTCTCCTGGAAGAGCGAGTCTGGCTTTAGTAGACCTTCAGGTTTCTTTTCTGACTTTTGTTTGTCCGTTGCATATGTGTGTGTGTTTGTTTGAGTGCCTCATTCTGAATGTCTCTTCGAGACATCAAGCACCTCGCACGTACACCGCCCAAATGCAGTTGGGCACATTCCGCTTTTAATGAGCTGGGATGTAATTCTAGGGTTTCCATTGCGGGCGCGTCATTCTACTGTGAGGAGGTGTCGTCGGCTAGGAATCCTTTGCCTGTAGATGGAGCGTGGGATTTGTCTAGTTTTGTTGTGAGTGAGGTGGAGAATCTTTGCAGTTTGGATGACGGTATGAAGGGGCATGTTCCTAGTTTTGGCACTCTTGTGGCTGGGGCGTCAGTTGATGTTGTGAAGGCACCTCTGGATTGTATGGATAAATCTTTGATGTCTATGGGGTTTTTTGAAGTGAAAATGCATGCGGTGCGGCTGTTTGGTGGTTTAGGTCCATATGGGTGTGTGAACGGTGATGGTGGTAATGAACCGACGAGGTTTTTACATTTATCTGATTCTCGGATGAATGTGCCTGATTCTAGGATGAATGTGCCAGACTCTCGGATGATTGTGCATGATTCTCCTTTCAATGGTTTTGATGGTGTTCATGTTGAGGATGGGGTGTCTGATAATTTTCCACTCATGGGTGGTTTAAACGGCTCCTGTAATGAAGGGTTGGTGCATTTAGCTCATGCTGAGGAGGTTGAGAATTCACAGATCTTGAATATTGATCAGTTTATTCAGAATATCCAGGGTCATGTGAATAATTGTTCCATTGAGGGTTCGACGAATGATGTGATAAATGCCAGGGTTTCTTCTTTTGGTCAACACCGGTCGCAGGTGGAATTATCTCATGGTTCTAGTGTACATTCGAAGCAGAATAAACAGGTTATTCATATGACTGAAAAGCCAGTTCTGATGGTTCTTGGAGAGGATATTGCGATGAATGATATTGTTTTAACTCATGCCCTTACTTTGGTGGGGCGTTTTGGTGGAAGGAGATATAGTGAGAATGGGGTTAAACAGTGGATTTTCGATTCCTGGAAGGAATTGGTTGCTACTTGTCCTAAAGTTTTTATTCTCCCACGTGGATGGTTAGCTTTTCAATTTCATTCAGAAATGGATGCTTCCAAAGTTCTAGTGGGCTCTTGGAGATGGGATGGGGCTGGTTTGCTGCTGAAGCGATGGACACCGTTATTTGACCCACGCATTGAAAGGTACGATAACATGCCAATTTGGGTCAAATTACGTAATTTTCCATTTGAATATTGGTCTCTGGATTTCTTCAAACTTGTGGGTAATACCTCAGGGACATTTGTGGAGGCAGATTTATCATTTCTAGAATCTAGTGTATGTTGTTTGGGTAAATTCTTAGTACTTATTTACCTGTGTAAAGGTTTAGCCAAAGATATTGTGATTAAAAAAGGGGAATGTGTTTTCTGTCAGCCTTTGGACTACGTAGGCCGGGTGCCTTTTCGCTGTAATAGATGCCATAGTTATGGACATTCATTTTCTCAGTGTTTCCTTTCTTTCAAAAGACAATTTAAGCAGAATGTTGTTAATAATGATAAAAAACATTAGAGAGTTAAGAAAGTTGATAAGGATTTGGTGGTTTCTCCTGTGTCCTTGGCTAAATCAATGGTCGAAACAATCCCTGTTGTTCCTGTTTAGATTATGGATGGGGGGGGGTTCGGATCCTGGATTTCGTAGGTTGGAGGTGGATGCCTTAAAACCATTGTGCTTAATCTCACTTTCTTCATTTAATAAGGGTTCTGAACTTTTGATTAAGGATATGAGGATGTCCTTTGGATCTAAATCTTAGTCAATAGAGTTTTTTAATCCATCTGATGCTCTCCTAGGAGGTTTAGGGTTTGTATCTCCTATCAGGGATTCTTCTGTATCTAAGGTTGGATATTTTTTAAGATCTAGTTCTAAGTCCCCTTTGGAGTGGGAAAAGGCAGGTTTAACGATTTTATCTGGGACATCTATGTCTTGTGTGGGCTCTGGTCCATCAGATGTGGGGGTTACTTGTTCTTTTGATTTTCATTCTGGGGCACTTAAAGCGGTGAATTCCCTTCCCATTGATTCTTTATGATTGTGTTGTCTCTTAATTGTAGAGGGTTAGCCAATATCCCAAAAAAACTAGCAGTTCAAAGGTTGGCGAAGGAATAGTTTCCCGACGTCCTATTTATTCAAGAGAGTATGGGAGATGGGTAAATTATTGCTGCTAAGTTGGAGTAGGAACTTAAAGGGTGGCTTTTTGTATATGTAAATGCCAAAGGGAAATTTGGCGGTCTCCTATTGGGATGGAGGATTCACAATTTTCTTTTATTAAATGCATGGGCAGTAGTATCTAGACTGTGTGTTTCTCTTTATTCCATTGAACATAAAGAGGCTTTATGTTTTTTTAATGTTTATGGACCTTACTTGGATAGGGAAAGGTACTAGAATAATTTTTTCGATAATGACTATCTTAAGTGTTCAAAGTTGATTCTAGGTGGGGATCTGAACTTTTCATTGGGTTTTTCCGAGATTTGGGGTGATAGGGATCGAGTGGATCATCTTTCAGATTTTTTTGCATTTAAAATGGTTGAAGTGGGACTTGTGGATATCGAACCAACTGTTTTACTTCCCACATGGTCTAACAGAAGAACATGGAAGGAGAATATCAGCAAGCGACTTGATAGGATTTTAGTCTTTGCTGATCTTTTGGACCTGGATCTGCATTTTCGACAATGGGTTGGTTGTGGTGGGGATTCAGACATCATCCTGTATTTTTACAGATTTTAAATAATGAAACAAAACCTCGTAGCCCCTTTAAGTTTAATGCACACTGATTATACACTAAGCAATTTGTTGATTTATTGAAAGCTAGGCTCGATTCCTTATGTGGACAATGATTTGGTTTCGTCGGCTTCACATTTTGTTGATAACTTAAAACATTTGAAAGAGGTGTCTATTTTATGGTCTGTTCAGAAAAAAGCCCAGAAGATTAAAGAGTTAGTGGATATTGAGCTTTTGTTAGTCAATTCCTATAACAAATTGGGTTTCGATTTTGCTTTTGTGGATGATAAAATCATTTTGGTGGATTTGGAAAGTGTAAAAGAAAATTTTTATTAGATCGAGAAAACGAGGCTAGACAAAAAAGCAGGGCGATTTGGCTAACTTGTGGAGATGATAATACATCTCTCTTTCATAAGTATGCCAATCATAGGAAGAATATCAATTCTATTTGGAAAATAGCAGATGATGATGGTAATCTGGTTGAAGGTTTTGAGTCTATTGATGGGGCTGGGGTTAAATATTTTGAAACTTTGTTTCAGGAGGATAAACCTCTTTATCTTTTGGAAATTATGAAGGTTGCTGAAAATTTCCCAACTTCTGTCAGTAGCGAGGAAAATGATGAACTTATGGTTTTTGTTGCTCTTAAAGAGATTCAGTCTGTTTTAACTCTGAGCAAAAATTACAAAATTCCAGGTCTGGATGGGATACTTGTTGAAGTGTTTAGGGCTCTTTTCGATGTTTTGAGTTTGGATTTGTTAAGGGTAGTTGAAGACTCTAGGAAGAGTGGTAAAATACCTGCGGTTTTCAACTCTACTTTTATTGTTCGCATTCCCAAATCTAATCTCCCAAAATCTTTTGAAGATTTTAGGCCTATATCCTTGTGTAATTACATCTACAAGATCATTGGTAAGATTATATCTATTCGCATTAGGAAGGTACTCAATAGGTATATATCAGGTGAACAATTTGGTTTTTTGCTTGGGAGGCAGATTCATGATGCGGCGTACATCTACAAGATCATTGGTAAGATTATATCTATTCGCATTAGGAAGGTACTCAATAGGTATATATCAGGTGAACAATTTGGTTTTTTGCTTGGGAGGCAGATTCATGATGCGGCGGGGGTTATACAGGAAGGTTTGCATACTATTCACTGTAAGCACTTGAAGTTTGTGGTTTTAAAATTAGATCTCTCAAAAGCATATGATCCAGTTAATTGGACTTACCTTAGAGTACTTCTTTCTTAGATGGGGTTTGTTGTGCCTTTTATTACCCGGGTCATGAGCAGTCTTACATCTGTATCTTTTGTCTTATTGATTAATGGAGCAACCTCCTCTTTCTTTAGATATGGTTGAGGTCTTAGGCAAGGATGTCCTCTTTCACCTTTGTTCTTCCTTATTGTTGTTGAAGGTTTGGGCAGGGCTTTAATTAAAGCTAAGGATTGCGGTATGTTACAGGGTTTATCATTTGGTAATGGGATTTCATTAACCCATGTTCTTTTTGTGGATGATATTGTTATGATATCTAATGGATTTGAACAATCTATATCAAATTTGTCTGAGGTTTTGCTTTATTTTTGCAAGGCATCTGGGATGCAGATTAGTGCTGACAAATATGCATTACTTTTCACTGGATTAGATGACTTTGAGTTAACTTATGTAATGAATGTTTTCACTTTTCCTATGGTAAATTTTGATATTGGTATGAAGTATCTTGGCTTTCATTTAAAACCTCGTAGATACTATATAAAGGATTGGGACTGGTTCATTGCTAAAGTGGAAAAAAGAATTAAAAACTGGAGTTTTTATTGGTTATCCAAGGGGGGTAAGTTAACTTTGGTTAAATCGATTCTCAAGGCTATTCCTCTGTATTAGATGCATTTTTGGACTCCCTTGGGTATTATTGAAAAGATCAGGAAATTATGTTATAAATTTTTATGGTCTAGGAAAAATGATACTTTTGGTTTTCCCTAGACTTCTTGGAAGTCATTGGCCCGTCCAAAATTTCTGGGTGGATGTGGACTGAAATATCCTGTTTTTTTCGCTAAAGCCTTGGCTGCTAAGAGTGTATGGAACCTTATACATGGATCTGGTTTGTGGGTTCAAATTGCAATTCAAAAATATGTTCGTCCTTTATCCGTGCTTGATTGGATAAGAGTTTCTTGTAAACAGAAAAGACAAATTTCAATTTGTTGGAAAGCTGTTTTATAGTCTTTACTTAATTGGTAATAATCTGGTATGGAAGGTGGGTGATGGTGTTGATGTTCGTCTTGGTATGGATCCTTGGGTCGGCTGTAAATGGAGATATCTTTTTCTATCTTCTATAATTGACACTTTACATTCTTTGGGTTTTTATTTTCTCAAAGATATTGGATGCCCTGGTGTCTCTTTTCTGCTAGAACAGGGATGGCTATCTGTTGAAGCCATTGGTTTTCAGGATTTACAGGATATTGCTATATGGAATGGCTTTCTTTCTATTATAAAAGTTAGTCACTTAAGATTAACGAATAATATGGATGAGCTGGGTTGGCATAAATCTAAATCTGGGAAGTATTCTCCCAAAGAGGGTTATCTACAGTTGATTTTGGATAGGAATGAGGTGGAGACTTCATGGTGGTGGAAGGCCTTATGGAAGTTTAATTGTCCCCCTGAGACAAAATGTTTTTGCTGATTTTTATTATCTAACAAAGCTTTAACTTGGAATGTACTATGCAGAAAAGGTAGGGAAGGACCTGGTAGGTGTTCTTTGTGTAAGAACTGTGCTGAGTCGAATCTACACTTAGGAGTGGAGTGTTCTTTTGTCAAAAGTGTCTGGTTTGAACTGGAATCTAAGCTAAAAATTAAGAATTTGTGGGTTGGGGATTCAGTGATATCTTTCGTCAAGACTTGGTGTCTTAATAAGGATTTGAAGCATATTAGATCTTTACTTGTACTTGTAATTTGGTTCACCTGGAAGGCAAGAAATTTGAGTTGTTTTGAAGATTCTTTAATTTTGCCTATACAGGGGTCATCTTTTTGTTTAGGCATGTTGAGTTCATTTCCTCAAACCAATATTGTTGTAAATATCATATTTGTGGTTGAGGAAACCATTGATAAAACCTTTCCATGGGGTTACTTTCATGTATCAGCATTAGGTGAGCCTAAAATATGTGGCGCTCGAGGTATACTTTATTTTACCGATGATCATTTTTTTACCTTTAAAGCAGGTTTGGGTTTTGGTACTAATAATTATGTTGAACTAATTGGTTTAAAGCTATTGCTTACCTTGGCGTTGAAAAAACATGTTACTAGGTTGTAGGTTTTTGGAGATTCTTAGTTGGTCATCAATTGGATTTCTGGACAGTTCAGAATTCAAAATTTACAGCTATCACAAGTACTTATTGAAGTGCTCAGATTATCAGATATGCTAGAAGTCAAGGCATATAAGCGTATTTATAGAAAAGAAACTCTGTTGCGGATGCACTAGCGAAAGCTGGTGCTAATGGGCTGGAAGGTACCTGGCATATCTCTGAGTTACGTGGTTGTGAAAGCTTTGATACTCTTTTTCCTTTATAGTTATCTTGGGACTATGTGAAGATAGGTTTTTGTGGTTTTGGGACGCTGTTCTCTTTGAAGTATTTGGTTTTTTTAAAGCTGGTGACACTATGGTGTTATGAGTAACTTTATTGATGTTTAAACTTCATTGATGATGTGATTATGAGTCTTGGATTTTGTATTTATGTGGTTCTCCCGTGGTAGGTGGCATTATGACATGCCGTTTAAGGTGGTATTGCTATTGGTTTTTGCATTCAACTTGAGCAATTTTTTGTGGTATTTCTATGGTGGTGGCAGTTTGCAGAATTATATGGTATGAGCAAATGATATTTTTTTTGGAAAAATTCATAGATATGAGCGTTTTTTTTATTCTTGTTGAAAATAGTTATTGTAAAAGACTATATATGTGTAATGGATTATAAAAGATTGAATGGTGGACATCTCGTTAACATCTGGTATATTATTGATATACTTTTGGCGTTTAATCATGGATAATAGTCATCTTGATATTGGTCTATCTGATAAATGTAATTTTTTACATATAATAAATTACTATTTAAAAAAAAAATGTCACATCATTCATTTGATGGTATTGAGTGGGGTGTACCTCTACTTAGCTCCCATGGAAAATTAAAAAAAAAAGGATCTCGTTCCCATGTGAGATGGTTAAAAATGAAGGGATCTCGTTCCCATGTGAGATGGTTGTTGCATGTCGCATCATTCACTGGTATTGACTGGCGTGTACCTCTGCAGCACAGCTCCCTCGATGGAAAATTAAAAATATATTGAATGTAGAATCGGAAAATTAAAAAAAGAAAACATCTCGTTTCCATGTGAGATGGTTGTCATGTGGCATTATTCACTTGATGGTATTGACTGGCGTGTACCTCTGCACAGCAACCTGATTCATATATAGAATGTAGATTGGTTGTTGCATGTCAAATCATTCATTCACTGAACATAGCCAAAATATATCATGCACACCACACCTTTAATGGACAAAATATCCTATACCCCACACCTAGATGTGCGTTGTGGTGAGAGGGACATCTCCACTGACTACACATTATCTCCATCGCACCTTTAAAACACGCGTCGACTGCATCTTAAAAACGCATCTCATGCTTGCTTACTTGCAGCTTCTGCAGATCACCTTCACAGCTTGTTTGCAGTTTCCACAGATCACGATTCGTTTGCTCTTGCTCCATCATTTTGCTATTATCTGTTTATCACTCAAACAATCTTCATACCACGATGCCAATGCCAAACTTATCTACCGCTGCTTCTTCTTCCACGGCCTCCTCTTCTGCATCCATATTTTGTTCCGATTTTGAAGTCTTCATAAACCATCGGGGGCCTGATGTCAAATACACTTTTGCCAGCCATCTCTACCGACGCCTTCTTGAGCGCGGATTGAGAGTGTTTTTGGACAAGTCAGAAATGGAGGAGGGACACAACATTCGTTCCCAAATCGAAGAGGCTATCCTTGGAGCATCTGTTCACGTTGCAATATTATCTCCAAGGTATGCAGAATCTACTTGGTGTTTGAATGAACTTCTCCTCATGATAAAATCCAGGTCTACCATTCTTCCAGTGTTCTACAAGGTTGACCCTTGTGAGCTCCGCTGGAGCGTCAAAGATGGAGCTTATGCTAAAGCCCTGCAGGGATTTGAGCAGAAAACAACACATGACCCTGAAACTGGTGAAGAGCAGCCACGCTATGGCCCTGACACCATTCAGGAATGGAGAAACGCACTTTCCTATGTTTCGAATCTGAGTGGTTTCTTATTGCCTAGGTGAGCTCCATCTCCTACTGACCAATCCAATCCAATCCGTGTTAGTTTTCGATTGTAAGATTGATATAACCTGCATGATATATTTACATAGGCGTTTCTCAGTTGCTTAATATGTTTTATTTAGGGACAAGGACGACAAAGGAAACTTCTTGGATAACGTAGTGGAACAGGACGAAGGGGAGCTCTTGGATCGCCTTGTGAAAAGGGTTTTGGAAAATGTTCCCAAACCACCGTTGGATGTGGCAAAATATCCAACTGGGTTGGATCTCAAATTAGAAGAGTTTGAAAAGACAGTGCTATCCCAACAGCTAGAGCGGGATCTTGTGGAGGCCAAGGTTGTGGGCATTGTGGGTGCGGGTGGAATTGGGAAAACCACCTTAGCCAAAGAATTCTTCAACCTTAGAAGATCAGATTATAATAGATCCTCTTTTTTATTTGATATGAGAGAAAATGCACGAACTAAGTCTATAGCTTACTTGCAGAATAAGCTCCTTGGGGACTTACAAATTAAAGATAAATCTATGCAAATTGAAAACCGTGATGAAGGTATAGGAATACTCAAAAAGAAGCTTTCATTTTGCCATGTTTTGATAGTATTAGATGATGTAGATCATGTGCAACAATTGGATGCAATTTTGCCAATTCAGAAAATCCTTAGACCCGGTAGCTTGATTTTGGTTACCTCTCGTGACAAGAGTGTCCTAACAGCATCAGGGGTCTTAGAGGAGTCCATTTATATTATGAAGGAAATGAGTCAACCCCACTCCAAAGAGCTCTTTTGCTCTTATGCCTTCCACCAGCCAGATCCACTACAAGAATTTGCAGATCTGGTCGATCGGTTTGTAACGGCCTCCGGTTGTCTGCCATTATGCTTGAAAGTTTTTGGGGCTCTGGTTTGTAGAGTAAATAAAAGATCTGTCTGGCTAGAGATCTTGGATGAACTTGACAATATAGTACCTACTACTGAGATACATGAGAGACTGAGAATTAGCTATGATTCTCTTAGCGCAAATGTCAAGGAAATATTCTTAGATATTGCTTGCTTTTTCCTTGGAGAAGACGGAGATAAGGCAATAAGAATATGGGGTGAGATGGGAGTTCAAAATCTAAAATACAAGTGTTTAATGGAGTTGGACGAACAAAATAAAATTAAAATGCATGATCACATTAGGGATATGGGAAGACAGATTGCATATGAAGGATCCATGCCCCGTCGTTTTTGTTATCCGATGACCAACTTCAATGATGATCTGTTTCAGCAAGGGTCACCTGTAAGTACTTCAATAACCCAAAATTATGTCTTCGGTTAAGCTAAGTCTCTCTAATTCTTTTGGTTTCTTTAAATATATTTATTGTTGTTGAATGAACAGGCAATAACGGAAGTTCGCGGGATTAGGATGGTTAGTGAACTAATTGATTTCTTCAAGCACGAAGATAAATTTTATTGGGATCTCTATACCTCATTCTGGTCACTTTATAATAGGCATCCATTAGAAATGAGGCATCCATTAGCTATGAGAAATTTGCGCCTTGTTGCCACCGAAGAAAGTTATTTAGAAGACATATTGAGCAAGGTGAAGTCACCGCATCTC